>CM060810.1:4340000-4940000 GCA_030704555.1 Heliconius charithonia
GCCAGTCCAGTGGTCGTGGTGGTCGCGGCGGCCATCGCGGTGGTCCAGCTCGTCCTAGACCGGATCACGCTAATAGTGCTCCCAGACGACGACGCACTAGGTATTTTTTATTATTATGTTTTTAATTTGTTTAAATAAAAATTATGTTACTGATTAAAAATGTCGTAGAACATGGATCATAGTGATGTTTATATGATGTTTTTATTAACCCCAGACGTAAACAGAAGTTATATATATATCTGACGTGATTGTGTATGTTTGTATGTCTGGTATCGTAGCTCTCTAGATGAGAGCTACGATACCTATTTATTATATATATATTTTTATTTTGTTTCGAAAGATAACTATTTTTATTATTATTTATATTCAAGAAACTTTTAGAGCATTTTGTGTTAGGAATTTTTAATCATCATGTTATTGATAGTTCAATTTTACAGTTTTACAATTGATTTAATGATTATGGTACAACACATCTAGCGACAGAATTATTTTGTTCCTTATTAATATTTAAAAATATTGAATAATAACAATGCGTTCCTAACATCAAAGAAAATATTGATATAGATAAAATATTCTTTTATTTTGAACTTACAGGTGCAAGAAATGTGAGGCATGTCAACGTACGGACTGCGGTGATTGCGTGTTCTGTCACGACATGGTCAAATTCGGTGGGCTGGGACGCGCCAAGCAGACTTGTATCATGCGACAGTGTCTTCAAGTAAGTTTGTTCGAATTATTTAATCTTTGTTTTCCTTTTCATAGTAATTTAAAACACAATAATATTTGGGGATATTATTGTGTTTTAAATTATCTTTGGTAATATAAACTGGGGTGTTGGGTTACGACACCCATACAGTTTATTATTTTTTTCCCTTTCTTTGTGCTCGTGTTCCAATTTAACCAATTCTTTTATAAAGTTTTTTTAATGCACTATTGAAATCGATTCAAGATATCAAAATGAGAGCATTTTTTATACATAAGATTGATATTATGTATAAAAAATGCTCTCATTTTGATATCTTGAATCGATTGATTGATTGTCAATCGTAGATCAGCGGCGCAACGTTTGACTGTAAATATGACTGTGGGTTGGATTCCCATTAAGAGAAATGAGTTTTTATTTCCCGCTCTGGTTACACGACAAAGTGTTGCATTGAGTTTCTCAAAAATATGAGTGGTGTATAAAAACGGACTTTATATAAATATGTGTTTAGTAATCTTTTATTTATTTTTTCAGCCCATGTTGCCAATAACAGCGTCGTGTGCGGTGTGTCACCTCGACGGGTGGATGCAAACACCAGTCGCGCCACAGGCTAAGGGTAACTCGGGTAATTTATTTATATACTAAGAAGTAGTTTGGATTTATTTTTGTTTACTGCTTTTTAATATATATTTTTTAATGTAGCAAATTAAAACCATATCTTAAAAGACCAAGCCAATAAAAATAAATTACCAAGATAAATAAGTTAACAACATAAATAAGTTGTAAAAACTGTATCTGACACTCGCCAAGCAATGTACACGCCTTGATCTTCTAGAGTCCAATAGTCTCGTCTGTCAGCCAGTCGTTTTTTTTTATATATAAATATAAGTCAATCATTTTTATTTGCATTTTAAGTTTTATTTACAAAAAATATATTAAAAAAATCATTAAATACTAACCTAAATTCTATTCCCAGGTCGTAACGGTCCATCCTCCCTGCGAGAGTGCTCGGTCTGCTACAGCATAGTGCACCCGGCGTGTGTACCACCCGGTGGTCAGATCAACGAAGATTTGCCTAACTCTTGGGAATGTCCCACGTGCACCACTATGGGTCTTAATCATGATTATAAGGTTTGTGTGTTTTTGTGTAAATTGAAAATTTAGTTATAGAAAATCTATATAATAATCTATATATATTCTATTCAAATCTATATAGAATATTATGAACATACGAAATTAATATTTGTGTTTATGTGTATTTGTAAATTTGAAAGTATAGAAAGATCTTGGGTTGAATAAGAATTCGAATTAAAGAATAATAATTCGATAAATAATACAATACGAAGAGGCAATATAGCGTCTTCGTATTGTATTATTTATCGAATTCAATTATTAGTAATAATTAAATATTACGGTAATCTTTTTAAAGTTACAAAATATAATTGTCGAATAAAAACAATAGAAATGAGAATTTATGTATTTTTTTTTAATATAAAGTAATCTGAAGAATTGCTTGTGATATGGTTATGCTTAAAAATAATGATTATATTTATTTATATTTACAAATAATTGTATTTCACACTATTTCGTCTGAAAAAATGTTTAATATAAATAAAAATAATATATTTCTTCCACAGCCACGCCACTTCCGCGCTCGTCAGAAGTCATCAGATTTACGTCGCATTAGTGTTGGATCGGATGCCAGCCAACTGAGTCAACATCACAATAATACTCAGGTAAATTTACTAAAATCTATTAATAGAAAATATTGAATTATTCAATAAACTTATACTTTAATTGGGTTTACAAAAAAATGATTGTCTTGCAATGTGGTTTTGTAAAAATTGGATTTTATCTCTCTATTCACATGAGGCCAGTCATGGCGCATGGGCACAGTGTGACTGTAAAATCGACTGGTTGTGGGTTCGATCCCCACTCGAGGAGACTGCATATTTGAACCTGATAAAATTTAATTTTGGTACTCGCCCAATATATACTTTCTGTACATGTAATATGAAAATGAAATGAACTGAACTTACGATTCAGTTGTATTATAAAAAAAAATGTAATGAAGCAAAAGATATGAACATAGAACATGTACTATATTTAAAGTACGGTCAACGAGTCTTATCCACCCTGGAGTTAGGCTTTTTGAACTTTCATATGAAAAGAAATGTAAGATACAGAACATTTTGTTCAGAAGTATTACATAATTGTGAAATAAAACAAAAATACTTTTGAAATAAATTGATTAAAATTAAATAGTTTTAATTATTATTATATATATTTAATTGTTTACAGAATAAACTACCTGTGCCTCCTCCTCCTGTAACTGTAAAATCGGAAGCTGGATCTGATACGGAGAACAAAACTGATGGTCAAATTAAAACTGAAGAAGGTAAGAGTTGAGCTTTAGTTCAAAATAACTATTATAATTACAATTATTTTATATTTCATTATTAAATGTAGAATTACACTAACAGTAAATCTGTCGTGGCGCAGGAACACTAGTACTTGAATGTAAACGCGACGTTTATGGGTTCAATTCTCAATCTGGGAATGATATATATTATTACATGAGGTTCCCATAGTCCCTCTGTAAATAAATAAATATAATGTATAACTAAAAATAATAATATATATTTTACAGAAATTAAAGCGGAAGTGGATGACAATGTAGATGGCAATGCGGGTGAAGGTGAACGCGAAGGTGACTGGGAGCCAGCGGTCAAGAAACGCCGCTCCAGCGATGAGGACGAAGCACCTAAGAAACAAGCGTTGCGAGCGCACCTCGCCTTGCAACTGACGCATCACTCTGCCAAGGTAAAAATATATTTAATATACGTAAGTACGTAAATATTTTATTTACGAGACCGTGGAAGGGGTACGTGAAGGTGATTGATACTTTTTGATATTATTTTTTTTCTGTGTAGTTTGCCACATGAGAAAAAACACTAATCTCAGAAACGTGTAAACCGATTTTAACGTATAAAATAGTTTTCACAATTGTAAATATTTATGAATCTTCAACCTGCTGTGTGCGGGATACAGAGTAAAGATTTACTATATATATATACTATATGGTATGGGGCAGAGGGAGCCTAGTGTTAAGACATTCCGTTCCCCACATTCTGCCGAATTTTGTAGGCATTGCGTGTTGAGTGGTAGAACTCAACGCCGCGCTTGGCCTCGACATCAGAGGGAAGAAATGGAAATATAAATTTGAGTAAATATTTCATCTCCTCGAGTGGAGATCGCATCCACAACCAGTCTGCTGGACTGGCCTCAAGAAGCATATATAGAAGGATATACTAATATAATGTATTTTGTTTAAAGCAAAATAAAAATATTGCTACAAAATAACTGAATTATTGAATTATTTTTAAAATTATATTATTTATTGTATAGTTCAAGCGGACGAAGCCGTATAGTAATAGCTATATTTCCAATTCCAGGTCCTAAAGAAACCACTTTACCCAGTGCGGCCAGCGCCTTTCACACTAGTACCGACAGCCGGCTGTCCGTGGTTGGATCGAGAAGCAATGCTATGCGTGTTCGCCAAGCTTACTCCCCACGAGCTGGCGACTTGCGCGTTGGTGTGCAAGGCTTGGGCGGAATATTCGGTGGGTTTTTTTATATCTATTTATATATCCATATAACGAATCATTAGGATACTTAGATTTTTATTTTGATATAAATTATTTTATTAATAATTGAGGCCAGTCATAGCGCAGCGGCACGAAGTGTGACTGCAACACTGACTGGTTGTGGGTTCGATCCCTACTCGACGAGATGAAATATTTACTTAAATTTATATTTTCATTTCTTCGCTCTGGTGTCGAGGCAAAAGTGCGGCGTTGAGTTCTGCCACTCAACACGCAATGCCTCCAAAATTCGGCAGAAAGTGGGGAACGGAGTGTCTTAACTTTAGGTTCCCTCTGCCTACCCTGCTGTGTGCGGGATATAGCGTGAAGCTAATTTAATTGTTTTTTATTTATTTTATTAATACTTATTGTTATCTATATATCCACCAAAATCATTGTAAAGTAAAAACAAAATGCATAATTTTAAATATTTCTAAACTTATACTATTTAGAAATTTTATTATTTGACTATATAAGTTAACAATATAGATTGAATCTGCAGGTATCTTTTTTTCTAATGAAATTTATATTTAAGAATGATACATGATAGGAGAATAGATTACGCTAGGGTTGCCTAGAACAATATGCCGCAATCACTTGTTAATTAAACTTTTGATAATGAATTTTTTTGGTAAAAATTGCACAATAAAATATTTTTTTATTGTCATATAATTTTTTTTTTAATAAAATCATTTGTCATTTGAAAGAAAATCGCATAAGGAATTGGAAAAACAATGGTTGCCAACTCTCACTGTACTGCAAGCCCAGGGTTGCCTGGTTTAAACAGGTCACTTAATGTTAATAATTTACACTCATGCGTTTTTTTAATGAATTAAAACAAATTAAAGCTTATTTTTTTGCTCAGCACTTTAACACATGGTTGCCTGGAAAATACATAAGGTTTAATGTATGGGTGAACAGAATAATCTACAGTTGTATAGATATTTGATATTCTCTTATAGTGTAAGGATTTTTTATATATGTTTTAACTGACATACTGAGGTCGTCGTGGCGCAGTGGCACAAGCGTGTAAATGAAAACATGACTGTTATGGGTCGTATGGTTATCGATTCCAACTTCGTGAATCAATTATTTGCTATTTTTATTTTTTGGCTCTGGTTTAATAATTAACCTGCTGTTGCGTTAAGTTCCGCCATTTAACACGCAATGCGTTTAAAATTCGGTGGTGCGTGGAGAACCCAGTGTCTTACTAGGTTCCCTCTGCCTGTTATATACAGGATAGAACGTGGAGCTAATAAAAAAAATGATATCAACAGATGGATCCATCGTTGTGGCGCAGTATGTCCTTCGTGCAAGTACGTGTGTCTGCTGCTCAGCTCGCTGGCATAGCTCGACGTCAGCCACTCAGCTTGGGGCTCGAGTGGTGTCACTTGGCTAGGAGACAGCTCGCTTGGTGAGAAATAATTAACTTTTACCATGCAATATGAATATAAGTGGAGAATTTGTGGAGAGAAATTTGTGGAATATTAGTGTAATGTTTCATATTGTACATTTCTTATGTTGATTAACTTTGGACACAGCTTATATACCATTTTTTGTAAATAGTTTGTACTTTTACTGTATTTTTAAACTATTATAGTTCAATTCGTTTTTAATGTAGATTTTTTCTATTTCAATGTTTTAGTAAGAACAGAACAGAGTGCGGTGTTGATTCAGCACTCAATTTCGCGATAATTCGGCGGAAACATAGGAAATACAGTGTCTTAATACTATTTCCACTGTCTACTCCACTATATGCGGGATTTAGCGTAAATCAAAAATAAATATATACCAATAATATATATTTCCTTTCAGGCTGCTAGCTCGTCTCCCAGCCCTCCGTTCGCTCTCCTTAGCTGGCTCTCCAGCTGAAGCAGCTTTAGCCCTACGCTCTAGCTCCTGTCCACCGCTCACAGCCCTCGACCTGTCCTTCGCTAGATGCCTCGATGACGCCAAACTCAGAGGTATCCTCGCCCCCCCAGAGAACTCCAGGCCTGGGGGTGGAGCCCGATCTGGTACGGAACCGTCGAGGCTGGCCGCCTTGGCTGTACTGAGGTTACCCGGAACTGATATTACAGATGTTGCTATGTTATATATAGTTCAGGTGAGTTTTGTAGTGTTTATTTTTAATATTTAACATTTAATTAGCTACTTTTTGGTGTAATTAACTATCTATAATTAACTATAAAAAGCTGTCATTTTTAATATTGATAATTTTTATTTATGAATAAGCTAAAATATATATTTTTTATTATATTACATACAAAAACATGCTTCATAAAACAATCGAACCTAATTTTCACAGGCGCTACCCAAGCTATGTGAACTCGATGCATCTTCCTGCGCGAGGCTAACGGATGCAGGGGCGGCGCAGCTCGCTCATCACGGGTTGCAGCGGCTTTCTCTAGCTGGATGTAGATTATTGACTGAAGCCACGTTGGACCATCTGGCTAGGTGTCCTAATCTTGTCAGGTATGTTATAGTGGGTTATTGTTTTATTTTATAGCAAAAGGCAAGGTAAACTATGGTACGGCTCATCTACCGAGTAAGTAGTGTAATGGTATGGGTCACCTAGTGACCCTGTGTAACACCAGAGGAGGAGGATTTCTCGCATTTGAAATATTTTTGATATTAACCCATTCGCTGCCAAGGACAAGTATACTCGTATTTGGCAGCAAATGGGTTAATATCTACTCTGTAGGGAACCTGGGAACTAGTGTTAGGACAATTCATTTGCATTAAGATACTGCCGTTTCCCATTTCCGAAATTCTACTGAATTCTTGAGGCATTGCGTGTTGGGTGGCCTAACTCAACGCCGCACTTTACCTCGACACCAGAGCTAAGAAGACCTATACCTTGTAACCCTGCGCCACGCCTGGCCTCTAAATAAACAAGTGTATGGTAACAAATAATTTCATTTCTTTATAGATTGGACCTCAGGCACGTACCGCTTGTGTCAACACAGGCTGTCATCAAATTCGCGGCCAAGTCCAAACATAACCTACATGTTAAGGATGTAAAGTTAGTCGAGCTTCGGAACACCTGATGCGAGGCCCAGCCCGAAGACGGGCCTCAAGACACAAGTGAAGTGAACGAGTCAGTGAATGAATCTGTAGATGAATCAGTGAATGAATCCGTGGATGAATCAGTCAGTGAGGAGAAAAAGGACTAATTGAGTGAATGACACATGAACGTGATATAATATAGTGATGTGTTGGTGGCATAGGGAAGTGAACAAGACTCTATATTCTATGATAGATTAAGTTTATTAGTGAAACTTGATTAATTTTGTTTGTAACTTCGTAGGTATTGCAATTTTTTTTTATTATCTTGTAACATATTAATTTCGTAATTCACGAATAGGACTATATTGCTGGTTTTATTTGCAATTAGATTTGCAGTAGAAGTGAAAATTACATAGTATTTTAGTTTGTAATTGTTTTAAATTTTATCCTATTGACTAATTGCCAAAAAAAATATAAATGCTGTGAAAACAATTATATATATATATAAAAATGTATTTTTGGCGCAACATATCGTTATCTATGCTATCAACATGTGAAATGCAAAGTGAAAAGACTAATTAAGTGTTGAATGTGATAAATTTATATATATATAAATATAAATTTGGATGGATACATACAATTTGGACGCATTTTTTCTGCCTGTTTGTCATGTAAATAGTTCACTGTCTGTTTTTTTTATTATTATTTTTGACTAAACAAATTTCAAAGTTTCAGCAATTACTTGGATTCTAACCCAAATAGTAGTGTAGAAAATCCTAGAGACTGTTGATTACGATTGATATTTCTTACATAAAATTTGAACTCAATAATAACTCTTTATAATTATAATGTGTCATTGAACAACAACCTTTTGAGTACAAAATATTGTTTTTTGTATATTTTTTATATTTTTATTTGCAAATAAGAAACTGAAACTGAAAGACCATTTCTTAGTATTTCAAAAACTGTATGAAGCCGGCAATTAATTTGTTTTGATCTTTATCAAGAGTTGCCAGTGTTTTATGTGGTATGGCAAAAGAAAAATACAATTGTATCAAATTAATTAAAAGAAAAAGAAATATATCAATCGGAATCAACATCTTTACTTTAATTACAATTATTCATGTATTACATAAATATATTATATGTAATACCTCTCTGTAGTTTAATTCTAAAACTAATTTTACACTCTTTCAAACAAAATTATGGGTTATGATTACAGATACTTTTTAATTTCTGATATCCGTTTATGGAGTTCCGTAACACCCACAATGTTATGCACAATCAAATTACCTATATAAAGTTGGAAATTATAATTTTATTGCATGCTGTTGCATTGGTATATGTTTATTTTAATGTTATTATTTACCTCTATGGAAAGGTTTTTGTTTTTACTTTATCACAAGCAACAGATTGATTTCAGATAGAATTTAAAATAAAATTGTTTTTTCTTATACATTTTGGGCCCAATTTTCTATATATATATCTAATATTGGATTTTAAATTAAATTTTTGATTTGAATTTGAGATTATGTACACTCACTAGGTAGCTCTATTAATTAAAGAATGTGTGAATGATGAAAAAAAAACTCCTTTACATTTGTAGATTTTGTTTTATTTTTTAAATCACAATATAAAGAGTAATATTAAGAATTGGGTCTATCTTTAAGGTAATTTAGTATTGATTATGGCAACATTTCTGTAAATATAACAATATTTATTATTGCACCAACAAAACTTTTTAGTTTCATGACAATATCAGATTGTATTGTATTTTATTTAGTTCTAGTCGCTTATTAGGTTTAAGCATTGATAATAACAATTATAATACTGGTTTCCATTTAAAATGTTTGAGGCTATCATTTTCAAATTATCACATGACAGCTTGAAAATAAAAAAATAAAAAATTAGTCTGTAGACAAAGTATAATTTGTGTAATTAATGAAATTTAAATTAAGTTGAAAATTTCAATTGTGTAAATAAATGTTTCCCACACACCAAACCTGTCCCATAGATAATAAATAGTTTTTAATGAAAATGTATTATTATTGTTTTTTTTTCTAGTAGTCTGTAAGTAAACCGACTCTGGTCACAGTTTGCGAGGTCGGAGGGCCGCCTATAGTTTTAGAGTAGATATGACCTTTATGGTTTTTTTTTATTATAATATATATATATATATATATATATACACACTCTGTATATGTGACAAAATTTACTTGGAATATAATATTTCTTTGTTTATTGCATTTAGTAAATAATTTAAACTGGCAATACTACATAACCATAACCTAATTTTTTTATTCAGATATTTTCTATAAAAAATTATAACTGTTTTATTTAGTCTTTGGTTTTTCTTACATGAATAAGTCTCAATTTAACTTAATTTTTTTACAAATCTGCTTTGTGAAGCAGATGTGCTGTGTGCAGCAGAGTAGGCAGGGGGAGTCTAGTTTAAATTATTTACAAGGTGATATTTAATTTTGTCTAAATATAAATTGTTAACGAGTGAAAGTGGATATTATTTTTACGATGAGACCTAGATGTAAGCATTGTGTGCCTCTGAATAGAGAAATAGTGACGTGATTATTGTACACATTTGCTTTAGTGAATGTTTCAAGTGGTAAATAAAATTTTCTAGTGTTGACCTTTCGGTTGATGGCTGTGTCACTTTTTTTTTTCTAAATAAATAATTAGGTTTTCCAGACTAAGCAAGGAAAGGGAGATATTTTATCTATCTACTGAAGTATTGTAAAGGAAACGTTTTTATCGACTTCTTTGGTTAACCTAATTATCCAAAAAAAAAAAATTGTATTTTAAGCCGTTCACCGAGAAAAATACACAAAATATAGTAAATAAAATTCACTTATCATATTATATAATGTAATATAGATGATATTATATAGTTTTTTAAGGGTTCGCAACGGCCGGCGCGCTGGCGACACGAGATGGTGATACTACGGCTAGGACTATAGCTATAGCGTTTTAGTGGACGACGGTCGAGTCTAACATTGTATCATTGGTTACCATAAGCACTTATAGTATTTGAAATAAATATTTACATTGGAGTTTTTGTGTTATTTTTTGTTTACAGGTTTATAATATTATTGCATTATATATAATTTCTGTACGTACCTATGTAAAAATGTCATTTCATTATAGGCCGTCCTGGAACAGTGGCGCAAGCATGTTAAACGCGGCGGCTGTGAGTTCTATTCCCAAAGTGAAATAATACTAAAAAATGTATGCGTTTCTCTTTCCATTCTCTTATCCATCTTCAATACCTCCTTCCTTAGAAAAGCAAAGAAATCCTCTCACATAGGTGGTTGAGAGCTCCCCAATGTGGATTTCAACTCGAGTGTGAGTATGTAAACGTTTTTTAGTAGTAGCTTGAATATCCCTATTTGAATGATAAGGAGGGATAATAAATAATATAGTAATGTCTCACGCTGCATCCCGCACACAGCAGGGCAGAGGGAACCTAGTGTTAAGACACTAAGTTTGTTACATTCCGCCGAGTTCTGGAAGCATCGAGTGTTGAATGGCGGAAGGCAACGCCGTGCTTTGTATCTACACAAGAGTGAAGAAATGGAAATATAAATTTAATTTCCTCGAGTGGGGATCGAACTCACAACCAGTCGCGTTTACGGTGGTCACGAGTGTGCTCTGGAACAAATGTACCGTGTAGTAAAAAAGAACTTTTTCAAAATAATTTCTACAAGCGTTTGTGCAGAATATCTTTATGAAATTATATAAAATTAGTTTATATATATATATAAAGTATACTTTATAAAGTAGCTCAAGGGTGTGACTGTACGCGACGGTTGTGGAGTCGATTCCACTCGAGGTAATGAATTATTATTACAAAAAAAAATAATTTCTTCGTTTTGGCACCAAGACAAAAGCCCTGCTTTTGCCTACCCTGCTGTATGTGGTATAATTCTTATATATACATATATATATTTTATATCAGAACTATCCAAAACAAACAATTACTATTTAAGAGTTCTGTAAAAAAATTGGAGGTCGCGAGTGTTTCTAAAATTTAAGCTTAGCGTAGCCAGAGCCCTTTCATCTGATACCTCACTTGAACTAGCGGCTTTAATACCAAATTTTGTACCTCTTTTAAGATTTACGATTACGATTTAACTACAAATGTATAGTTTTCCGATTTTTTCCTGAAGAGTACTGTGACTTGTACTGTGATTTGTGAAAGTATTCCATTCATTTTGAATCTCATTCGAAACAAGCATTTTTCGCGATTTAAACGGCTCTATTTTTTATTTAAGTGAATCTAAGATATACGATTTTTCCAGAAAATTAAGAGACCGTAGATATGATTTGAATTTCAACTCTATATCTCCAATCGTTCCTTGGATAACTTGACAGACAGACGCATGGACAACATTGTGACCTTATAAGGTTTCCTTTTTACCTGAAAAGGTACGGAACCTTTTAAATACTAATAGGTAGTGATATCGGATACATATATAATAACCTACGTGCCGTACATTTTTAACCTTATAGAATCTCTTTTTTCCGCCCATCTTCACGTCAAAACCATTTTTATTAACTTAGCTTAGAGCTATAGAGAGCTAAGGTCCAAAAATACGAGGTGATTTCTTAGATTTGGTTACATTTTGAGTAAATATCAACGCGTATTCAAAATCTATATGGTAAGTAATCCTACTTAGTAAGTACTTCCCGTAGACCTACAATTAGCGAATTTGGCAAAACAGACCAAATCTTGAAAAAAAATCAGCTTTACGTTGAATCCGCACACAGCATTGTTAAAACACTCCCCATAGTCCGCCAGATTCTGGAGCCAATGCGTGTTGAGCGGCGGAACTCAACGCCACGTCTATCCTCGCCACCGGAGCGAAGAAATTAAAACGTAAAAATAAAATAAATTTATTTTTCTCGAACGTATAAAAGCAGCCAAAAAAAACAAAATTTGAATGAACTTCCATCGTCAAAAAAGGTATTTCTATTTCAACACGCACTCCCCCAAGAAACGAGAGGCGTCGAGATTAGTCGAGAAACCAATTACATTTTCCAAATACACATTTTTCCTTACTGCGGGTTCAAAGCTCAAAGAAAATTATCTTACTAGCTCTCTGGAGATGAAAAATAAACGTGCCCCGGAGAAAAATGGAGGCTCTCGGCCAAAAGAGATAAGTAACTGGAGGAATGCTCGAGAAAGAAAAAGATAAAACGGTTTAAAGTTCACGCCCCGACTGGGGGATTTGTCAAATGAATTGAATAGTGTAGGTTCTTACGGACTTCATTTCAATTTTCAAATGAGGCGTGTCGTTTGGGATTTGAATATTTTCTGTGATTTGTAACTTTTTCATTGAACAACTGACGTAGATATTTTCTGGTACTACGTTAATAAGAGAGAATATAGTAAAAACAGTATTTTTTTTCTTTTTAGATAATGTGTATATTTAAGTATTAAATGCGTCAGTCGTGGCGCAGCGGCACAAAGTGTGACTGCAAACCGACTGGTTGTGGGTTCGATCCCCACTCGAGGAGATGAAATATTTACTTAAATTTATATTTCCATTTCTTCGCTCTGGTGTCGAGGCAAAGCGCGGCGTTGAGTTCTGCCACTTAACACGCAATGCCTCCAGAATTCGGCAGAAAGTGGGGAACGGAGTGTCTAAAAACACTAGGTTCCCTCTGCCTACCCTGCTGTGTGCGGGATACAGCGTGAAGCTGATTTTATTTTATTAAAAAATACCTTTTTTTAACCTTCCGCTAAAACAAATATTTTTTTAGCAGAGGCATTGCATGTTGAGTTACGAAACTCAACACCGCGCTTCACCTTAGTAAGTGCCGAAAGCGACGAAATATACTACTACTACTACTAGGACAATGGACGTCTGATATATATCAAATTACACACCAACGATCACAATATATTATATCACCAATACAACACAACCATAAAATATTTCCAAATCAAATTCACATGTTCCCCAAAGTTAATTACATAAATTACCATGTTAGTTGTGACGTGATTGCGTCCCCTCGCGAGTCGAGCAGGTGGCGGACCAATACTCGCTAATCTGTTCAATCACACAGCAATTGCCACAAAAGTGGAAAAATAGTGGGTAATAATCCAATAATAGAGGCTATTTACAAAATCGAATTCCGATTATTCCTTTGTTTGTTAGCATACTGTAATAGATGTAGGTTCGGAGTCAGTTTGAAATTTCCTTTGATAGTATGTTTGTATAATAAAGTAAAGATTTTTTTTGTAATTTCTTCGATTTTTTTTTAATAAGTTATTACACTTATGTGCTTATGTAGTTTAAGCGGGCGAAGCCGCGAGCGGGTCGCTAAATAATATGTTTCTTTTCTAACTTGAAGTTCAATAAATAATTCGCAATACCTACTTATGTTATTATGGACTCTAAATTTGAGACAAAAAATAGGTCACTTACCAAACCTATTAAAGTGCCTTTGTTCCAAATTAAATACCTAAAATGATATTGATCGGTAGTAAAATCCAAAAAGAGAAGACGAAATTACAATAATAAGGGTGAAGTAACTTAATTTTTTTACTTAAAGCAATTTTTATTTTTTAGTTTCCAGTTTACGAGAATGACTACCGATTCTACATTAAAAATGAAATCAGCTGTAACGCTGTATCCCGCACACAGCAGGGTAAGCAGAGGGAACCTACTGTCAAGACACTCCGTTCCCCACTTTCTTCATGTGTTCAGTGGCGGAACTCAACGTCACGCATTGCATTGACACCAGAGCGAAGAAATGGAAATATAAATTTAAGTAAACATTTCATCTCTTCGATTGGGGATCGAACCCACAACCAGTCGGTTTTACAGTCACATTTTGTACCGATGCGCTACGACTGGCTTCACATGACATAATAATACTAATAATAGTAATATTTTAAATATATTCTGCGAATTGAAATTCCAACGTCAAATAAATGCAGTTTGATCGAGTGCCGTAATCACTTGGTCATAAATTTAAATTGTCTCTTGTATTAGTTTCAAGAAAAAAATGCAAATTACTTTTAGATTATATAAATGTTAGATACGTTATTATATTGTAATAGATTTTTTTAAGTTTATATAAACATACATATGTGGCGTTTTGCCGTTTTGCCTCTACATCGGATAGAAGAAACGAAAATATTTAATATTCGATTGGGAATCGAACCCACAATGTCGCGTTCACAGTCACAAGAGTGTTGCTGTACTATGAATGGCCTCAGGATTCGAAGGAAAGTGTGGAGCGGAGTGTTTTAACACTAGTCTCCCTCTGCCTATCCCGCAGTTGCGGGATATAGCTGGAAGTTGAAAAAAAAAATTGTGATATTTAGATATTTTAAAATATAATAGAGGCCAGTCGTGGCGCAGCGGCACAAAGTGTGACTGTAAATCGACTGGTTGTGGGTTCGATCCCCACTCGAGGAGATGAAATATTTATTTAAATTTATATTTCCATTTCTTCGCTCTGGTGTCGAGGCTAAGCGCGGCGTTGAGTTCTGCCACTTAACATGCAATGCCTCCAGAATTCGGCAGAAAGTGGGGAACGGAGTGTCTAAAACACTAGGTTCCCTCTGCCTACCCTGCTGTGTGCGGGATACAGCGTGAAGCTGATTTTTGATTTAATTTTAATTTTAAAATATAATAAAGTTTCATGTTAAATAATAAATCAATTGCACCTTTTTTCCACTTAAAGACCTAAAAATGTTTATTTATACTCAATTAAACTACCGTTATTTTAGTAATTTATACAATATTCGTAATCTCGGTCGGTAGCGGTGTAGATATCGATCGGATTCGAACTTGTACTCGCGCACGCGATGTTGCTCCTAACCACTGATTCTCGCGTCCCGTTGACAAGTGACGTACGTCTAACAGCTGACTTGGGTACTTTCGGTGCAAAAACTGTTTTAGTATTTTTTTTAAATACATGTAACTTTAAATGACATATTTCGTTTTTTATTTTTTTTACTTTAGCGTAGAGGCAAAGCGCGGCGTTGAGTTCCGCCAGTCAACATGCAATGCTTCCAGACTTCAGTGGAAAATAGGGAGCGGATTGTCTTAACACTAGGTTTCCTTTGCCTAGCCCGTTGTATGCGTCTTATTTGTTTAACTTAACGTACTTATTTGTTTTTAATTATTTGTTTTCGATTAATAAAAAAAACATTTTATAGTTAAATATATTTTAGTACTGTAAACAGATTTTATTATGTAAACAGTGATGTTTACATTTCATTTTCGACTTTACGCCCGAAATCATTTTGATGTAATAATAGTCAATTTAAACTTCTCTATACATAAAATGTGAATATTTTCCGAAGTGGATTTGGAAGTGACGACTCTCCTTCTTTATCTCTTATCAAACTCTTGTATCTTATCAAAAAATATCCAAAATTTCATGAGAAACATACGACTTTATTAAATCAAAATCTAAATCCAGCATACTACAAGCACAATTTTCTGTTTCATATAAATTTTACAATAAGCCCGTCGTGGCGCAGGGGCACAAACTGTCACTGTAAAATCTAACCTAAGGTTGTGGGTTCGATCCCCAGTCGAGGAGACGAAATATTTACTTAAATTTATATTTCCATTTCTTCGCTCTGGTGTCGAGGCAAAGAGCGGCGTTGATTCCTGCCACTCAGCACGCAATGCCTCCTGTACTCTCATGCCGGAGTTTCTTAAAACTAGGTTCCTCTGCCTACCCTGCTATGGGTGTGCGGGATACAGCGTGTATCTGATTTATTTATTTTTTTAACTTGGCTCTGTTCTTTTATTTGTTTATCTATTCGACAATTTACAGCGTGACGTTAAATATCTATATATATATATATATATATATATATATATATATATATATATATATATATATATATATATATATATATATATATATATAAGAAAACTTGTGCACTCGACATTACATTAAAAGCTGAGGTCTGCCTGATGGACGTGCACGCGACGCGGTCGCGGCCGTCCTCGCTGCACGCATCCCCGTGCTAAAACACTACCTCGTTAGAGTTAGGCGTACACGAAAATTAGAACTTAAATTAGTGGTAATCCAATACTAGAAATATAGAATAAAATCTTGTAAAGATCGAATGATAGTTGTGATAAAAAAAAATCCTTGTTTGTTCTGAAATAATGTTTTTAGGGTTCCGTACCTTTATATGAGGCCAGTCGTAGCGCAGCGGCACCAAGTGTGACTTTAAAACCGACTGGTTGTGGGTTCGATCCCCACTCGAGGAGATGAAATATTTACTTAAATTTATATTTCCATTACTTCGCTCTGATGTCGAGACACGCAATGCCTGCAGAATTCCTCAGAAAATGGGCAACGGAAATGAAGCTGATAGATAGGAACCTTTTTAGGATCACTTTGTCCGTTTGTCAAGACTATTTATCTCGAGATCGTGAGGAGGCATGAAGATGAAATTAGTATCAATAATTCAAATCATGGTAGATTTCCGAAACCTTTGAAGAAAAAAACACAGAAAAAAAAACTCCGATCTAAGTCAACGCAATCAAAAGATATGAGCATTTAAACATCGATTATGCTGCATTTTGTATGATTTTTTTCTAATCAAAGGGTATATATAACACAGCAAGGTAGGCAAATTGTACCTAGTGTTAAGACACTTTCCGTCAAAAACTGGAAGCATTGCGTGCTGAGTGGCGGAACTCAACGCCGCGCTTTAAGAAATTAAAATATAAATCTAAATTAATATTTCATCTCCACGAGTGGGGATCGAACCCTCACATCAATTGATTTTACGGTCACACTTTGTGCCCCTGCGCCACGACTGGCCTTTAACATTAATAATATTATGTATATAATAAAGTTAATATATAAAATATCAGTATATCAGTATATCAGTCAGATACAGAACGGAGGTGACCTCGCCCTGTGGCTCTCTGTAATCGTCACATGTGTCGGATGATGGATGTAGCGGCAACTCTGGTGCGACGTGGCGTGTACGCACGGCATGATGAAATACAGCTTTTTAATATTATATATATAATGGGAATAGTTTATTATACTGTAAACGTGAAAATCGTGAGTTCGATTCCCTCTCGGGGGAGTGTCATATTTTAATATGTTCTTTACTTTGCTCTGGTAACGAGGTGAAGTGCTGCTGTGATTTCTGCTTCTTAATACGCAATGACTGCAGAATCCGGTGGAAAGTAGGGAACGGTAGTGTTCTGATGGGAAACAAGTACAATACACCTCCAGGTTCCCTCTGCCTGCCGAGATATGTGCGGGATACAACGTGAAGGTAAATAAAAATATATATATTGTAGAATATTGTAAATTAATATTTTAGTTTTTTCTTCTTATTATTTTTATTTTCAAACTATGTGATTTGAAACAGAGAAGTAATATAAATATTAAACTAATTTATAGTTCCTACATAATTTTTTTATAACATTTATAATATTTATATATTTTTTTAAGAATTATTTAATAGATTTCTTAAAAAAATATCATATTATAATAATAATAATTATTGCATATAGAAATCGCACTTCAAAAAGGACGCACCGTTCAAAAAAAAGAAACAAAAAGGACGCCCCACAACTTATCGTATGAATTTCAACCTGTTTTAGTAGCGTCGCGTCGTCTATTCCCTGAAGTTATTACGTGCAACGAGGCAAACAACGAGGCGCAATGTAAATAATACATCGCCATCGAACCCGAGACACTCGATTATTTTACCAGTTATATGGATATCTGAGCCATTGCGATCTTATTACTATGCTAAATTAGTTTGGAAATAGATTAAGATATATGAGGCCAGTTGTAGCGCAGCGGCACAAAGTGTGACTGTAAAACCGACTGGTTGTGGGTTCCATCCCCACTCGAGGAGATGAAATATTTACTTAAATTTATATTTTCATTTCTTCGCTCTGGTGTCGAGGCAAAAATGCGGCGTTGAGTTCTGCCACTCAACACGCAATGCCTCGAAAATTCGGCAGAAAGTGGGGAACGGAGTGTCTTAACACTGGGTTCCCTCTGCCTACCCTGCTGTGTGCGGGATATAGCGTGAAGCTAATTTAATTTAATTTTAATTTTTTTTAAGATATATTTTTGTTTAGATTCACACTGTATCTGCTGTAGGGAAGGCAGAGGGAAAGTAGTGGTAAGGCACTCCGTTCTCAAACTTTTCCTTAATTTCTGGAGGCATTGTGTGTTGAGTGGCAGAACTCAACGCCTCAGCACATGAGCAGAGAAATAAAAATATTAAATATTAATTTCCTTGAGTGGGAATCGAACACCACAACCTATCGCGTTTAATCGCGTTTACTGTCACACGCCTGTGCACAATGTATACGTATTAGTACATTATTAAACTATTTAAATTGTTTTTTTAATATCTAAGTAAATCAGAGTTTAAAATATTGATAGATATAAATTATTTAAAATATACGTAGTTTTGTAGTTAATTCATTTATTAATTATAAAAATATCTATTGCGGGAAAGACTCAGCCGTTTTAGTTTGGATTAAAATCAAATTAAAATAATTTTATATGTGGTAAAATAAAGAAACACCAGCGAGAGTAGTGAGTTCAATACTCATTTATCCATTCTGATAAGACAATGCAAAAACGCATCCATAGAAAAAGATAATAAAAGATATCATCCCTTAAAGTCTTATAATATTTAATGAAAAATAGAACATACTAAAACATCAATTCTACCCTAAATACGTGTTATAAATTAACAAAGCAACCCTTGACACGATCGGTTGTCAACGCTGTCCAGAACTGCTTATGATTTATTGAATTCCCACAGGATTTGTGCCTATAAAGGATTTTAGATCTTATTTTATATAGAAATTAGGGTTAAAGATGATCTAAGTTTAAGGAATGATACGCGGCATATTTATTTATTATAGTTGTGAAGCACGACTGCACTATTTTAATTTGTATTGTTACATTAATTTAAGGCGTTGTTTAACGTTCTACGTACATTTTTTTTTAATGCTATCTAGATAGTACTAATGGATCGTAGATCAGTATTTATTTTGTGATCATATCTTGAACAAGCGTGTGGGTTCAATTCGATTTCCATTCGCGGAAAAAAAATATTACTTATTTAGGAATTTTATCGACAACTATTTTAGCACAAAGCGCAGTATCGACTTCTGCCGATCAACAAACCATACCTCGAGAGTTGAACGTCAAGTAGACACGTCAACAGAAAGAAAAAAAAAACAACTATTTCACACAATCAAGACCAATCTTATCCAGAAAAAAAAAACGGAAACACGAAACGCTATAAAATCCTGCTCTTCACATATTCTACAACCGTTTTTCCCAGTAGGTGCTATCACCACAATCAAACTTAAATCTAGAGCCATCTATCTGTACATATACAGTGTCCCCGGTCCCCGGTCGTGATCGTGTGTACATAATGAAATGAGTGCAATATGCGTCCCCGTCTCCAGAGACTTGGGACTCTGATGACATTTGCTGTGTTGTGTGGATGTGGTATATTTAATATTTATCTATTTAAATATATTTTTCTAGTTTCACGCTGTATCCCGTTCACAGCAGGGTAGGCGGAGGAAATCTAGTGTTGAGACACTCCGTTCTCTATTTGCAGCCGTCTTGAGGAATTGCGGGTTGAGTGGCGGGAATTTTATGTCGTGCTTTGCCTTGACACCAGAGCGAAGAAGTGAAATATTTGCTTTTCCCGAGTAGGAATCGAACCCACACACCACAAGCGACAACCTGTCGCTTCACAATCAGGTGCTAGTGTACGCGTAGGTAGACGTAATCCAACACTGCATTCTGAGTCTACAAAGACAATAAGGATAGAAGGATAGAAAAGGATTTTTATTTTAAGCTGGCGATCCGCTCGTAACTTCGCTCGCGAAATTATTAAATTACAAGTATTCATATTTTTTTATATATTTTTATAGAGGCCAGTCGTGGCGCAGTGGTACAAAGTGTGACTGTAAAACCGACTGGTTGTGGGTTCGATCCCCACTCGAGGAGATTAAATATTTACTTAAATTTATATTTTCATTTCTTCGCTCTGGTGTCGAGGCAAAGCGCGGCGTTGAGTTCTGCCACTCAACACGCAATGCCTCCAAAATTCGGCAGAAAGCGGGGAATGGAGTGTCTTAACACTAGGTTCGCTAATTAATAATTTAATTTAATAAGCTAATTTTTTTTTCATGTTTTTTTATATGTATGGTAAAATTAATGTAATTGACATATCCCGCCACGAACGAATTTAGACTTGACATGATTTCTCGTCTACATCGAAGTATTTTGATCCTCACCTTTAGTTTTTGTAAAATAAATCCTAAATTTTATTTCATACTACTTTTGACAACTAAAGACTATAAAAGACCTTCCCGGTTCAGGTCCCAAGAGATTGAATCCCAGGACGTGGCGATCAAGTCCTGATTTATTTGTCCCCTGAACACGAACGAGTTGATGGGCGCAAGTGTGTTTACTCTCCTCACTTTGTTTACTGATCATTTATTTTTTACGCCGCGTTGGAAATTGAGGGCGACCGGTTATAGGAAATTTAAAATTCACTGTCGCTTTTTTAACTGTTTTAAAATATGGAAAAATGTGTTTCTGCGTTGAGTGTGAGTTTTGCTTGATAAAAATTGCAAAAGCCGAGTTTTTTTGTTTTAAATCAATTGTTCACTTTTAAAAATATTTTAAAGTTAATTGAGTTCCCTTTGCCTGTCCTGCTTTGTCAGGAATACAGATAACCTGATTGCGCCTTCAAAAAATAACGAAACAAAATGAAGGTATGGCATAACTTCTAACAACAAGATATACACCCGTGGGATATGTAAATACGGGTAGTATTTCGCATTTATAATTTAAATCTAACCTAGCTTAGCGAATTTGCTACCCCCAAGCCGCACACGATTGACGTTCCGCCCGCGCACCCCGCGTATTGTGCGCGCGACGTGAATGCACCGCCTAATCTCGTTCACGTGCCCGCCACGCGCCGGTCCTGCACACGACAACCAGTGCACACCCAACTCTACACAACATTTTTAATCTACATCTCACAACCCATAATCATCTGTATCCCGTTGACGTAAGAGTTGTTTTGTATCTGTATAATTTTGGCGCTTAAATCCTTGTCAAGTTGACATTTGGTAAAAAGCGTGTCCTTTATCTTAACTGATTGGATAATCTGTGCTCAAACGCTATAGTATATCGTATCGGAAACAGAAATGTAAGCCCCGACGTCCTGATTAAGTTTTCTGTTATGTCGTATTTGGTTGTAGGAAATTACAGTTATTTGATGCAAGTATTGAATTTCTTTTGTTGTCACATTTTTTTTTGGTGAATCTGAACAAAATGTCGGTGTCGTAATTATTGAATTTGTTTATGACGGGCAGAAAAGAAACTCAAAAATGTAATTTAAGAAAAATATTCGATATTTTTGTATAATACCCATAAACATATCAATACTTGTGATATACTTATGTTTTTATTGTCAAAACCTATAACCTATAAACCTTTAAAACATTCTTTCTCTAATAATGTAGCAATTAAGTTTTGACTTCCTTCGTTTCTCATTCACAAATCAGTTTATGTAAAATCATCAAGTATTGAGGCCTGTCGTGGCGCAGTGGTACAAAGTGTGACTGTAAAACCGTCTGGTTGTGGGTTCGATCCCCACTCGAGGAGATAACATATTTACTTAAATTTATATTTCCATTTCTTCGCTCTGGTGTCGAGGCAAAAGCGCGGCGTTGAGTTCTGCCACTCAACACGCAATGCCCCCAAAATTCGGTAGAAAGTGGGGAACGGAGTGTCTTAACACTAGGTTCCCTCTGCCTACCCTGCTGTGTGCGGGATATGGCGTGAAGCTAATTTAATTTATTTTTAAGTATCATCAAGTTCTCAACCACAAGGTTTCTATTACATTTCTGATTTTGCATCTATATTTAAGTGTTCTATTTCAGAAGGTGACCTAGGGAAGTAAACATTATGTAGTTGACCCTCACAAGCTCGCATATAGATAGATCATTTACCGCCGATGTGCACCTGATTACGTATTCATTGGGGGGTTGGGGGTTGACGCGTATGGAACAGGAAGATAATGTTTTGTTTAACCCTTGGATGTATTATATATTTTCTTGGCGATTTTGCATTAGCCGCCGTGGCGCAAAGGTTACGCGAAAATTGTAGATTCTATCCTCAATCGAGGGAGGGAATTATTATTTATTAATATTTTCCTTTCTTTGCCAGACCACCAGGTAAAAGCCCGGCGTTGAGTTCCGAGTTCTGCTAGTCAACGCGCGTTAGGATACAGTACTTTTTTCGGTTTTTTTTTTTAATCTTTTTTAGTTCCTGTTGACATTTATAAATATAATGTTAAAAATATTCCTCACTTTTAAATATGAAATACGGTTCTATCTTGTTATTCCAGACATTAATTACTCAATCAAAGTAATGGCACATCATTTTTTTTTATGTAAACTCCTCTATGGATATTGTAAAAATTTCAATAAAGCACCAGGGGTGGTTTATTTATCCTGGATTTGAATCGCAAATTGAGATATGATAGGTTAAATATTTGCCGATCCGTTTTCACGAAGTTCTAAACAAATACTCTGTATTGAGAATAAATACTTTGATCCCGGGATTATATGACGTCGCTATAGCTCAGTTGGAAAGTGTCTAATACCACTTACTGTTTACAATGGATGATGGACTAAATTTGTGGTTTTATTTGCGATACTTAGCATTTTATATATCAGACCAGGTAGAGAGAACTTAGTGTCTAAACACTCCATTCTCCGCTTTCGGTCTGAATTCGGTAATGTAAATAATACAATCATAATAATACAAGTAGATATATCTTCCTATTCCGTAACTTTGTGACAATGCTTATCAAGTGTTATGGACATTTTACATTATTTATATATTTTTTCTCAGCTACATTCATTGTATCCTGGATTTAGAAGAATAGGCAGAGGGAACCTTCGTGTTAAAACACTCCGTTCCCCACTTTTCGTCAAATTCTGGATGCGTTGCGTGCCGTGTGGCGAAACACAACGCCGCGCTTTGCCTCGAAACCAGAGCGAAGAAATATAAATTTAAATAGATATTTGATTTCCTCCAATGGGGATCGATCCCACAACCAGTCGCCTTTAAAGTCGCGCAGTTGTGTCCCTGCGCCACGACTGGTCTCGAATCGACGAATTCGATTGACGAATACATTATTAAAGTATCACTTTATTTTACTTTCTTTTATCGTCACTTTCGTTTTTTATCTCTTCTATCTCTTCTTCTATCTTGATGTTTTTTTCAACTTCACGCCATATTCCACACACAGGAAGGTAGGTATGACGAACTTAGTGTTAAGACACTCCGTTGCTTATCACCCGCCTTAGCTGGAGTAATTGCGTGTGGAGTGGCGAAACTCAACGCCGCTCCTCGACACCAGAGTGAACAAATCAAAATATTAAATATTGAATTTCCTCAACTCGATTTCCGGGAATCGAACCCACAACCCGTCGCGCTTAGGACCACACTATGTGTGCTACGACTGGCCTCTTATATTATATTTAAAACACATTTGTCTGCTTTTATTAGATAAAAGTTCTAAAGTATAATCCTTTTTATCGCAATTTGTTGAAGTGCTATAAAAATTATCGACACACGTTCAAGTGCTCTCGGGAGCCCCTAAAAATATTTTGGCCCAAAGCTATATATATATATGGACGTCACTCTAGTTGAAAGAGACTCGAGTAATCGATTTTGGATAGTTTATAGTTTGAATATCGATTTTCTAAACAAGTTAATTTTATCTTAACTTTTTAATGGTTTTTTATTATTATTTTAATTATATTATTTAATAAATTAATTACAAAGTCTGACGATTACGTAGAATTCGAATTTCACCCAGAGATATAGATTAAAGTTAAAACTGTTATTTTTACCTAGTATTTTTATAAAACTCGCACTGAATCCACCATAATGTAGGGTAGGCAGAAAACCTAGTGTAAGGACACTCCCTACTTTAAGATAGTGAACTTAACGCCACGCAGGCACATATAATTATAATTAAATGCTCCGATTGGAATCGAACCCATAACCGTCTCGCTTACAGGTTTTTTATTAAACTTAAAAATAAAACAACCTATTACCCTTCAATCGACTTAACTTAGTAAAAGAACAAATTTGTAGTCTACTATCATAATACAATGCCCTGCGGGTGCACCATATTGATGTCAGCATGGTGCGGAGATACGTCCAGCTGTTACACTGTAACAAACATACACACACGAGTGTTGGCGAATAATTTTTATTTTATTGAGGGCTCTTCAATTTGTTACGAGTATTTAGTACAGGTTCAATTTTGTGAATGGGGGAAATTTGGGATGTTATTCATAAGTGTCTTTTTTTTAATTTTTTTTTGTTATATTTTATGCAGTTGAGTTTAACATATGTTTGTATGAAACACAACTGTATATTCCGTTTGAAAAAATTACTTTTTAATTTTTGGAAAAAGATCTTTTGTTTGAATTGTTTTAGGTTTTTATAGATTAGGTAAAATTGTGGTTTTATTTAAAGCGGTGCTCACAAAAACATTATGTATATTAAATAAAAAAAAATATATAAATTTGAGGCTATTTTTGCGAATGTAGATGCTGTTTAGTGTTAAGACACTCCGTTCCCCACTCTCCGCCGAATTTTTTCGAGAAATTACGTGTTGATTGGCGGAACTCAACACTATACTTTTGCCTTATTGTCAAAGCGAACAAATAACAATATTAATAAATATAAACATTACCCCAAGCGGTGGTTCAACCCACAAACGTCGCGTTGCAGTCACACCCTTCTGCGACTGCGCTACTGCGGCCTCGCATATCAAATAAAAAAAGTTCTTATTTAATCGAAACCTCTTAAACTGAAAAGATAGAGACATCGATAATAAAAATGACCTATATATATATATATTAATAGAAACAGCTTCAAGTTTCACGCAGACTGCAGTAAGCAGGGGGAACCTAGAATTAAGACACTCCGTTCCCCACTTACCGTCGAATTTTGGAGGCATTGCGTACTGAGTGGCGGAACCCAACGCCGCGCTTCACCTCGACACCAGAGCGAAGAAATGGAAATATAAATTTTAAGTAAATATTTAATTTCCTCGAGTGTGGATCGAACCCACAACCAGACCGTTTACAGTCACACTTTGTGCTCAATCTATCTATCTATCTATCTATTTATATATTACAAGAAACAATTTATAAATTTTCTTTTACAAAATATAAAAGCGGCTGTTTAATCGTCTCCACCGCGTGGCCCGTTCGCTGTAATCATGATTATTAGGTATTACTGGATATTACAATAAATAGCGTAATTACAGCACAAAACACGGCCCTCGTACGATTAGCGTGCGGTGCGCGTTCTACGCCTAGTTGGGTCAAATGTGGCAATGAGTATGTGGGAAATAGAGTTGTTTTTCTTTTTTTTACTTATTTTTTTTCTCGGGTTCACGCTGTATCCCGCACGTGATAGGGTAGGCAGAGGGAGGTTGGTGATAAGGTACTCCGTTCTTCGATTTTTGCCGAGTTTCTAAGGTGTTGTGTGTTGAGTCACGGAACCTAACACTGCGTTTTGCCTCAACAGAGCGAAAAAAAATATATATTAAAAATTTTATTTCCTCGAGTGCGAATCGTACTCATAACCTGTCGCTTTTTTTGTCACTTGTGCCTGCTCATTTATATTTATATTATGAAAGATTAATAAATTTTATAAATTAGTTTTTTAGTAAATGCTATTAGTTTTTAATAACAAAATTATAATTTTATATACAGCGTCTCTTTTATTTATTTCGTACTGAGCCATACTGGGCGTTGTTGTGGCTTAAGTAGCAGTTCTAAGTTAACTATAACAATAAACTATCGATAAAAAAAAAATATTATTTTGAATATTGCTAAAAAGTTAATCTATAATGTATTTACCTATACATAAGCATTTAGAGACATATCCTCAATTGACAAAAAAGATATGATAGAATTAGGTATAAAAAACAAAGCCTCCGTTACATATTTACATGGAAATGTCTCTCAGAGACGTTCAAAAATATACAATAATATGGCAAATTCTAGATACACTATAAAAATGAGTGATGCACAAAACAAATCGGCAACAAGGGGAGGCGTGGTGGTATCCCGCAGAGCACGTCTGTCGCCATGTTACCAACAACAAAAAAAAAAATTATAATCTACCATTATGCCATTGTACTGGCAACCCTGATGACAGGTCGTTGGACACATGTTTCAGGCGTTTTGGGGCAATACCTACTTTTAATGGATTTATAGTAGTCACACTACTAGGGCTATACTCCCTCAGTTTGGTTTTAATATTGTTAATAATATTAACTATATATGTATGTGTTAATACAATTTTGTGGGTTTTTTAATTATTGTTGTGTAACATTTCTCGATTGGATTTAGTAGGATTATTTCTGTAGTATCATATTTTCACTTACTATAAAGAGAGATTTTATTTTGTATTTCTTTTTATATAGAATCTGTAAAGACTTCAAATCTTTCAATCTATATCCTGCATAAAGCGAGGTAAAAACACCTAGTGTTAAAACACTTCGTTCCCAACTGTCTGTTTAATTTTTCAAGACATTGTGTGTTTAGTGCCGGAACTCAACGCCACGATTTGTATGTTACCTGAACGAGACAAAGAAAATAATTTGTTCTTCGGCGTGGGAATCGACCCCACAACCAACACGCTTACAGTCAGACGTTGAAGCGCTGTGCCTCGGCGACTATATCTTACTTATTGGTATTATAAACGTGAGAAGAGTTTGTGAGAATGTACGTTTGTTCCACCGTTAAGCAAAAACTACTGGACGGTTTTAGATGAAACTTTGCAGTAATATAGATTACAGTTACATCATATAATTACAATGAAATGTTTATACAATTTGAATATATTATAAAAACTAGCTCAAGCGGGCGAAGCCTTTTTTAAGTCGCTCGTAACACATATACCAACAGCAGGATATTACAAGGTTGGCCCACATCTTTCAAACCTTCAATTCAAATGTATGATAAATAGTTACCTAGAAAATTATACTGAGCTCATCACCTATCGTCGTTAAAGAAACTAGTTTTCGTCAACGAAACGTCATCAGGCATCATCAATCAATCGACCATTGATTATTTTTTGTGTGTTGGTACCGTTTGATTGACGCATAGACAGAGGCTGTAATGAAGCATGCAGTACCAGCTTCGAACGTGGTTATCATTTGGGTCGGGTTGGGGTCAAGGACTTACTGCTATGGAAATATATGAGGCCATTCGTGGCGCAGGGGCACAAAGTGTGTGTGTTGTGGTTGCAAATCCCACTTGGGGAAATTAAATATTTTAATATTTCTATTTTCTTCGCTCTAGTGTCGAGACAAAGCGTGGCGTTCACTTCCGTAGTTCCATGAACACGCAATGCCTCAAGAATTCGGTGAAAAATGGAGAACGAAATGTCTTAACACTTGATTTGCCCTCTGCCTATTTTACTGTGAACGGGATAAAGGTGACGTGATATATTTGTTTAAAGTATCTGTTTTTATCAACGTACGGGACACCTGATGCGGGACGGACGAGACGTTTTTTAAAGGTACCCAAGTTTTTACAATAACAATTAGTAAATTTCATTCAATTTACTTCACGTGAAGTATGTGGTGTAAATAAAGAAAGTACAGAGTCAAAATTATAATTTATATCAGTGGTGAAAAAAAAAAGTTAATTTTACAATAAGAATGTATTTATATAGGTAACTGTATTTATATAGGTAACTGTATTTATATAGGTAACTGTATTTATATAGGTAACTGTATTTATGTAGGTAACTGTATTTATATAGGTAACGGTATTTATGTAGGTATATGTAGTTATACATATAGGATAGATTCACATATCTAAAAATAAAGAATCTTAAACAAAAATATCTGAGGACGTCGTGACGCGCAAGCATGTGACTGGAACGTGACGGATGTGGGTTCGATACCCACGAAGGGGAATGAATTATTATTTATTAACATTTTCATTTCTTCGCACTGGTATGAAGGCAAAAGCGCGGAGTTGAGTTCAGCCACTGAAATGCAATGCCTTGATAATTCGGTGGAAACTGAAGAAGAGAGTATCTTAACATTAGGTTCCCTGTACCTACTCTGTAATATGTGAGATACAGGTTCTAACAAAAATATAAAACTTAAAGAGATTAAGACAAACCATTTAGTAGGAGAAAAAAATATCAAGTAAAATCTTTTAAAAATACTTAAAGAAGTCCATAAGAAGCAGTACGAGCTCAAAATAAATGGTTTATTTAAATTCGAATGGCTCCACGATTTATACGCGTCATAAAGTCAATTCTTTATAAAAATCTCCCCAGAACGTAGCATCAGAGCTTATCAGTCGATGTTGCAGGCGTCCACACCCTACGGCCGTTATCGCGATACTGCCAGATTTCATAACAATAACCTCCCTACCCTCCGTCTTATCTTGCCACCAATCGCGAGGGGACCCGAACTGGCTTCGAATTCGTTATTGTAAATATTATTCTAGCTGAGTCAATGGTTGTAGGTAATTTTGAAATTCCAGTATATTTAATAGTCAGCGTGGAAGTTTTTTTTTTTCAATTAAAATAATGCGATTTTGCAGATTTTGCGTAGGTACATTAATTTTATAGGGTTTTTTTTGCATTTTTTTTTAAATAACGACTCCTACTCATTGATTATCTGTATGTATAGCTGGGTAGGCCGATAGAGATTAGGCTTAAGTCACTCCGTTATCCATTTTCCTTAGATATAGAGATGTAATTAAATACGGTCTTTTGTGGCGCAGGGGCACAAGGGTGTGACAGATTGTGAGTTCGATTCCCACACGGAGTAATAAAAAAATATAATATTTCATTTCTCCTTTTTAGTGTCAAAGGCAAAGAGCGGCGTTTAGTTTTGTCATTCAATACGCAATGCTTTCAGAATTCAGCGGAAAGTGGGAAGCGGAATGTCCTATCACTAGGGTTCCTCTGCAGTAATTACATATGAGTATATAATTAATATACCTATGATTTATTTTAGAGGTTTTAGGACTTATTAGAATACCTACTCAAACACAACCGCTTCACGCTGTATCCCGCACACAGCGGGGTAGGCAGAGGGGACCTAGTGTTAAGATACTCCGTTGCCCACTTTCCTCCGAGTTCTGGAGGCATTGCGTATTATATAATATTATAATACAATACAATAATAATAAATAAGTATTTCAACAAATTATAAAAAATGACGTAAAATTAATATTTTCCATGGCGTCTAGATTAGGATTTACTTAGACATTTTTACATAACATCCACTAACCTAACACACAACAAAGATGACAAAACACAAAACAAGGGTTGTAATTCCCCAAAAATTAATAGTTGATAACCATAATCGTATAGCATCGCCATACGGCCGTCTTCCATCTGAGCACACCCCTGAGGGCGGTGGAACATTGCCACCAACTGTTACATTTTCATACAAATGTGATCTGGTTTACATTACTACTTTTTGCACGGTCAGTTAAACTTGTGAATTGTGTAATGTATATGGTTTGAGCTTTTAATTTGGTGAAGCTTTTGTGCAGTTAATTTATAAGTTACATACATTCCTCTCATAAATAGAGATTATTTTATACGAGTTTCGTATCACAAAAGGTATAAGCGGAACTGTGTCTGTTTTGATCGCGTGGATGTATTACGCTGAAATTAATATAGAATAAGAAATAATTAAGTAAACGCTATCGAAAAATGCGAGCAATCGTTTTTGCTTGAAAATCGTTATGAAATTTGGTTGGAAATGAGTAAGTACTTGTAGTATAAATAAAGAAACAAAACAACGAAAAATGGAAATTTATGTTTATATAATAGATAAAACTGACAAATCTATAATAGTCATAGAAAATTAGTGCATACACCAGAAAAAAATAAGTTTGTTAACTTTTATTACCTACTGGAAGTAGATACTTGTACTGGATGTTAACCTTCAAGCGTGAAAGTGGTACGGAACCCTCGTAGGACGCTCGACTTGTACTTGACCAGTTTATTAAGGTACCAATAATCGCTTTACGAGAATAATTTTATGTCTTCCTCCATTCTAGAAAAAAAAAGAATAAAAACTTTACATCATAATACTTATTATATTAAAAAAAATATATTAAAAAAGTCAACAGAAAAATCAGATTAGGTTTGTCTATTGCAAAATAATTAAAAATAAATTAACACGAATTTCATAAAAATCAAAATAAATCAGCTTCACGCTGTATCCCGCACACAGCACAGTAGGCAGAGGAAACTTCTCCCCTTCCCCACTTTCTGCCGAATTCTGGCGCCGCGCCTAGCCTCGACACCAGAGCGAAGAAATGAAAATATAAATTTAAGTAAATATTTCATCTACTCGAATGGGGATCGAACCCACAACCAGTCGGTTTTACAGTCACACTTCGTGCCGCTGCGCCACGACTGGCCTCACGAATTTCATTTATTAACTCGAAAGTCGTTGATATCTTGATAACTAAATTGCAATAAATAAAACATCTATAATAACGCTATACATTGTTTTAACATAAATTGAGTAAATTAAAAAAAAAAACAAAAGCGCAAGTACAATAAAAAAAAAACTCTCCATAAATATTGCATCCTAGAAAGATAATATTTTAATATCCGGGGCTGATTCTTATTGAAGTGAATCGTAATTAGAATCGGTTCTATCTGCAGTAAATTATATCAAAATCCATGTAATATTTCATGGTTATTGCTGTAATTATTATGATAAAACTTTGTAAAATAAGTAAGGTAATAACTAGAATGCCTGTGTAGCGGAAGTGGAGGGCATTTCTTGTCTACGTTAAAGCCTGTATATTAATTTATTTCTTGTGTTCTATACCTGTATGTGGTAGACTGAGGGAACCTAGTCTTAGGACACTCCGTTCCCCACTTTCTGCTAAATTTTGGAGGCTTTGCTTGTTGAGTGCGGAATCAAACGCCGCGCTTTACGTTACGAGAGCGAATAAAATGAAAATATTAAATATTTCAATTCCTCGAAAGGGGATCGAACCCACAACCTGTTCCACTTATATTTATATAAAATATTTTATGCGTTTTTAGCTAAAAAAAAATACAAAATAAAGAAAAATACGCTACTTTATTTTAACATAAATGTAAAAAAAAAATCAAAACAAACCCACTTCCATTCCTCTCTCCCTACAATCCGTCAAAATATAAAAACTACAATCTATTACAAATATAATTTTGGTTTCCAAATAGTACTCATTTAGTCAAGGGTTAAGAAGCCATACATTCACAATGGGGTGTCTTTTTAACGCCGACTATTTTGATGGGACGGGTCGTTTTGCTTTGAAGGGGTTAGTGCCCCTGTAATTTGAATTTTTTTTTACTTTGCAAGTGTAAATCGGAAACTTTTATTATTAAACACAATGTAGCCAGAATTGTTTGTGACAGACAGATTTGTTAAATTATTTGTATGTTGGTTGATAGATGGTGAATTTTGCTTAGGTGTGTATGTTTCTACTGAGATTTGCTACCTATCATAAGTCTTTTATTTCAGTATCAGCGTCAGGCTGTATCACGCACATAGCAGTGTAGGTAGAGGGAACATGGGAACCTAATGCTTAAAACACTTCATTCTCATTAGAACGGAAGTACCGTTTCCCACTTTCCGCCAAATTCTGGAGGCGTTGTGTTTAAGCAATGTGTATTGGCGGAAGTGATTAAACAATATTTTTAATTTTAGATCAAACGAACAATCTGACCCTAAAGAGACTATTGTATATAAAGCATATCATGATATATATATATATATATATATATATATATATATATATATATATATATATATATATAAGACATGTCTTATTTTGTTGCATCTATTTATTTTATAAAATACAAAAAAAAACCCAAATCAAAAAATAAAAATAAAATGTTCAAACAAATAGATCTCAACAAAAACTTATATAGCTATACCACTTCTATATTTACATCTGTCATGTGATACAAAAAAAAATAAAAATAAAAATTCGAACCCACTCCCAGAGGTCCCAGTAATCATTCAACACTTGCCCTTAGCCCTAATCTCGGCAAATCTAATCATTCATCATACACATCTGTGGTTCTATCGCGCGAGCGTTTATAAAGTCGCTGGTGTCGACCAACAGTTGGTGTCCGATCCCCCTTGTTTTTGAAATATACGGAAACGTACTCCTGTTTTAATTGTTGTGGATTTGATTCTCACTGGAGGAAATGAAAGATTTAATATTTTAATTTAATTTTCGCTCCGGTCGCGGTGTTGAGTTCTGCCTCTCTTTCTCTCTCTCTCTGCTTGTTCTCTTAACACTCCTTCCTGGCTCCCTCTGTCCGCTTCACGTGGGATACAGCAGTGAGATTTTTTTTTATTATACATTGGTTCATACTGGTGACATATTAGCTTAATTTCGAGTATATTTGATGTTAATAGTATACAATTTTATATTACAAAAAAATAACAAAAACACAAACTAAGAAAACATTTTTTAAATTCACCTTCAAAACGTATAAAATGTTGCCTTTATTATAAAGAAATAAATGTTCTTCCGCTAGAAAGCTTAAAATCAAAACTCCATACAGCGTTAGCGTACGAGATTCTCACCCGTATGTTCACACACGCACTCGACGCGGAGGGATTTCGCGAATTAAATGACAATTTTAACGTGTAACAGTTCGGTGATAAAATAAATATCGTTTGCAAGATAGATAGTAGGGAGGGGTGGTGGAGGGTTGGAGGGTTGAGGTGAATTTTGTATTTATATATATATATATATATGTATATAAATACCGTTTAAAAAATTGTCCACAAAGTGAGAAGTCTTACATATAAGGAAAGTGACCGTAAAGTTAAAAAAAGAAGTTAAGTCAAGCATTTTATATCGTAATTTGGTATAATTATTATAGATTTTTTTTACAAAATATTATAGAATTTATACTGACATTTTAAATTATAAAATTAAATTAAATCAGCTTCACGCTGTATCCCGCAGGCAGAGGAAACCTAATGTTAAGACACTCCGTTCCCCACTTTCCGCCGCATTGCGTGATGAGCGGCGGAACTCAACACCGCGTTTCGCATCACCAAAGTGAAGAAATGAAAATATTGATGCAAACACAAATTTCATATCCTCGAGTGGGGATCGAACCCACAACCAGTTGATTTTACAGTCACACTTTGTGCCCCTGCGCCACGAGTGGCCTCTGACATTTTAATGCGTTATTTATTCTAGAATCAGTTGTATTAAACGTCCCTTTCTCATTCTCTGGGGTCTCTACAGCTTGAATGTTTAATTGCTTATTTACATTGACAAATGCTCAGCCAAACAGTACAGCACTGTTGCTTGTATCTATTCACCCTGATTTATATATTTGTAATACTAAAATTTGTCTTCTTTACAATTTGGGGATGTATTACTGCCTGAATTACTTCTATTATGTACGTGTATATATTTTTTTTCTTGATATAAATGTTTTCTTTTTATTTTTTTACGCTGTATTCCGCACACAGTAGGGTTATCTACTTATAGAGAGAATCTAGTTTCAACTCTGTGCTTCGTTTTCCGAAGAATTCTGGAGGTACTGCGTGTTGAGTGGCGGAATTTAACGCCGTGCTTTGCCTCAACATTAGAGCGAAAAAATGGAAATATAAAATATTCAGTTTCCTCAAATGAGAATCGAACCCACAACTTGTCACGTTTACAGATTTTTTAAAATTATTAATATAGTAAAAATAGTGCTCTGTTGATTTAAATAAAACCAAAAAGAATGGTTTTGTTAACGACGACAGCGACAGAACGAGAATTATCGTAATTCCGTAACCGTAACCTATAGTTGACAATTTTACAAATAATTATGTCTAAAAAAAAACAGGTTCACGCTGTATCCCGCATATAGCAGGGTAGGCAGACGCACAAGCTTGCTGCACCACGACGGGCTCTAATTTAAAATCTTTAGTGGCATTTAAAATGTAAAACTTCAAAGTCAATATTTAAAGTTACATTTTACCCATATTTTTTGTTTCGAATCGAACCCCAACGCTCCGGTACGAGTGTACCGTAAGACACGTCCTTGCCCAGTCAGGCACCTCAGCTCAGTTCTAAGCTTAAAGGATTTACCTAATTCAATGTGACACGGGCTTGACGAGAAAAAAAAAGGAAAAAAAAAGAACTATAAGTTGACAGCACCGCGCCTTACGACATCGTTAAATCCCGTCCGTCTGATAAGGATCTGTGACACCTTCGCTTTTTTAAAAAAGTAAAAATAAACGTTAAAAATTGAACGTCAGAATCCACCTGGGCTACTGTATTCAAATGTATTTTTTCCCCGAAACCCCGTGGTTTTCGGGAAACCACCCTTAGTATGTGTGAGGTCGTATTTTAAGCTCGTTTCGTAGTTTTTGTTAAGTTTTTGTGGTGATGGAGTGAAGGACAATGGTTATTTGTGGTCACAAATGGGTACTTATTAAGATAGCATCGGTAACGTATCGTTGTAACGAGATTGCATTTGATATGCGTAATCTTTTACAAGATACAAGAGGTTTCAGGTAACTTTTAAAAGGCTTGCACACCTTTTTTTTGGTTTTTAGTTTCATACTGTATTTCGCATATAGCTGGATAGATAAAGGGAACCTAGTGTTAAGACACTACGTTCCCATTAATACAGTGTTTTAACGTTATAGTTCTCATTAGTAAAGTTTATTAATAAGTGTATTAATGGGAACGTAGTGGTCCCTTTTTCTTCAGAGTGGCGGTACTCTACGGCGCGTTTTGCCTCGATAACGGTGCAAAGAAATAGAAATATTGAATATTCCATTCTTCGAGTGAAATCGATCCACAACCTGTATTATGGCGAATGATATGACACTTTAAGCTAACAAGTATCGTCAATTAAAAATATATATATTATAATAAATATTTGCCCTTCATTTCTTCGCTCTGGTGTCGAGGCAAAAGCGCGGCGTTGAGTTCCGTCACTCAGCACGCAATGCCTCCAGAATTCGGCGGAAAGTGGGGAACGGAGAGTCTATGTTCTTTGAGAGTCTATGTGCAAACACTATATACTTAAAACTAAAATACTCTTTACCTAACCATAACAAAATAAAGGAAATAAACTCATCTTACATCCTTGTCCAGTCATATTCGTGTCGCCCATCCCATTATAGTCTAGGGATCGATCTCAGTAGCAGCATTGTATTCAAATGCTTAGAATTTAAATACAAAAACGCGATTATGTCGCGAAGCACCACGTTATAATATAAGCCTTGCGTCCGTTCGCGATTGTCATCTGCTTAGTTCAGTAAAATTAAGGGACTTCGCCGCTAGAGATTGAACGACGAGTTTTCTTATACTTATTATAAAAAAAATACTATTATAAATAGCTACGATGATTGCGAGTTCGAATACCGTTAGAGGGGATATCATTATTTATAATACATTTATTGATATATCTTAAGTTTCCTGAGACAATGGGTGATATTTTTTTTTGGATATTATATTATTATTATTTTTTTATTAGCTTCACGCTATATCCCGCACACAGCAGGGTAGGCAGAGGGAACCTAGTGTTAAGACACTCCGTTCCCCACTTTCTGCCGAATTTTGGAGGCATTGCGTGTTGAGTGGCAGAACTCAACGCCGCGCTTTGCCTCGACACCAGAGCGAAGAAATGAAAATATAAATTTAAGTAAATATTTCATCTCCTCGAGTGGGGATCGAACCCACAACCAGTCGGTTTTACAGTCACACTTTGTACCACTGCGCCACGACTGGCCTCAGGGTTTTGGATATCTAATGAAAAAAATACGTGGGCCGTTGAGTGGAGTTGATTTTCTAAATCTGTATGAAGAAAATAAAAGTGCAGATTAAAATTATATCTGTTCCAATTTTAAGGTCAAAATGGATTAAAACCATGAAGCATTGATTTAAAAAAAACAATATATCAACAATAAAAAATAAATTAATAACATATATCAAAAAACATATAGAACATATATAAAAAAACGCTAAAAATCTTTTTAATAGAAAAATAAACGCGGCGTTTTCAAAAAGTGTAAAAGTTCATAAAAACGTTTGTTCCAGATAGAAAATCATAATCCATCTTGCTGGAGTTGGACTGCGCTATCATTAAGTGCTATTGTTACACCTTCCGGTTTACATTTGGATATTTCTTGAACGATATATAATCTACATACTACTACAATTAAATAGTAATTCAATTTAATAACATCTATATGTATATATTATATAAATATTATGTGGGGTACAATCGTGTAGCTGTGGGTTGGCACGTCTATATCTCGAAATTTCAGCGGAAAGTGGAGAACGGAGTGTCTCAACACTAATTTCGTTCTACCTATCTAACTATATGCAGGATAAAGTAAAAAAAATCTATACAAGAATCTATACACTGATAGAGAGTACACTTTAAACCTCTCTGGTTAATAATAACAGTTATTGAAGACTTCATTAAAAAGATATCGATATTATATATAAAAAAACAAAACTTTTTTTATATGGAAGTCAAAAAACAATAAATAATTTAAACATTTAGTACAAACAGCTGTAGCAACTCGATTTGAAACGTGACACAAAAATAAATAACTATTATAATAACAAGCGAGAAACAAATAGATACAGGATATGCATATTTTATATCACAAATAAAATAAAACAAAACAAAGTGAGATTGGATTAAAATTGCGATATTTTTATTATAATATGTCAATCTAATGAACGTAAAGGCGTGAGAAAAATGTACAAAGAATATTTTATTGTAGACGTAATACAAGTATTATATCGGATTTGTTTCAATACTTTGGTATGCGAAGTAAATCCACTAAAGTGATCAATGGGAACCAATAAATGCTTTATATCGGCGCAAGCGCTGTCATATTTATCGTCAAAGAATAACTATTACATAGATATCACTCAAATAAAGTGTTTTTTTTTCTTAATAAAACTAAATCGGCTTCACGCTGTATTCCGCAACAGTATGGTAGGCAGGGAGAGCTTGACTTGAGTGGTAAGTCACTCTGTTCCCCATTTTCTAACTCTAAGCCGCGCTTTAACTCGTTTAGAGAGCGAGACAATGGAAATATAAATTTAAATATATGTACATATATTCCATTTCCTCGAGTGGGTAATGAACCCACAATCACGTCACATATCAGTTATCGATTTCAATGTACTGTATCATTCCTTTGTCTTGCTTTTCTATGATTTCTTTTGAATAACAAAAAATAACCTAATCCTATGACATTTTCGGGTAAAATCGTTATTTTGGAAGAAGTTCATGTCTAGACCACTTAGCGAGCGACGGGTAGTTGACAAAATATAAGTTCTGACAGACAATTATTTTGTTTCGTCTTGAAGAAGCACGAACATTGTTTCTGTCAAAATGTTGGATACGGTTAGTAACTTGAACGCGATATAAATATATTTTTTTAATTTTCTTCCATAGGGCTTGTTAAAAAATCAACTAACGACATTATGGTCAACTAGAGGTGAAATAGTTCCATAATGGGAAATGAAGGAGCGATAGTCCGGACAATTGTTTTTAATTTTTTCTATTTAATTGCATGAAGCATTTTATTTTAAAACTCGATAGATTCTCAACTCGATAGAAACATTAGATATTCGAAGAAAATACAAAGCAACTCCGCTTGACAATTAGCGAGACCACGATGAAAATTCTAATATAATACAAAATTGATATCTTACTAAAAAGAAAGGGATTTATATTATAAATTTAAGATTTTTTAAAGAATTGTAATAACAGTTTCCTTATAAAATACAATTATTTCGAAGTTAATTAATTTTTTTCACATTAAAAAAATACAAAACGCATTAAAAAAATAATTGACACATTACAAAGTAGCCAATACCGTGACGTCGTTTAACAAAATAATTATAGTATTATATTTGATAGCTCAATCGTCTATATAAATTTGATCTATGAACCGTCTCGTATGTCACTCGGATTAAGGCGCGCGCGCAGGTAGTCTGAATAAATTGTCACTGTCTATTGCGACTGACAGCTCGTTCAGGGCTATCGATTATATTAAAAAGTAAATAATAGTCAAGAGTTTAAATAGAACTTCCGTAATTTAGATATTCTTTTTAGCCTTTAAAAAATGTTAATAAATATGCTGAAATCTTAGGGGAATGTTATAGTAATATTATTAGTTTTGCAATTTATTAAAACGTAAATTTCTTTCTTTTTACCTCAAAAAAAAAACAATAATTGCGCTGTAATATTACTGGTAAGATATTTTATTGTAAACCGAAATTCTGCCTAGTTCATATATTTACTTATTCACAATTAAAAACAAACTAAAACAAAATAACGAAATGTTTAGTTTTAGCCAATTCAAAAAAAAATTCGATTATTGCTACACGAAAGACATTTTTTTTGACTGGCAACCCTCAGGCGTGTCACGAGTAATCCTCATCAGCGTTAGGCAACACGGGTAGCGCGTGAGAACGAGCGCCTTGACGAGTCCTCCTCTCTACAAGGTCACCTTTACATTGTTACACACGATTTAATATGGTTTAGTGGTTAGTATGCAAGTAGATAGTAACCAGTTCATAGTATTTTTAAGCAAAAAAGTAGCTGAAATATAGAATACGTTAATTACATTTTTTTAAAGCTTCTGGTAAAAGTTGTTTTGTATATAAGAAATATTTTATTATTTTTACTCACAACCGACATGCTTGATGACCTTCATGCTTTATCCCGCATACAGCAGGGTAGACAGAGAGAACCTAGTGTTAAGACACTTCGTTCCACACACACGTGTTGAGTGTCTCAATGCCGCGTTTTGCCTCGACACCAGAGCGAAGAAATGAAAATATAAATGTAAATACATATTTCATTTCACCGAGTGGGGATTGAACCCGCAATCAGTCGATTTTACAGTCACACATTGTGCGCCACGACTGGCAATTAGAAAGTAATCATTAATAAGCATTTAGCAACTAATTATATTATTTCATAAATTAAGAACTTTGGTGAGGCCGGCCGGCCGACGGTTATGGGTTCGATTGTCACTGAAATGGAATGAATTATTACTTAAGTGTTAATATTTTCATTTCTTCGCTCTGGTAACAAGGCGAAGCGCGGCGTTCAGTTCCACCAAACCAACCACCAAACTTGATAAAAAAAATCAATTTTGGTCAATCAAGTAAATCAAGATATACATAAAAATAAATACAAAATAACGATTATCTACGCTCACCAAAATTGCTATTTTACTATTATTACTGTTATAGTTTAATACAATTTTACTTATTTCAAAAACGACAACAATACTAAACAAAGCACGGACCTCACAAATCTAAGATTACCTCAAAAAAATTGCATGCCCAAGGGCATGTGCGATGCACGAAATCTCGCCAGACGTGGCTGACGTCGGCTGCCACTCAAAATGGCTTCGACTAATCCCGGTTGGCTTAAGGAAAAAACACACCGACGGACCCCTGATGTCCCGAGCAAGCGTTCACGCTTGACTGATCTGACCAAATGTATGTACAAGCTCCGTGTTGGTTGCCAAGTTAATATCACTCTTATTGGTATGAGTATAAGGTGTTCGAAAGCAGTTCTGGCTGATGGGTAGGAAATCTGCAAATGTTGAGCATTTGACGCTTGAGCTTTCGCTTTATAATGTAATTGTTGGATGAGGTTTTGTTTTGTAAAGTATGTGAGTTGTGGGTGAGAGATGTTTTTTTTTTATTTTTGTATGGATAAGTTTAAAGAAAATATTTTTAGCCAATATATCTAAAGGTAATCTTGACGAAATTTCGGACTATTAATGTTATTACTGACTTAAAGTTAACAAATTAAATTGTAATAATTAACTCGACAATTTAACTTAATTGCTTAAATGTATAAAATAAAATGTGGTTATTATTGCTTATTTAAATATTATTAATTTTCAAGAATTCTAATTTACTATATAATTTATTATGTGGCTTATTTTTATTGTACTAATTTTCACTTGAAGTTTTTATTGTTTTAAATGTAATTCTATCTTTTTAAATTAATTCATTTAACTATTTTTAATCGTATTTAATTGTATTTAACTGCAATTTTAATTGTATAAAAATTAATTTTATTATTATATATAATTATCATTAATAACTCATTAGGATTATTTTGTGAATGCTGTAACATAACCAGACTGATATAGGAATAATCATTAACTATTACAAGTTACATGTATTGTTGATGTGTCAAATAAATAAATTTTGTATGCACTAATAGTAAAAGACAAACAAAAAGACAGTCAAATTAATCAAAATTGTCTCTCACATCTTACATTCCGGCGTTGAGTTCCGCCACTCAACACGCAATGGCTTAAGAATTCGGCAGAAAGTGTGGAACGGATTGTCTTAACACTAGGTTCCCTTTGCCTACATACTGCCCGGGATACATCGTGATGATTTATCTTTTATTTGTCTCTTACATTCATAATTCATATATATAAATCTATAACTATAATAACAATTAATTGAATATTTTATTTCTGAGACAAAATTTTATTAAATATACAATTGAGGCCAGTCATAGCGCAGCGGCACGAAGTGTGACTGTAAAACTGACTGGTTGTGGGTTCGATCCCCACTCGAGGAGATGATATATTTACTCAAATTTATATTTTCATTTCTTCGCTCTGGTGTCGAGGCAAAAGTGCGGCGTTGAGTTCTCCCACTCAACACGCAATGCCTTCAAAATTCGGCAGAAAGTGGAGAACGGAGTGTCTTAACACTAGGTTCCCTCTGCCTACCCTGCTGTGTGCGGGATACAGCGTGAAGCTGATTGATTTTTTTTTTTTTTTACAAAATAAATATTAACACAATACTATCTTTAGGTACCGCTAAAGCAATAAATAATGATATTTATGAACGTTTACTAAAATTCGTGTGCAACTGATCGTAAAAGTAACCACAATATTAAATTCACTTTCTTAAGCATTTGCGGTTTCCCAGAAACCAGGAAAAGAAAAGAGATCGTATTTAGATACAATTACACCAAAGAAAGCCGCTATTGCCAGCAGATTTATCTAGAAGCCTATAGAACCCATCAAAAATGTCAACTGTCGGATTGAAGGGACCACACATACAAAAGTTATTCGCACTGTGGATATGCCTTACCTTCCTTGAAAACACCTTTTATTCAACGTGGATAAACCAACAAAGAGGCGTTGAAATCCATACCTTTGCTAAGCCGCTAAAAAAAACATCTCCTAAAAGTTGGCAGACCGAAAAGTAGAAAAGGCGAATCCAAAAACAGATTATGACAAACCCCTATTTTGTTTGTAAACATATCTATGATGCTCACAAAGGAGGTTCGTAATGTGACACCTTTGCTGATTGGATGTATGTATAAGTTAGTCATTGATACGTGAATTTTTCATTGTGGCAACATTGACGCGGATTGGCGGCAAAATAGTCAAATTGTTGACATTTCGGAGGTATTAAATGGCCACATCTGCGTGCTAAAATGGGCGTGCTGTTGTGTAATTTAATTGGCTTTTGTAAAAAAAATAGGATTTACTCGGATTCGGATGTTTGGATGAATAGTGAAGTTGTGGTGATTGTTGTGATAAAAAGTTTATAAAAACATGGCTATATTACAAAATTGGTGATGTGAATAAATGTTGGTCTTGTTTTATTTAGGTATTTATTGCAATATTTAGTTTTTAGGAAACCCGCCCAAGTGGTCTGACCACTAAGCGATATGATCTTACCATATTACGTTTCTAATATATTTGTGTTAGTATCTCAGTAGAGATTATTTTATCAATTCCAGAAGAATGCTATTTGTTTAATATTTCCCACATATAAAACATTTTTTCTCAAGAAATCAAATAGAAAAACATTTTTAGAACATTTATAGAATAAACATTCATTCATAAATTACAATAATCAACGATAAGTGGTATGCGAATTTAAAAAAATATCGTAGTAAATCAACGGGTCGTACATAACATTTTTAGCATAATAGTAGTAATATAGGCCAGTCGTGCCGCAGCGGCACGAAGTGTGACTGTAAAACCGACTGGTTGTGGGTTCGATCCCCACTCGAGGAGATGAAATATTTACTTAAATTTATATTTCCATTTCTTCGCTCTGGTGTCGAGGCTAAGCGCGGCGTTGAGTTCTGCCACTCAACACGCAATGCCTCCAGAGGAACAGAGTGTCTAAACACTAGGTTCCCTCTGCCTACCCTGCTGTGTGCGGGATACAGCGTAAAGCTGATTTTATTAATAAATCTCCTAACCTGGACCAAGCCCGACACACATACAACATTAACCTTGAACACGTCCCAGTTCAAAATGTGATCAAATTGACAATCATCAAAATCATCAGCCAGGTTACTCCGAGAGACAGTGGCATGCAAAATTTGGTCTGCAGCTCTGGCCACTCGGTGACTAATGATCGCAGATACCGGCCGCCCTCATCCATTTAGGGGTGGCGCGTAACGGTCATTGCTTTTAGCAATTATAACGTTATATATTTTTTTTATTAATAATACGCAAGAAAACAGTATTTCATCATCCTCATCATTCAACTGATTAAGATATCTCTACCAGTCAACCAGTGGAAGTAGATGAGTGACAAGTAGAATGTAAAGGTATATTTTTTTTTTACTTAAAATTAAACATTATTAATATTAATTATATATATGAAAGTACATGTTTTAGTAATCATCAGTATTTTTTATCTATAGTATTGAACTATTGATTATGAAGTAGGCTGTATTGGTTTATTTATTGAGATTAGAACTACTTTAAGTATACAGCTTGTATAAAATTCTGCTAAAATCCATCTCAAAATAAGAATTTTCAACGAAAAAATGCTATTCGAGAGATACAACGAGTATTTCGTATTTTCCAAGTTATTTCTGGAGAAAAAAACTTTTGTTCGAAACAGAGTCGTAAACTAGATTTTCCCAATAGGCAACCCTACGTTCCAGCGTCTAGTTCTGTAATGAAGCAATTTAAATGCATGAAGCAGGGCGCGACAGCCGCTTGGTGGGGGGAGGAGAGTTTACTTTAAAAGGTCACAACTCTCTTTTACTTTTATTACAAATTCATTCTTAAACACTTAAAATAGAGTATATTTTTGATTGACAACTGTCTATGATATAGTTTTTTTTATATTATTCGCTATATAGTAGGTATGGATGATAGTGGCTGTTCGGGGTAAGCTGCGTATATCTCTGCAGGTAGAGGATTACACGAGGGGTACAGGGACGTCGGCGGAAATGTTTTCCTAACTTATTTCGTATAGTGAAAGGAAAAGTGGGGAAAGTGGCGTCATTTCACAGTGCCTCGAAGTTCGCTGAGGCGCTATGGACGCGTGATATAGTATTGAATAGGAGATTTACGATAAACTTATCTATATAAGATGGAATTATAGCGGTGCGGTGTCTGTATGTGGTAGATGTAAAAGAAAAAAAGGTTGTCGGGGGTATTTTAATAACACAATAGAACTAAAATCAATGACTTTTTATTTTTTTTGTGTTAACCAATATAATTGCAGATTTTACTATCTTGTATTGGCAACCTTTTCTTAACATTTAAAGTTTTTTTAATTTTATTTTTATTGTTTATAATTAAAAAAGTTAAAAAATTGTTACAAATATTAGTTTTATTGAATTGACTAAAACGTTACTTTTCAAAAATGGTTTTTAATATTATATAATATACATTGAATAACAATATTTAAAATAATAATATTATGAGAAAAAGAAAGTAATGGAGATTAGTAAATTAATAACAACGTAATTCAAGTAGGCAAAATCGTGAACAGGTAGCAGCAGCTAGTAGAGAGCTTATTTTTTATAAATAATTCAAAGATTCTATAACTCCTAAACTTTTAAGATTTTATATCGAAATTGGAATCAAACATATTACATTTAACATAATTTTTTTTTAGATTCACGCTAAATTCCTCACACAGCAGCTTAAGCAGAGGGATCCTAGTGTTAAAGCACTCCGTTCCTCGTTTCCGCTAAATTGTGTAGACATATTGAATAGCGGAACTCAATACAGCGCGTTACGACAGCAAAGCAAAGAAATTATAATATTAAATAATTTCGTTTCCTCGAGTGGGAATCGAACCAACACTAAAACAAAACACACATCGTACTATGTGTGTAATCCAATAGGCATCGTTGACTATTATTCCAATATTATATTTACAATGTTTTTGCTCGAACAAGACGTTAAGGGCTCCACGACGGTAAGGGGTTGGTGATATATCTATAGGTTATCACGAGGGCACTTGATCGACGTCACTAGACGACAGTAGGGTTGATAATATTGATTATTTGCAAAAAAATAAATATTTAAATTAGTCTGTACTGTAGACTGTGCTATAATATATTTTCCTTTTTTTAACTGTAAAAAATATATAAAATATAAATAAGTATAATATAGAGTGTTTATACATTATATAGATAAGTCAGTTCCCACGCCATTTATCAGTAGAACCTAGTAATAGAATATATCACGTATATTCATTATATATTATGAGATTATTGTAAATGAAAAGAGATTTTGCGCAAATTTTATAAAACAGAGATAAAATAATATTGACATAGAGTCCACCTGTAAACTCGACAATAGTGGGTTCGATTTGCACTCGAACTTTTTTTTTCATTTCTTCGGCTACAAAACCGAACGAATCAGGACAATGCGAATTAAGCGGACTTCAACGTTGCACTTTAACCTTGGTACCAGAGCGAAAAAATGAAAATATCAATAAATAAGAACCCACTACGCTACGCGACAACGGCCCCTTAATAATAATAATATTTATCTTTATCTTTGAGGCCGGTCGTGGCGCAGTGGCACAAAGTGTGACTGTAAAACCGACTGGTTGTGGGTTCGATCCCCACTCGAGGAGATGAAATATTTACTTAAATTTATATTTCCATTTATTCGCTCTGGTGTCGAGGTTAAGCGCGGCGTTGAGTTCTGCCACTCAACACGCAATGCCTCCAGAATTCGGCAGAAAGTGGGGAATGGAGTGTCTTATCACTAGGTTCCCTCTGCCTACCCTGCTGTGTGCGGGATACAGCATGAAGCTGATTTGATTTGATTTAACATTCACCAGGTTATTTCGCTTTCACACTACCAATATTTCATTTCGATCGATATATTACTGTGCCAACCCTCAGCGGCAGTGTGTCTGACAGCCGCATTTCACCTGATCGAGGGAGCCACGCTCGCTCTGTTTCTGAACGATTAATCGAATTTTTCATTTAAAATGGAATTTGTTTTTATGGATATGTTTATTATATTTTGTGGTTAAGTGCCCTGTTTATTTATATTTATGTATAGAAATAGTATATTTTATTTGATGTTTTTATGAGATTTTTTTTACATTATTATCATTTCTCTCTGTCAAGACACAAGTAGTGTCAGAACTTGGTACATTCTAAATGCGAGAGATTTAAAAATAATACATATATTTCAAGAATTTGACATTCGATCTGATGATTTATGTGAAATAGTAAAAGTTTTCTGGAAAACCTACTAGTCTTTATACCGCACGCTGCTGGGCAGGCAGGGGGAACCTTGTGTTAAGTAACTCCATTGACCATTTTCCGCCGAATTCTAAAGACATTGCGTGTAGAATTGCGGATCTCAACGCTGCGAACCCGCAACCTATCGCTTTTACAGTTACACTTTGAGCTATTGCGCCATGACTGAGCTTATTTGTAGTTATTCATGGTCTTTATTCACTATGATTAATTAATTTCATAAGATATTTAGTCACTAGGATATTAAATAAAAATGTAGTACTCTATAAAGTGCAGATTAAGCTGGAGGCAGTGCCTCTCGTCCAGTCAACGCTCCTTATTACAACCGCCGACACATGCCTCGGGTGGAGTCATAACTCGTCATTCCGACAATACTACAGACATTTTAATTTAAATAAAAAAAAATACATACCCGAAATGCTTTTGATGTAATAGAAAAAAAATATTTGTTCTTTAAAAAAAAAGCGAAATTTTCAATTAAATCTTATATTATGTCGTTTACGTGAATTTAATGAAACCTAAAGTCAAAACCCTCTGTTCCTAACCATTTTGAGACGTTGATTGTTGAGTAGCGGAACTCAACTCCGCTCTTTTTCAACTTATAAACCCACATAATATATACAAAATTATTTTTCAAATAATTGCTAAAACCGACGTCTAATTGATAAATTATATTTTAAATATCACAAAGCATACTTTTTTATTTCGAAACAGACACAAAAACTTTAATGGAAAGAAAGTAAAGGCGTTGTTTAGTAGCGGGCGAACGGTTATAAATAATATGAAGCCGCCCCCAGCTTGCGAGTTCCGCCTCGCGTCGGTTAATAAATATTATGTTCATGTTCTTTGAATGATTCAAGGAAAGATATATAGAAAATGAGTAGAACGGAGAAATTCTTTTGTATTGTTGTACGTTGTGGATACAGTTTGTGGGAATAGGTGAAAATAGGGGTAGGTGAAGTTTGTGTTTGTAATTCAATACTATTTACATTTTTAAGGTGTTATTTCTTATTTATCAAGGCCAGTCGTGGCGCAGCGGCACAGTGTGATTGTAAACCGACTGGTTGTGGGTTCGATCCCCACTCGAGGAGATGAAATATTTACTTAAATTTATATTTCCATTTCTTCGCTCTGGTGTCGAGGCTAAGCGCGGCGTTGAGTTCTGCCACTCAACACGCAATGCCTCCAGAATTCGGCAGAAAGTGGGGAACGGATTGTCTAAAAACACTAGGTTCCCTATGCCTACCCTGCTGTGTGCGGGATACAGCGTGAAGCTGATTTATTTTTTTATTTTATTTCTTATTTAGGAAAGAAAATTAATATTGAGAAAACGTATAAAAAATTACAAAAAATCGCGCTACGTTCAAATTTTCATGTTTTCTAGAAAGTATTTTTGTAATGTAATCATACTATTTCTTTGGTACCCTTTTACCCTCATTGTTTGCTGTGTGGAGTGGCCGAACTTAACGCCGCAGTTTGTTTTACCAGAGCGGGAAAAGTAACCAATTTAAGTAGTCCTCCTATTGCACATCAACTCTTGCGACCATTCTGTTTATAATCAGTCACTTTATCACTCAATTTTTCTTAAATATTCTTTTTTATAATGCGACATTTTCTTATTTCTTAATCTTTAGCTATCTATCTGGTCTAACAGAATACTTTGTTAGATGTTTTTTTTTTTGTTATTCACGTTTAACCTTGTACTAAAGCGATTCTGCCCAGGTCCTATAGCCTAAAAAACATAAAAGTCTCATTCAAATCGGTGCAGTATTTTTAAGAATCTGTATAAAGAGTTTAGATTTTAAAATTTTTTCCCTGTTTACCTAATTGGTAAATTTTTGCAAATTATCTAATAAAAATTCAATGTATAGACATATATATTTTTACTGTCTTATTATAGGGTCTAGATATTATAGATTAATGTTTGTTAATATGTCAAAATTAAATTTGTATTTTTTTTTCTAATTTTTTTTCTTAATTTTATGCTTTTTTATATCGAATTCCAGGTAATCCGTTCTTATTTTTCGTATGTATTTTTACATATATATATTATAAGCATACGGCAACTCAAGCACTCGCGCAAGCCAGATCAACGGTAACGGTAGTCTGTGTTTTAATTAATTAGTGCACCCCAACGTATATCCAGCAATTTTAGGTAGTTCAGCAGATATTTTTGAACACATTACTCTGTATAGCTACCATTAGATTTCACAAACATAATTTAGAAAAAAAAATACATAAAAAAAAATGATAAACGGAACACCATAAATTCAATGAAAAAAAATACCAAAATAAAATCCCATCATTTTAGTCTAAACAATTTTTAATGAAAAAAAAATCACTGTTGTTTATTTTTTTAATTTGAACTGGGCGGCGCGGTCATTAAGTACAGCCAGGCTGTCACTGTATAACTGGTAATGTTATTCCACCCACCGATTCCACCTATTCTGGAGATACGCATCGGTGGCCGAACGAACACGCCTACAACAAACGAACACCGTGTTTTGATCACGCGAATGGATATGTATATATATATATATATAAAAAAAAGGGAAAATGAACCCGCTATCAATCATGATAATTTAAATTAGACGATTCCGCTGACGTTGTTTCGTTATATGGAAGGAAAGGAGTATTTTGTAAAATGTTGTTAATATTAAATAAAATTTCATTTTAATTTTGATGGTGTTAAGTATTTGTAGGCGTAATATGTTGTTTTTAATTAATTTGGATTATAGTTAATAGTGATTGTGCTAATGATTATAATCTACAATATTTTGAAACGCTGTATCACGCACACTGTAGGCAACGGGAACCTAGTGTTAAGACACTTCCTCCCTCATTTTATGTTTTGAGAGGAGGCACTCAACGCCGCGTTTTGCGTCGAAACCAGAGCGAAAAAATGAAAATATTAAATATTTATTTTTTTCGAGTTGGAATCGAATCTACAACCTGTCGTGTTTACAGTCAAATCGCTGCGCCAAGACTGCCCCCTACTTATTTTTGTTGTCAATATCATAAATTGATGCTTTCTTATTTAATTTGTCTCTGTATTATTATTATTTATTATAAACTAGCGACCCGCTCGCGGCTTCGCCCGCTTTAGTTACTGAATTATTCATGTAATGCACCTATGTTTGCAAAACACTTAAGATTACCAATGTGAAAATTATTTAAACCTTAATGCAACCCGCATTTTCGTAGTTCCAATAAGAGTGTTCCAATTGTTTAAAAAAACAAACTTAAACAAATGACACAAACAATAGAAAACTTTAACGAAAGAAATTATAAACAACAGCACACTTAGATACTATTCTCTTACCCAAAAATACTTAAACGAAAGATGTAACCAACTATGTCGCGTTGAAATACATTATAATTATTGGATAGCTCCAAAATGCGTGCAAACGCTTCTAAATTAACTTTGCTATAGAGCCACGCGCAGAAATGAAGCATTCTCTCGTCCATCTCCGTAGTAGCTCCGAACGACATCTGGGCGTTGACACAGTATGGAATTGGAAGGATTATCAAATTCCATTTAGGCGGTCAACTCAGTCAGGAGAGACCCTCGGTTTCCTGAGGGAGGCCCATCTTAAACGACCAAGGTTCAATGCAAGGCTCACGAGTCGGATTTGGAGGAGGATAGAAAGTCCCTAGGAAATAGTCTTACGTCTGACAGGCAAGCAGGCAGGCAGGCAAGGAGGCAAAGACATGCGTGACGTGCTGGGGGGTTCCGGCTCTGAGCACTTAATGAAGTAGGCCCGGGTGCCAGACGCGGCCGAATGCGTGCTACGTCGAAGAAGACTACCATTGCACTCTCCTTTCGGTTGATCGCTGTTGCGGCGTAGTATAACCAGAGTGGTATACCCGCTTGCCAAGCTGCTCGCTTCGTGGAGAAGTGAGAGGAATATCTTCTCGAGCAGCTTGGCGACCGCGCTAAGGAGGGTTATAGATCGGTATCCTTCAGGCTGCGGAGTCTTCCCAGCCTTGGGCAATATGATGAGCAGGCCTTCCTTGCATGCCCGGGGGAAAGAAGACAGGCGGGTGCGGCGGATCCATTGTTATAAGCAAAAGGTTGCGGGGCGCGGGGGGACGGGTGGTGGGCGGCGAGCCGTTACACAGCAAGATTTTTGTAGTACCGTAATTGTAATTTTAAATCTGTGGTACTTATCTTCTAAAGTACTTATTGAAATAAAATGAAAACAGTAAACAACATTTTGATCTATATTAAATGGCCAAAAGGTAACTAAATAAATAAATTAGCTTCACGCTGTATCCCGCACAGCAGCAGGCAGCAGGGTAGGCAGAGGGAACCTAGTGTCAAGACACTCCGTTCCCCACTTTCTGCCGAATTTTTGGAGGCATTGCGTGTTGAGTGGCAGAATTTAACGCCGCGCTTTGCCTCCACACCAGGGCGAAGAAATGAAAACATAAATTTAAGTAAATATTTCATCTCCTCGAGTGGGGATCGAACCTCGAAGATCGAATATCATTATGGACATCCCTTACAATAAGAAAATATATTTAAATTGCCGCCTAATTTTCGTCTTCTCTACGCTTTCATTAGTAAGATTTAAACGATTGTTATTTGCATTTCTTGTTCTACGACCTATGAACGACTTTTTCGTGGCATAATTAAATTAAAAAAGGAAATGTTTAAAAAGGTAAAAAAATAATAAAAAGAAGGAGAGTAAACAATTTAAACAACAGGATACTTAAACGAAAGAAATGATAAACAAAAGACTACCTACTATTCTCTTCCTAAAAAACTTACACGAAAGACTACCTACTATTCTAAAAGATGAAACTAAATATATCGCGCTGAAATAATACATTAAACTCTAATTATCCAATACGTATAATCGCATCTAAATCTACTTCGATACAGAGACAGGCGGGGAGGCGGACGCGTCGCGTGGCGCGGACGCATGGCGTGTGGTGAGCCGTTTCGCAGCAAGGATATTTTGATATTGTAACAACTTCTAAAGTACTTATTAAAATGAAAAACAATAAAAGACAGTTTTCATCTACATTAAATGACCAACGTAACTAATATACTTATTTATATGTTTTATGAGTAAGGGATAAACGAAACATGAGCCAAATCTGCGGTTTATAGCGGGCGTGATGTGTCAACAATTAAATGCGTTTTTCTCTAAAACTATTCGTAATTTCCAATTAGTTTAAAAAGCAAATTTTATCTTCGTTTAACGTAGAAAATTAATAAAGTATTTAAAAGGATAAGGATTGATATCATTATGGACAAACATCCCTCACAATAAAAAATATATTCAAATTATTATTTTTAGACAGAAATATGCTCACTGTATGTTATCCTTAGAAGATAAAAATATGCTGTCGCTGACTTTTTTGTAGATCTTATTAAGAGGAATAATACTCTAGTACATTGTTTTCATGTAGGACTTACCATTAAAGCAGCGCATGCGTGAAAGTTTCTCAACGGGTAGGACTTTATGCACATTTATCATATTTATGTCAAATTACATTAAAATATATATATAATAAATCATATACAAACCTCCTCTGAGAAATACTCTACCTCATGGTGAAAACCGCATCAAAATCCGTTGGGTGGTTTAGAGGAAGATCGCTTAGAAAGGCCAGACAGAGAAAAAAAGCGTTCCTATTTTATAATATTTATAGATATGTTATACACATTATACACATAAGCCATAACTAAAGCTAACTATTTCACCGAAAAGCCTGTAAGTGCTTAAAAATGCATAAAAACATTAAATAAAACCCATATTCAACTAATTTATCACATCAGAAAATTCTATTATTTAGTACTCATATGTGTGACTTTAGTATCGTAGATATATATATTTTTTTACAACAAAATTATTAATAAAAAAAGGCAGGCAAAGTTACCTAATAGTGCTAGTTACTCACACTAACTAACCCTCATGTTTGGAGTATCTTAGAAGATATCAAACAATACAATGGTTCAAACAAAACATTGAAAGAAGCCTACACTTTCTCACCTATTGTCTTCATCATGAACCGTAGGCTCATATTATGACACATTCAAAATGGCTTCTAACCAATACGGATCCATTTTGACAGTTATGTATGTAACTTCCTTAATATACGGTGATAGCATACATCAGGATATGTTCCAGAAGAGTCAAGAAACTTGCTCGAAAATAGCTAAAAATCCATATTTTGATATGGACATCATTGTTGGGAAACCATGGAGGATATATTACACTTGGAATCTGAAATTGGATACTAAGTGCTTGGATATGATTTTCCAAAATGCTACACGTGGTGTCAGTATAACAAATCAAGAAAAAAATTCATATTAAAAAAAAAACATTTAATAGAAACAAGTAGAGATCGAATTTTTTTATTAGTCAACATTAGTCAATATTTCCTAGAATACCGCAATTATTCCGGAAGATACGTTGCCATAATAACTAAAACTTATCAAACACCCTCTATATGTGAACAGGTTATTATGAGGATCTGGTCAGACATGAACGAGTACGTGGAGCACCAGCCGGTGTGGGAAGCAGCAACTCTCCACGTGACGATGGGCTCGGAGACACATGAGATGCTCTTGTTTGCCGACCAAGGTGTTGCTGGAACTTTCTTGGCGGTACCGAATGTTGTCCGAGATGCGAATAGTTAGTAGTATGTTACAGTAAATTTTGGGAAAAATGTAAACTGAAATTATCAATTTTTTTGTTCGATTAACCAGCTTGTCATAAGACTTATTAGCTTAAATAGATTTACGCTTTTTTTGTTAGCAAAATACTGTAAATGAAACATTATTTTAAATTAATATTTTTATTTCTTGGTGTCGAGGCAAAGCGCGGCGTTGAGGTCCGACACAACACACAATGCTTCCAGAAGTGAGCGGGGTAACGGAGTGTCTTAACACTAGGTTCTCTCTGCTTGACCTGGTGTATGCGGAACACAGCATGAAGCTGACATTAATTTGTAATCAATAAAATATCTAGCTGAAAGTTGCAGAACATACCTATAATTTTTTTCTTGTCCAAGTGGGGAAATGAAAACAATTCATTAATTTCAATATTTAGTTATTCCCGCAAGTATAGTTTATTCGAGTCCACAATCATTAATATTCAAGTTAGACGCTGCCCCATTGTCCTACGACTGTATATTTATATGTAGATATATAATTTTTTTTTGTAATTTTGTATCAATATTTTTTTTTCTTTTTTATTAAGACATCAGGCTCATGCGGAAAGGAGTTCCACTTCTTAGATTCCAGATGAAGTTATTAAAAGAGGGAAAATATTTGTTAGTAATGGACTGTCACGTTGGAGGAGCTTCATTGGCGTCTAGAACTGACCACCCTGTATACCGTTCGGAAATTGCGGCCGAAGCAGCCTATTTGGATATTGGAGACGGTCACCCAGCTTGCACTGTGGAAAAGAATAAAGGGGAACAGTTCTTTGTGAAATGAAAATGGAATTTTTATCTGATTTAAACTTCATTCAATAAATTTTATTTTTTTGCTGAAAAATTATATTTTTTTCTTCTTATTTTAAATCTTGTATCGCTGTATTCCGTACATGGTGGGGTAGGCTGAGGGAACTTGGTACCCTAGTACTAAAACGCTGCGTTCCTCATTAAGACACTTCCATCCTCCACTTTCCGCTCAATTCTGGGGACGCATTGAGTGCGAATCTTTATGCCACGTTACCCGAGCTAGGAAATAAAATTTCCTCGAGTGGGAATGGAACCAAAAATCTGTTGCGAATACAGTCGCACGCTTATGTTCGTGCGCCAAGACAGGCAAGGCATTCCACGTAAAAAATATGTTCAATTTTGAATTTACACGCTGTCTGTACATTTTTTTTAAAACATATTATTTTACTTCTTATAAAACTTCGCTGTTGACGGATGTTTATTTTATAACATTGTTAATATTATTGTTTTAATTTTAAAAAAGTAAACAAGAATTGTAAATATTTCTTGATATGCTCTATTTAACTCTTAACTCTCAATATCATTATTTTACAAGACTCAAGTGTTATTACACAAAAAGAAATTGTGAGCTGTCGATAACAGAATGCCTAAAACAAGTTTGAGACTGGGATTTGTATTTTTTTTTATAAATCTAATAAAAAAATTATGTTCCTCGTATGAGATCGATGTATTGAAACAATTTGGTACCGAGAATTGGACTAATTGTGACGATTTTCTAGCGAACACCACTTTTCGTGTTGCTGACGTTGTGGATGTTGACTGGAAAATATTTTATTTCTGGAATCAGGCAGAGGAAAACTCGTATAATATAAGATTTTCTTTAGCGACACCTATAGTAAGTATTTGCCTTTTTAATTATATATATATAAAGAGTTCGAGAGTATATTAAAAAAAAATCAGCTTCACGCTGTAATCTCGCACACAGCAGGGCAGGCAGAGGGAACCTAGTGTTAAGACACTCCGTTATCCACTTTTCTGGAGGACATTGTATGTTGAGTGGCAGAACTCGACGCCGCGCTTTGCCTCGACACCAGAGCGAAAAAATGGAAATATAAACTTAAGTAAAATTTTTCATCTCGAGTGGGGATCGAATCCACAACCAGTCGGTTTTACAGACACACTTTGTGCTCCTGCGTCACGACTGGCCTCTGTCTTACTAATATTATAAAAATGAATGTAGGTATGTTTGTTAAGCTTTTTAAAGGACGTAGAATAATTTTTATAAGAAAAAATATTTTAAAAATCATTATTTTTATGAATATTTCCTATTGCTTAGTGTTAAGATAAGGCATTAAAATATTAAAGTATTATAGTTTAATTAATAGATTAAAGACATTTAAATGGAACGGGTTGAAATCCTGATACCTACGCTAGGTAAAAAATTTAATAAAATAAGCGTAGACGTATAGACTTATATTATACTTTAATATATAATAAATTTATTGTATTCAAGTTAGTGGACAGATTCAAAGTGGAATTAGACAAAATGAACACCACTGTAGATTGGTCCAAGGCGGTCCTCTTTATGGAGACCTCAATAGACCTTAGCGCTCTTTATATTACTACTGAAACGCCTGGAATGTTCAGGCTTGTACCTTCGTTTGTCTTCCACAGTAAGATTTTTTTCTTATGTTGTTTTTTTTATTGGCTCTTGTACTATAGTTTAAAAAAAACATATAATATTTTACTATTGAGGCCAGTCGTGGCGCGGGGACACAAAGTGTGACTGTAAGCGACAGACTGTGACAATTGTGTGTGTGTCCTCGAGTGGAAAGTGTGAGACAATTTCCACTCGAGGAAATGAAATAATCAATATTTAAATTAAAATCGCTCTGGTATTAAGGCAAGGCGGCGTTGAGTTCCGCCACTCAACACGCAATGTTTTGGAAATTTGACGGAAAATGTCGATCGGGGTGTCTTTACACTTTACACGTGACACTAGGTTCCATCTGCCCACCCTAAAAAAAAAAACAAAAAAATATATATGAGTTAAAGTAAATGGAAAGAAAACTTTGTATGATCAAAATGAATGAACAACTCTGACGATCAACAAAGACAAATGATAGAGAGGGAAAAAGTTTACAGGCAGCCCTAAGATTTGCTTCTTGTTGTTCTTGCTTTTAAAACTGAACATCACTAACGGTTGACATATTATTCTACAATTGTTAATAATAGAAAATCTACAATGTTGTTTTTTTAGCTTCCGCTGTATCCCGCATACAGCAGGATGGACAAAAGGAACCTAGGAACGTTTCTTATTACACGTCTGTTCCCGACTTTCCGCCGAACTCTAGTAGTATTGCGCTGTGAGTGGCAAAATGCAGCAATTTGTCTCGTTACCAGAGCCAGAAAATGAAAATATTAAATATTCCATTCTCCGAGTGGGATACGAACTTAAGACCATCGCATTTACAATCACACACTTGAGCCTCCGCGTAGGAACCGAATCCATCACCGTTATAGTATTAATTATTAATCTTTTGTTATTTAAAATTTTTAGGTGACATATAGACCGTGTTATTTTGGCATTTGTAGATTAGGTCTTATAATACATTTCGCTCCGCTCTAGCGTCGAGGTAAGGCGTTGAGTTCCACCGCTCAACACGCAATGCCTGCTGAATTCGTGCGGGATACCGCGTGAATTCGAATTGTGTGCGGGATACAGCGTGAATACATAGCGTAATGAAAAAATATTTTATAAAGACACCAACGAATTAAACGAATTGAAAGATTGGAAATTTAAAAAAATATAATAATACTTTTTACAGTGGATACTATACCCTTATTAATATTCGGTTTAAAAATTGTCGAACCTGGTTACTTGGGTATTATGAATTGCCAATTTCGATTCTGCTACGCCTTGGCTCCTGTAGATAGAATGCCGGAGGGTGACGATGTAAGTGAACTTTAAATTTAAATCTTCAGAAATTGTTTTGTTTGTTTAGTTGATATAAAAATTATAGGGTCAAGTCACTCTGTTCTCTGATAACAGCCAAAAATCATGTCAAATTTTTGGTGTTGAATCGCTTAACGTCGTATCATGTCTTAACCAGGCCAGTCGTGGCGCAACAGCGTGTGACTGTAAACGCGACTAGTTGTGGATTTGATTCCGATTCCAGAAAATTCTATATCTAAAATTTTTATTTCTACACTCTGTTGTCAAATTAAAGCGCGGCGTTAAGCTCTACCACTCTATGCGTACAGAATTCGGCGCAATATGGGGAGCTCCGGGGAGTGCTCCCTCTGTGTACCCTGCTAAATGCAGGATCAAATCAAAACATTTTTAAAATACAATAAAACCTATAATGTTTTTTAGTTTTACTTCTTCTTCTTCAATTTGCAAATCTTTCTTGGAGGCAAGTAGTTCATTATATTTAATCTATCTTTCACTCATTTGGAATTGATGTAGGCTCTCTTCGTCCTTTATTTTTTTCTTATTTACAGATAAAATTAGCAGCTGAAAAGATAGGTTTCCGAGGCGATTATAACCGTTCATATTTGTTTAGAAACGATCCACCGCCAGGTTCCTCGACGGAGTTAGACGATTCGGTGGAAGACGAAGCTATAGACATAGAGAATGAAATGGAATTAGATGATTAGATAAATTAAATATTTATTGTTACTTCTACTTATTAGTTTTATATATATAATTCAATAAAAAAAGTTTTAAATCGATATTACGATATCTTTTAATTAAAATTATAATAAATTTGTTAATATAAAAATTAATAAAGCATTAAAAGAAATATATATTTTTCAATTTGAATAAATTCACATGGCCATCATATAATTTTTAAGGGTTATGTTCTTCAAAAGATAAAAACTCTTATAGGATCATTTCATTGTCCATCTGTCCGTGTGTCAAGAGCATTTATATATTTGAAATCAATATCAAATATTTAAATCAAAATGCCCGGTCCCTTGGGAAACAGCAAAAGTTGAGCTTCTAAGTCAACAAAATCAAAAGATACGAGCGTTTGTGTATCGTTTTTGCTGTATTTAGCTGCTTCCCGTGGACATACAAATATAACATTTGGCAAGAAGTGAAAATTTATAGTAAAAATAAAGGAAAAAAATCGAAAAAGTGATTTTTCATAGAAATGTATTTCCCATTGACGTACTATTCTGAAATTGGTACAGAACACTCGGCATAAGGGTCCAAATCGCATTTGACCGGTTTTTTATATATTTAATAAAAGTCATTACATTGTCTATAAGGACAGCTTTATAAACAAGTTTTAAATTACCAATATGTAACAGTTTTTTGCGATTGTTCTCATAATACAACACGAGGAAGTATTAAATTGAAACATTTCTTGTACTGTAATTTCAGGTATTACCAACCGTTTACTAAATTAAAATGAAATTTAATCAGCTTCACGCTGTATCCCCATTCGAGAAAATGAAATATTTATCGATATCGAGGCAAAGCGCGGCGTTGACTTCTGCCACTCAACACGCAATGCCTCCAGAATTCGGCAGAACACTTTCTGCCGAATTGTTAACACTAGGTTTTCTCTGCCTACCCTGTTGTGTGCGGGATACAGCGTGAAGCTGATTTATTTATTTTATGTTTAATTTTTATAATAATATCTGTTTATGAATCGTAAATAAGAAAAAAAAGTATTTCATAAGTGGATACGGCTTTAACTTATATTTTCGTTTTATAAAAAATGTTGGTGACAGCTGTGCAAACTTTTTTCATTATAAAGACATTGGTTCAAAGAAACAATCTCATAACATAGGCAAGGTACAAGGAAATGCAAGCTACATTTGTTTTGCTTTTGATCTCTGTTGTAGAGTCAAAACGGCACCGCCAGTTAAATCTTCCAATGTCCATAGCATCACCAAGGCTTGAACGACAATCAGTCGATTTTGGTCACGTATATAGAAATGTAGGAAAAAATATTCAAGAGGATTTCCCAGAACTAGAATCGTCGAAACCTAAAAAGGAATATCCAAAAGAAGCCCCGAAAGACGATGGTCTTTTATTTCTCAGTCCCCGTGATCAAATACAACATGAAATTAAAAAAAAAGGCAAGGATAAAGGTAGTACCGAAAAGAGTCAGCCAATCCCATTTGATTATTCGAAATTATTGGAAAGAAATATTGCGCGTCCGTCGGTCGGACTACGAAACAATGTGTCTTATAAACAGCATTCTGCAACTACAAAAAGGCACCAAATAATGGATGCAGATAATTATTTTGAGTCAAATACGTTTTTAAAAAAAGCTAATAAAACTCAAAGAAGTTGGACAACTTGTGATGAATTCAAAAAAAAGGCAGTTTTCCATCCGGATGACGTTGTCAACACCAAGTGGCTACCATTTTATATTTGGTCTGAAAGAGGTTTTGCATCAGCTGTAATTCATAAATTATCGTATCCAACAAAGAAGGTAAGATTAAATCTAGATATGTTCTATACACATAGAACAAAGTGATGTAAATAAAATAATAATTGATGGAAAGTGGAGAACTGCGTAACTTAACACTAGGTTCTCTCAGTCCATTCTGCTTTGCAGGATAAAGAGTAAAGCTGCTTTTAAAACTCTTAGTATACTCTTGCTTTGAGTGTGTCATAACGAGGGACGTAGCCTCGAACATGGAAAAATAGAGCTGTCTATCCTGCTGCTTACGGGGTACAGCGTAAAGATAAAAAAGAAAAGATTATTATCGTATACGATGTATCTTTATACATCTTCGGGCAGATAATTCGAGACAATCTTAAGAAATAATTATATTTACTCTCAACATTGTTTTATCTTAAAATCTTAAAATATTTTGAATCTAACGAATTTACTTTTATTTTGAACATCATTCCTCCACATACTGAATATGCTCCAATCAGCTTCACGCTGTATCCCGCACACAGCAGGGTACGCAGAGGGAACCTAGTGTTAAGACACTCCATTCCCCACTTTCTGCCGAATTCTGGAGGCATTGCATGTTGAGTGGCAGAACTCAACGCCGCGCTTAGCCTCGACACCAGAGCGAAGAAATGGAAATATAAATTTAAATAAATATTTCATCTCCTCGAGTGGGGATCGAACCCACAACCAGTCGGTTTTACAGTCACACTTCGTGCCACTGCGCCACGACCGGCCTCTATATATGCTCCAATGACTATGTTAATAATTTATTATATACTTTTGGTATTTTTAAAAGAGTATATATCAGATATACTTTTCAGATTGTTCAGCATTATAAAACAAATTACGGGCCGTACATTAACATGAGAATAAACTGGCGTGAACCAAAACTATTGTTGAAAGAGAGAAAAGAAATGTTATTAATAGCTGGAGATAGGAGAGGATTGTTCTTTGGAATACCAGAACACAATTTTGGGTCGTCATTAAAAGGTATTTTTTTATAGAATTATTACTAATTTATCATTAAGTGATTTGAGAAAAGTAAAACAATTTCTGAAATTAACTTAAAGAAAATTTGCCTAAAAGCAGTTGCAAGGGTTGTATAGAATAGTGTGATGTGTGTGGTGTCTAGGGGGTAGACAGAGAGAACCTAGTGCTAAGATATTTCTATCTCCACTTTCCACTGAAGTTTTCAAAGCATTGCGTGTTGAGTAACGGAACTCAACGCCGGGCTTTTTCCTTGGTGCCAGGGCTTCTAGTCTCGCTTCAATTCTTTACTCTGGTGTCGAGGCAAAGAGCTGCATTGAGCTCCGCCACTCAATACACAAAGCCACCAGAACTCGGCGCTATTTTTTTTTTTTTTTAATTTTAGGCCAGAATGTAACGTTATCAATAGTACCACTAAGAATGAAGATCTACGATCCTTACTTAGTTATGATGTATTGTGATGAATTTTATGCGATTATAATGGCGGAGTTAAACACTGGCCCGCAAACTGTAAGCGACAAAATAATCGAGGCTGAAACTTTGAAATTCAAAGGCAAAGGAAAACCAGCCTTTCGCCATTTAGAAGAAGAAAGGCAATTAGAAGATTGGACGAAAAGGCGTAAAATGGATCAAATTTCAAATAAGTTTATTAACATCGAAGAACTGACTGGTTCAGTGAAGAAAAATATTATTGAAGAATAATTTAATTTATTTGTGTAAGATAATATAATAAATAAAGGCTATTTTAAAACAAAGACATCTAAGTATAAATCGACTTAAAAATTATAATCTGAAGTTAGGTTTTAACTATGAAAAGTATTCAGCTTCACGCTGTATCCCGCACATGGCAGGGTAGGTAGAGGGAACCTAGTGTTAAGACACTCCATTCCCCACTTTCTGCCGAATTCTGGAGGCATTGCGTGTTGAGTGGCAGAACTCAGCGATGCGCTTAGCCTTGACACCAGAGTGAAGAAACGTATTCAAATTAAATTAATCCATAATGTTAATATGGCTCTGACACAGATTTACATTATACTTCCTTTATGGGAAGACAGACATTACTCCTTATTGACATCATCATCGGAGTCATCATCATCATCTCAATACTGGTAGCTCTGAAAAAATATTAAAAATAAATAAAAGAAAACCGTTTTTATTATGTGTTTCTTCTTTTAGAGTCCGTCTAACCTGGATATTTTTTTTAATAATTTTATTAGCATTTTTTTTCTGCTCAGTGGTGATCTATTAATGTGGTTTTGCTTAGGCCAGCATACTGTACATTCGAATTGAAAACCTCCTCTTTTTTGAAGTCGGTTAAAAATAAAACTGAGTCAAAATAGAACCTTTGTATAGATTTACTTTCAGTTGTTTATTAATTTTACTATGTGTTATAAATTTAAATTATTAAAGACATAAGCGATTGCTTCATTTCGTAACCGACATTAGTTGCAAGTTACGAGAGGGTGGAGTGTCCTAACACTAGGTTCCCTCAGCGTAACATGCTGTGTGCGGGATAGCGTGAAGCTGATTGATAGAAAATCAACCCTATTTTTTTCTTAAATATCTCCAGAGTGTGGCGAAGAAGAGAGCGTAATGTCTTACACTAGACTCTCCCTCTGCCTAGTGTAACATAGAGGCAGTGAATATCAGGATAAGCGTAAAGCTGAAAAATTTAATAAAAACTTTTTATATATAAATAAACTATGTATATATTTAATATTTATCGTAGGGTATCTGTTACAGTACGAAAAAAATGGTTCATAAGATTGTTATAAAAATATATTAATGATTTACAATTTTATTTATTATAATTGAGGCCAGTCACAGCGCAGCGGCACGAAGTGTGACTGTAAAACCGACTGGTTGTGTGTTCGATCGCCACTCGAGGAGATGAAATATTTACTTAAATTTATATTTTCATTTCTTCGTTTTGGTGTCGAGGCAAAAGTGCGGCGTTGAGTTCTGCCACTCAACACGCAATGCCTCCAAAATTCGGCAGAAAGTGGGGAACGGAGTGTCTTAGCACTAGGTTCCCTCTGCCTACCCTGCTGTGTGCGGGATATAGCGTGAAGCTAATTTAATTTAATAATTTAACAATTTTATTATTCAAATAAATAACTAAATAATTTTATATTTCAATTGTTTTACTTCATTGCGCCAAGCGACATTCTTAAGTCACATTCGCGCAGAATATGTATTAAGGAAAGAAAACTGTCATTTGTATTAATATTATTAATTTAAATAGAAAATCAAGGCATAAAAAAAATAGAATTAAAGATAATATATCAAATGTCAATATTGTGTCTACAGTCTATATTGACAAAAAAAAAATGAAAAAATGCCACAAACATCCTCTAAAAAGAAAACAGACTCGCTATAAAACACAGTCGCTTACTTTTCATCTCTTCATAGTATAAATCAATCAGTTTTGGAATAGATCTTGCACGGATCATACATTGAAAATGGAAAAATTATCAAAATTAATTATATTAACGACAATTTTTATGGTGTATATAAATTTTGTAAAATCTGGTAAGTATCCCAGTGGTCTCCATGTCAACGAGTCGACGTCCTGCGAAGAGTTCAGCAGATTTGCAAGATTCAATCCGTATTCCGTTGTATCTGATGAATGGATGATGTTCTACTACTGGGGACCTCCACAGACTCCTATGTTTGCGAAGTTTCGAACACCAAGGCCTATTGTGAGTGTTTTTAAACAATTATTTATATTAAAAAAAAAAAAAAAATTAAATCAGCTTCACGCTGTATCCCGCACGCAGCAGAAAAGGCAGGGGGAACCTAGTGTTAAGACACTCCGTTCCCCACTTTCTGCCGAATTCTGGAGGCGTTGCGTGTTGAGTGGCAGAACTCAACGCCGCGCTTAACCTCGACACGAGAGCGAAGAAATGGAAATATAAAATTAAATAAATATTTCATCTCCTCGAGGGGGGATCGAACCCACAACCAGTCGATTTTACAGTCACACTTCGTGCCACTGCGCCACGACTGGCCTCAGTTATATTTAAAATGATATTAAAACAATATACATATTTTCCATTTCCTTCATCTGGTAAAATGACAAAGCGTGGCGTTGACTTCCACCATGCCACGACTGCGTGGCCCAAGGGCACAAGCGTTACCTCCAAGCGTCTCTGTAACCGTAACAGGTTATGGGTTCTATTCCCACTCGAGGAAATGAAATATTTGTATATTTTCAAAGTGTTATTCCACATTTAGAAAAAAAAATGTTTTCTAAAAACCTAAGAAACAAAGAATTTGAAATGTTTATTATTATGCGGAGTGTCCTAAAACTAGCCTTCCCTTGGGCTACTACATGCGGGATAAAGAGTGAAGCCGAAAAAAATAAAAATATATAGGTATAAGATACACTTTTTTTTATTATGTTTTAGGACATATCTTATCTCAAGTACATTTTGGATGGACACGTTCTAAAACCGATCAACTATACGGCTAAAAGTGTGTTGTTGACCGAAAGGAGTAACGCCACATACTTCCTCGTGGAGAAAAATGACAGAGGACACTATTTAATGTATAGGCCAGTAAAAGGTACCTTTATATCACGATCAATAAGTTGTATATTAACTTCTCGCTGTATCGAGCACACAGCAGGGTAGGCAGAGGGAACCTAGTGTTAAGACACTCCATTCGACATTTTCCTCTGAATTTTTCTAGGCATTGGGTGACGGATTTCAACGCGAGGAAATGAAAATTATAATTAATAAAAATTTATTCCCTCGATTGGAGATCGAATACACAACCGTCGCTTTACAATCACATATAAAATCGGTCTACAAATGACGATGAAATCAATGGACAAACACAAAAAAAATTGTTAACTATTAAAGAACCTATTCTCATTGAACAAAGAAGTTAGCTGTACGCTGTATCCCGCACGCAGCAGGGCAGTCAGAGGGAACCTAGTGTTAAGACACTAGCACACTACACAGACACTAGCCTTTGGTCAAGGAAGTCGGTAGAAAATGAAATGAGATAAAAATTTGTACAATATATTATATTAAACCAGTACATTATATAGAAAAATTCCACTATAGGATTTCTTCTTTTATTAATTCCAGGCTTAAAACAAGGTGACATAGTAGATGCTGTGGAAGTACGTTTGAAACAAACCGGCGACAATCGCTATTTCGGCATTATGTTTTGTGCGGTATATATTTTTTATTTTAGTTTTTATATAATATATTTAATGACTAAATGGTATTAATAACATCAGGCTCTATCCCGCACATGACAGAGTATGCAGAGGGAACCTGGGAAGCTCGTGTTAAGATACTACGTTCTCCAATTTTCGCAGATTTCTTAAAGCATTGGGTGTTGAGCGGTGGAAGTCAACGCCGCGCTTTGCCTAGACACCAGAGCGAAGAAAAAGTAACATAGATTTAAATAAATATTTAATTTTTTCAAGTGGGGATGGAACGGACTATTTATTATAATATTAAAGAAAAATTTAATTAAATTAGCTTCACGCTGTATTTACAAGAGAGCGTAGACAGAGGGAATGTTAAGACACTTCCGTTCTGCACTTTCTGCCGATTTATTGAAGCATTTGGTGTTGAGTGGCGGAACACAACACCGCACCTTGTTGTGTTACTACAGCGAGGAAATGAAAATATTAAGTCTCCCTAATGGGAGTTGGGAGTAAGTTAAAACTAAAAAAAAACATTTTCATGTCCATTCTCTAGATTTGATTAAATTGTTGTAATTTGCTATATTTTTACTAAAATGGAACAAAATGTTAAACATAGTGTTTCTCCAATAGGATGAATCCGTTTTTATGTTTGCAAGAGTGAAAGACGTGCCCAAGAAGAAAAACATTCAAGATGAAGCAGCCAGGCTGGGGTACAAGGGACGCGGTGGTCGATCTTACTTGTACCAGGGTCACCATTGGATGCCCATACCCGAAGCGGACGACGAGGAGTTTGAAGAGGCTTTGAATAGAAATGAAATATTTAAATGATCATAATACATTTTAAACAGTGTATATATTTATGTTTAATTTTTTTTAATATTACGTTTTATTTTTCGAAGCCAGCCGTGGCCAAACGAAACAAAGTGTTACTGTCAGCGAGACTGGTTGTGGGTTCCATGTTCATTTGAGGAAATGGAATATTAATTTAAGCTTATATTTTCATTTCTTCGCTCTGGTGTCTAGGGAAAAAGCACGGCGTTGAGAACCGCCACTCAACACGCAGTGCCTCTAGAAAATAGGCGAAAAGTGGGGAACGGAGTATCCTAACAACAGGTTCCATTCTGTTTTCCCTGCATTTTATATTTAAGCTAAAGGACCCGGGCGGCCTCATTTTTAATATAAATAAAGTTATTTGTTTGTTGACAACTATATTTTTAAACACAGAAAAATTTATAGAGACAATAAAATAAAGTTTTTTTTTTAATTAAAAAATATATCTATCACGACGCGTTAAGGATACACAGGGGAAATGTATATTACAAATTTTCCTGTTCAAACGAAGTTTATTCAACTAATTTGTTCAAATAGGTTCCTATTACGAGAGTAAATATTTAACGCTATTGTTAGAAACCTCGCCGCCTTCAACAATTACCACGATATAATATAACATATAAATTTAATTTTTACGTACATTCTCTTTGATCGATGTTAAATTTAACTTTGAAAATGTTTTACTTTTTAAGAAAATATTATATTTTTAGTCAGTCTGTCTGTAACTTATCATTTATAAATTTGAATTTTTTTAAATTAAAATTTTTCGTTTCACGTTGTGGGCAGTTCGAACTTCTCCTTACTATCTTTCTAGGTTTATGTGACATTGAATGGTCATTAATAGGTGGAACATTTGTACGTCGTTATCTAAGTGAAGAAAATAAAATATTAAATATACAATTTCCCACAGTTGGAATCGAACCCACAACCACGTCACGTTTTCAGACTCACCGTTACATCATTGTGCCACGACGGCCTCAATTATATTATACCTAAAATTATTTCTCTAATAATAGTTACAACATGTCAAAATGTAAGAATTTTATTTTATTGTACTCTTTTGCATGATTTTGAAAGACAGTTTGAACCTTAGACCCACCCAACAACTGCTTCCGACGGCTTCTTTATACATCCCGCCGAGAAGTATAGAGTAGCTAAATTAATGTATGTAATAATTACTACTTTCATATAATGCATTTGTTTAACATTTCAATAAGAATCGACATATTAACTACCTTTTTTTACTCCTACGCTGTATCCCGCATACAACAGGGTAAGCAGAGGGAACTTACTGTTAAGACACTCCGCTCCCCACTTTCCGTCGAATTCTGGACGCATTGTGTGATATCTGGAAGTGGCGGAATCCAACGCCAAGCTTTGCCTGGACATCAGAGCGAAGAAATAAAAATATTAATTATTTCAGTTACTCAAGTGAGAATCGAACTCACAACCTGCCGCGTTTACCCCTTGTACCTCTGCGCTGTGACAACTACCTACAGTACATATAATACCTATTATAACCAATAATAACCTAAAAAATACAACTCAACACAGAGTTGCACCAAAACTCAGCAAATTTAACATAAAGGCAAAATCGAATCTTACATAATATGTTAAAACACATAAAATAAAACCGCTTGGACCTTCGGAAAATCATTAAAGCATTCAAAATGGGTTATTTGGTTTAGTTTACTATGACTTTTAGTACCTAGACTGGTTAATGGTAGGAAGCGGCGTGCGTAAAGCAAACGATTATAATATTACATACTATACTATGTTAATGTTGCCCGTCTCCGACGAATAAATTATATAATTTATGGGAGATTTTTTTTTGTTATGGCAACCTTTGGTCTCACCGATCGGTGGTGTGTGTTCTCGGCTGGGTTTTAAGAATGACATTCATGTTTTTTTTTTCTTTATGTTTTTGGGAAAGAATAGTAATAACATAATATGTATTTTTTCTTTTAATATTTACGAAAAGTTAAAATTAATGATTTAAATAATAATATTGTTGAAATGCGAGAAAATAAGGTATTGTAAGGCTTTCTTTGAAGTACTTACTAATAGCTATAAGCATCAGCCTTTTGGATGTGGTTTTGCCTGCTTGGTTTCCGATACTCTGATTTTATCGCGATGAAAAATAAGCTGCTAACTCAAAAAAAAGGGGAACACGTTATTTTTTTTCTAAATTACAGTTTACATTTAAAATTATTAGTTAGTTACACGTTTTTATATATATTTTGTTTAAGCTGCGATATTTTATATAAACTTTTAACATCTGTTTTTCTTCCTTTGGTGTACATTATCTAAACTATTTTTCTTAGATGTCACTGCGTTAGGTACAATATTTTAAATATTTTTAACAAGCAACAAAACTATCATATTTGGATTCTAGGAAACCATTGGTTCAAATTGAAAAAAATCTTTCAGTGTTTAATAGTTAATTTATAAAAGAACGTCCTGTAACACCCTGTACTTGTGTTCAGAGGTAGTTTGTGTAATGTGTCATATACAACTCTTTGTCATTTTCAATAACCGTTTGATAAGGGAGGCGATGGCGTGGGTTACCTGTGCCTCTTACAGAACAAGTCAATTATAAATAAAACACAAAACCCAAATATAGACTAAACTAAATGAATGTAGACCTATTCATAAACACACGCACCATTAAAAAAAATCGTGTTAAAAACACAACTCTCCTTTTGGGATTCGCCGCAGTCGGCCAAAAAGAGAGTCAAGTCAACTCACTAGACGATCATCAAAACGCAACAATCTATTCTTGTTAACTAAAAGATAAATAAATGTTAAATTCAATTACAATAATTTATTAAATTATACTGAAATTTTCAAATAATTTGTAAGTCTTTCAACAAAAACTTGAAGAAAGCACCTTGCATTTCAAATTTGAGCCGGTCCTAGAAAAAGAGGAGTAACTCAAGTTTCGAATTTTATGTGTTTATTTTTTAATTTTCATCTGTTTACAGAAGATATTAAATGATTTTTTTTAATACTAGTATAATTTGTTGCGTTAAGTTGCGCCACTTAAAATGCAAAATTCTGATAGGATAGTTGGGAAAGGAAATGTCTTAATAGGCTCGCAGGTTCTCTCTGCCTATCCTGCTATTTATTTATTAGTTGCAAACTATATAGTAAAGTATAGGAAATAAAGGTAATAACAAAAAAAATCAAATAATATGAAGATTCTAATATCCAATCATTATAATATAATCATCAATCATTATTGTTGTTGACAACATCACAAAAAAAAACAAGAGAATATAAACGTATATTCCATATATTATTATTATTGTGAAAAAGGAAAAAAATACATTTTAAATTAAAAAATATATTTTAAAGCGCTGGGTTGAGGTTTCGCCACGCAATGCTTTGGGGAATGGAGTGTCTCAATTGTAGGTTCCCTCTGCCCTGTTGTGTGCGGGATACAGTGTGAAACTGATTATATTTTTTTTTTATTACTACTCTACTACCGTAATGTTACACTGGACAATCGTGTATTTTACATTGCAGAATTCACATTAACACTTTCCGATTCTGGTTTCTTAGTTGATTCATCCAATTGGTAGAGTACGCATTTTTACTATTACATTTAAAAATTAAATAAAAAAAAGTGGTAACATCGAATATTTGGATCAGTGATGAGACCACTTAGACGGTTTCTAAGAGGTGCGGGTTTAAGTATTTTTTTTTAAATATTAAAAAAAAGGTAAATTTAAGGTTACGCATCTTTTACAACGACATACATACTTCTATTAATAAAGAACGAATTATCACCTGTAGGCTGTATCTAACAAAGCCCTTATCGAGCGTGGTAATTATCATTTTGAAGGTGGGGAGCAGTTCGTCCATCCATCCATCCATCCATCCATCTTGTGGTGCATTGACGTGCGTGAATGATTAATGGTTGCGAGTTGTCTTTTGGAATAGGATCAGGGTTCGCTCACAGTACCTCCACCTCGTACCTGATGCCTGTAGATCGCCAAAAATATTTAATTTTCAAAAATATTGTGTCTTTTTTCTTTTAAATCTGAATAGAAATTAGTGTACAATTCTTTTCCTAACCTACTTAAGATTATTTGCTTTGATTAGCTAATTTTCAATGTAGTAGAGTTGTAGAATGCAGCACGAGTCCTAATTTCAATCGTAGGGCATGATATAATGTTTTACGTGAAATCAGTTCTTATCCTGTTAAAAGTTGAAAAAGTATAGTCGTATGTATCTTGTTGTTCTTCTCTTCACAATGTCTAGCTTTTTTTTTCACCTTCACACTGTATTCCGCTGTATTCAGTGTAGGAGAAGTAGTCTAATGTTAACGGAATTCTCGACTCCAAAGCAAGTAGAAATGAAAATAAATAAAAATAAATAAATCAGCTTTACGCTGTATCCACATTCCATCTCCACTCCAGGAAATGAAATATTTATTTAAATTATATTCTCATTTCTTTGCTCTAGTCTCGTGGCAAGGCGCGGCGTTTAGTTACGCCACTGAATACGCCTTCTGAATACAACGGAGAGTGGGGCAAATAGTGTCTTAACACTATGTTCCCTTCGTCTTTTTCTAAGCCCTTTCGTCTCCGAACATTTTTGCATTGTTTCATTTGGTGATTCAATTATATTCAATATTGAGGGTAATTCGGTGATCTCACTGTCATATTTTTTACACGTATTTATAAAAAATAATTAGGATTAAATTAAATTTAACCGCACATTCGGGGAACCTGGACGGAACCTGGGAAAGTATTAAGACTACTTCTGTCCTCCACATTCACTGAATTTAAACTTAACTTTACTTAACTTTTAAACTTTCACAACGCCGCTCTTTGCCTCGTTACCAGATCGTGGCAATTAAAATATAAAATATTCTATTTCCCTAGAGTCGAAATTGAACGCAAAGTCGTCGGCTGTACAATCGCACACTTATGTCCTTGAACTATGACGGTAATTTAAATTAATTAAAATCCGCTTTCAACATGCAATCTAAAAAGAATTGTGTCACTGAGATGAGACGATATGAACCACTGCGCCACAATGGACAAACACCCGTGAAATTGAATTACGACGGAGTTTTTTTTTTATCTTACGCAAAAGATTATTTATAGACATTCAATATAGTCAAACAATAACGCATTTTCGTATCGATATTAGACACGGTCCTTGTAAAAAAGATTTCTTGAAACATCGAACACTAAGCACATCATTCGGTTTTGCCCGTAAAATTTATAAGTTCGTTTAATTATTATTTATTAATATTTTCATTTCATCACTCACTCACTAAGGCAAAAACCCAGCGTTGAATTCCGCCACTCAACACGCAAAGTCTCTAAGAATTCGGCGAAAAGTGGGGAACTAGGTGTATTAACACTAGGTTCCCTCTGCCTACAATGCTATTTGCGGGAAATATAATAATGGGAAATTTGTTTCACATATAATTAATTATGTAGGTAAATATAATGTAAAACTTTGCCTACTCATTGAATATTTATAATAACTATACAAGCTCCTTCAAATCTCGTTAACTATTAATTAACCGGCAACTTGATAGTAATAAAAGTAGTTGTTTTATTACATCAGCTTCACGCTGTATCCCGCACACAGCAGGGTAGGCAGAGGGAACCTAGTGTAAGACACTCCGTTCCACACTTTCTGCCAAATTCTGGAGGCATTGCGTGTTAAGTTGTAGAACTCAACGCCGCGTTTTGAATCGACGCCAGAGCGAAGAAATGGAAATATAAATTTAAGTAAATATTTCATCTCCTCGATTGGGAATCGAACCCACAACCAGTCAGTTTTACAGTCACACCTTGTGCCGCTGCGCCACGACTGGCCTCTGTGTTTTATTACAATTGACCATAAAATGCATTGAGGTAATTTCTAGAAGAACTACTTGTATCTAGAATACTAGGTTCGTTCGTTGTTACTGGTGTTCGTGTTTAAATATTTAACGAGGAGCACTAACAAATAGACTTTTATTTACTCAATTATATTTAATTTATTAAGTAATTATCGATTTTTTATATGCTTGTTCTGAAGTAAAAGTATGCCAGGGTTGGTTCGTGCCCATCTAGCAAATTTTACCTTAAAAATAAGAAAAACCGAGTTTCACCGAGGCTTCAGTACCAATTTCAGGACTGTTTTTCAACGGGAAACACAACTTACAAAGATTGAAATACCTATAAATTTTCATTTTTAGGTCTTTTTTGTTTTATTGATATTGTAAGTTCTCACTTTGTGCCAAATTTCATAACTGTAGGTTTCACGGGAAGTGGCCTATAGGCATTGATTACGTGGAGAATTTAACACGAAATGCAGCAAAATCCATGCATAAATGCTCGTATCTCTTGATTGCGTTGATTAAAAATATGATTGAACTAAGAACTAAGCGAACGAACGGACCTAAATATTTGATGTTAATTTCAGCTTGATATCTCCACACGTTCTTGAGATAAATCTTGATAATCGGACAAAATGTTTCTATAAATTTTCTATCTTTTGAGGTACGAAAACCTAATTAAACAACGTTTACAGTAATATATCAGTTCAAAGTTAAAGTCCAGGTGCCCTACAAATGTCGACTAACATAATCTACATTAAGATTAAAACAACTCAATTTAATGAATCAACAAAAAGGAAATATCGACACGAAAATCTATCACCTACAAAACTCAGGTGTTACTTACATAGATGTTAATCTAAACGACACGTAGTTATATTGAATTAAAAAAAAAGAACTCAAGAAAAAAAAAGGAACCTGTTACGTCCGTACCACAATTGTCACATTACCACCAGTACCGGTTATTCATTAGCAGTTATACAAGTGAGATTATCATAAAATTCTAGTAGAAAATAATCTTAGGGGCCGCTATAAATAAATATGGCAGGCGGGTTTTAAAGTATCGAAAGTTGGGAATCCCCGCTGCGACAAAAGGGCCCGCGGGCGTTGCGTGGCGCTACGGTTCTTTTTTTTTCTTTTTTTTTTCTACAAAAATTATCTAATAAACTAAAGCGGACCGCTGTCCGTACGTACTAATGCTTTTCGTATCCTATTTAGTGAAAAAATATGACTTATCATTTCTTTTTTGGTTTTTTTTTGTCGATATGTTTTCGGTTTGTTACAATGGTAATGATATGTAAGTTTTTTTTAAGGAACGACGTTTTTTTTATTACGGCTGTATCGTAAGTTGTGTGGTAGGCAGAGATTTTTATGGTACCTACGGTGGAGATTAACGTCGAGCAGTTTAATCTTAATGTTACCTTTTCCTTTCTTTTTTAAGTAACACGATGAAATTATACATTTTAATTTGTAAAAATTTTGTATAAATATGAATAAAACGTTAAAATAGTTCAATAATTTTATTCTTTTGAGGCCAGTCGTGTCTTAGGGGCACAAGTGTAACGGTAAACGCAACGGTTGTGAATTCGATTATCATTTAAGGAAATATAATATAATTAAAATATAATCCCTAAGCGCGGCGTTGAGTTCTGCCACTAAACACGCAATGCCTCCAGAATTCGGTAGAAAGTGGGGAACGGAGTGTCTTAACACTAAGTTCCCTCTGCCTACCCTGCTTTGTGCGGGATATAGCGTGAAGCTGATTGATTTATTTATTTTATTTTCAAAATGTAATCAGCTTCACGCTGTTTCCCGCACACAGCAGGGTAGGCCGCCGACTTCTGGAGGCATTACGTGTTGAGTGGCGGAACTCAACGCCGCGCTTTACGTTGACATCAGAGTGAAGAAAAAAAAATATAAATTTAAAGAAATATTTCACATCCCCGAGTGGGGATAGAACCCACAACAATCTGCCTACCCTGCTAGCGCGAAACTGATTTAATTTTAATCTAATTTTACAAAATAGTTTCGTTACTATTTTACAAATTTGTACAAATAATACAAATTACTATGATATCAATATATTAAGCATTTTTGAATTTTGTATATAATTTTTTTTTCTTAAGTTCTGCTTGAGAAAAAAAAAAACAATTTTTTTCTCTTCACCTTAAAGTCGAGTTCTCAATTTAAGTATGAGAGTTCTATAAGAAATGTATATAAAGAACCAATGTAGGCGGAACTCGAAGGCTTTTTTGAACTGTCATCGGGAACTAATTTTGGAAGGTTTTTATGATTTTTTGTCTTCCACTTTTTACTAAGTAAATTACACAATGAAAAGTTATATAGAAGTATTAAGATCTCAATGAAAAAAGTTGTGGTAATATGTTATTGTTTATTAAGGGAAATTAGTTTTTTTTCCATTTTAAGAAAATTTATGTTGGCACAATCGCTTGTTGTGGGTTCAATTCTCATTTGAGAAAATGAAATAATTAATATTTGTATTACTTAGATCTGGTATCGAAGCACAGTGCGGCGTTGAATTCCACCTCTCATCATGCAATGCCTCGAGAATTTGGCGAAAAGTAAAGAATGTCTTAATGGAAACGGAGTGTCTTAACACTAGATTAAGCTAAAAGAAATGTATGAAATTAATGCCAATTAAACGTAATTTAAGTCCATATGTGAGATCACTCACACACACTCACACAATATCTTTGTACAATCGTAGCTAATAAAATATAAGTCAAAAATACATACATAGCGGTCAAAATCATAACCCACCTTTTTCTCCGCCGTAATCGGGTAATAACCCTAATACAAGATAGATCTCTTGATATAACAATAATTTAGCAAACAAATTTTAGTAGTCACGGGAAAACTGCTTTAACTGCCGCCACGCGTCGCTCCCGCCCTACAAATATATCGCAATTCTCTACCGTAGACAATCCTATTTATCTGTTTCATGCTAATAACTCCTTAACTGACTCCCCACGAAGTAGTTGCTTGAAAAAAATCAACCTTAACAATTATATTATAGAGTATATTTTCGTTTGAGTAAATTTTGAATTGATACGGTATTAATTTTTGATAGCCACTGTAGGCGTAGCAAAAGATGGCGCGTGGCTTCTATGGGAAGGTAGCGGGATGAAATCTTTTGTTGGACGGCTAATATATTTTTAATGATATTTCTCCATTCTTTACAATTTGTCGTTATTATTATTGTTTATTTAACTTTTTATTTGATTTGAATTGAATTGAATTGAAAAAGCCTTTTATTCCCAAATAAGATACAATTTTTCCTATATTGCAACAACTCTGTTGCATGCTATAATAGATCTCTTATCTGGGTGTGCCTTTGGGCATAGGCCTCCTCCAACAACTTCCACTGTTGCCTGTCCTGAGTCACCCGTCTCCATCGTGGGCCAGCAGTCTTTTTCAGGTCTTCTATTTGATAATATATATTAAAGATATAAATTTGATATTATATATTAAAAATATAAACTGGTAATTTTGAATTTATTTTTGAATATGCTAAAATTAATGTTTTGTTTTATACTGTTATTAATGAAAATGTAGTGTACTGTTTTATTACCAAAGAAATGGAAATGTTAAATAAATAATAATTCATTCCTCCGAGTGGGAATCGAATCCACAACTGTTGCGTTACAGACGCACGCCATGCCTCACGACGGCCTGTTTTTTGTAAACAAATGATGGTTTCACTTTAATTTTTCTAGGCTTACTTTTTATCATAATCTAGAAAGAAAAAGCATGTGGACGAACTTAACGTTGTACTTAACTAAATAAATTTTACACGTTAAGTTAGCTGAATGTCTTGAAACAGGATATGAACCTACAACTTCACGCTACAACCTGGTATCAGGGTCATCACGACTGGATTACGATGGAGTCGAGATATTTAAAAAATACAGCCAGCTATTCGTTGAGGAACATGTATTTTCTAATTATTCTGGCCATCATAACAAAGGGACAGCACCCGCCTCGGGCATGCTGAACCCAATTTGCCAAAACTCGCCAGGAATGCGAGAGATGTGCATTGCTTACAAGATAATTGAGAAATACAGTTGTTTACAAAAGTGTTTTCTTTTATTATTATTTATTAAAGTTATTTTTTTTTCGAGTTCATATTATGAAATATTGTATTCCCGAGTGAACATTAAAAGTATTTAATTCCACGCACTATTATAATTGAAGTAGTATTTGATATATATTTATTTTTTACTTTAATTTTAAATTGTTCTAGTAATAAGTTTAAAATCATTTGTATATGTCCTATAATATTTATATGGATAAATAAAAAAAAATAACATAATACTTTTGTCTATGCCTATACTCAACCCTAGCGTAAGGGCTGGACCCCATAAAAGGCGCGAGTGTCAGAAAAACAGCTCGCAGCCGCAATGAATAGCAAAAATTTAAATTTCACGCAACTATACGTCGCAGGAGATGGTTGGGATAGGGTGGGGACGGTCTAAGTTATGGGCTTTCATCGATAATAACTTAACTTAACTTAACTTCACACTGTCTCCCAAGCGGGGTAGTCAGAGAACAGAGCGCCAATCGCCACGACTACAATTTTTTTATTATATTTATTTTTTTTGCAGAAGCCATTGTTAAAATAATTAAATCAATACGGTAATACATGAAGGTAAAAATATAGAAAAAGTAAAGGTAAAAAAATTATATGAAGTAGATGAACTTAAATGTAATTTAAATTTTGGTACTCAGTAATTAAAACAAATTCATATAATTTTTGCACAAAATAAACAGTTGCAAATTATTAGTAGCATATAAACAAGATAATTTAAGTTACTTTTGTTGATATCATTTGAAAAGAAATATTTTTAATATTTTATTAATACTTTCCATTAATTATAAAGTAAAATATTTTTAATAATCGCTTCAGCTTAGATCTTAAATGAATAAAAGAAAAAAATAACTTTATGCATTGGTTTGGTACAACGCCTAAGCCCTTGTTTTGGTTAACCCTAACTTGGCTTATACGTTCATGCAAATTTTGTTAAGTTGCTATAAGCATTTTTTGATACTCTGTTTTTCCGATTCCAGCTTTACGTTGTATCCCGAAAACAGCAGGGTAGGCAAACGGAACCTAGTGTTAAAACACTCCCGCGCTTTGCTTCGTCACCATATCCTCTCAGACAGCCATGTAGTGTTGGCATATCTTCTGGGACAGAGTACTCTCTTTCCTACCCACCCGGTGTTGCTGTAAAAGCCTATAGGTCTAACAGCATTAACATTCGAAAAAAAATCGTCACCAGAGTGAGGAAATTGGAAATATTAAATATTTCAATTCCTGGAATGGGAATCGAATCCACAAACTGTCCCGTTTAGAGTCTGTGCTTTGAGTCTGAGCTTGGGTCGCTGCGATCTCGTCATGTATTACATATTCAAGAAAAAGCCTAATGACAAATTACTTCTCTTTCTTTTTCTTTTTATATTGTATTTTTAATGGCGTATGTATTTTTATTTATTTTATCTAATGTAAGCGCAGAAAAGAAAATATTTACAATATAAACGTCCCCAAAAATGTAGTTTGAACCCAGTACTATTATAATCAGAGCCAGGCATGTCGTTATGTCGTTTGCACAGCGCCATTGTTTTTTATCAAATATTAAAAATACAAAATTTCGTAATACAAAATTATTTTCCATAATAAACTTAACAAATCCTTTGTAAAAAGGTATAGCAATTTATTTAAAGTAGAAATATTTAAATGACAAATTATTTCTTTCATATATACGTTTATTTCTTTCAGATTCACGCTGCATCCCGCATGTTGGGCAGATAGAGGGAGCCAAGCTTTAAGACGATCCTCTCCCCACTTTCTGTCGAAGTTCTTCTTCTTCTGGAGATATTTTTTGAAGAACTCATCGCCGCGATTTGCATGCGATGCAACACCGAAGTAAAGAATTCAAAATAATAAAAAAAATAATTATTCAAGTAAGAATCAAACCCACAACCTGTCTCGTTTAAAGTCACACGCTCACACACGGTACGACTGGCTTAAATTATTACTATAATTTCCTAATATGTACGCCATATTTTAAAGTATGGCCAAATTTATACTTTAGTCAAATATAAACCTCGTTGATGTCATTATTCAGCACTCAGTGCTCAGTAGATTGAGATTAATCTTCTTGTGTCGTTTTGCGAGGACACGCGCAGGTCACGTGATCTGCGCCCGCGCACTCGTTAAGTTGATCAGTTATGGACATAGATTATACACAAATGCATGTAAAAAATGAACTTTTTAATAATAATAATATAAGCCGTAAATGAGGCCGTCAGGGGCAGAAGAGTGTGACTGTACCGACGGCTGTGGGTTCGATCGCCACTCGAGGGAATTATTTATTATTTATTAATATTTTCATTTCTTCGCTGTGGCACGAAGGCAGTGTTACGCCACTCAATCAAATAGGCGGATAGTAGGATAGGAGGAAACAGAGTGTCCTAACACTACGTTCCCTCCGTTTTTAGTATACCAATTAATCTTACTAAATTTTTGCAATTTTTATTTATATATTTTTTGATTTCCCATTGCTTTACACATGTCATCGATATAAATTTTTATAATCTGTGAACATAAAAGATTGTAATGTATGTATATCGCCGTGATACACCACGTTGTTCGACGAAAAGGGGGACTGTAATTCTGATATGAACGCTGATAAGTTGTTTTTAATGTGAGAAAATCAACACCGATCGACTACATTTCATTTTTTCGCGTTTGTTTTTCTTATTATGGCATTAATATATATGTTTTTTTTTGTTCGTTTCCCAGGAGCTTGGTATTTTTTATTGTGCCATATTTTACAATTTTACTTTCTTTTTTTTTTAGGTTTAGGTAGCAGTGCTAGTGTCGGTCGCGGCGTTGAGTTCTGTCATTTAATCCACAATGCCTTAACACTAGACTATCTTTAAGCTGAACAAAAAATGTTTAGTTTGTTTCCCAGGACCTTTCTATTTTTAAGTCATAGTTTAGTTTTAGTTAATACTGCCAAATACAACAATAAAATGTTCATATACAACAACCAGTAAGTACACAGTAAGTTGAAGTTGGAGTTCCAGTTCCTTGAAATTTATACCAGAACGAAAAAAATATACGATTCTGTGTTAAAAGCTCGCAATTGATAGCAAAAATAATAACGTTTGATACAAACCATAATTAAAAACGTATGGTAAATATGATCATATATATATATATATATATATATATATATATTTTTTTTTAGCTTCACGCTATATCCCACACAGCAGGGTAGGCAGAGGGAACCTAGTGTTAAGACACTCCGTTCCCCACTTTCTGCCGAATTTTGGAGGCATTGCGTGTTGAGTGGCAGAACTCAACGCCAATGATCATATATGATTTATTTATTTTATCGTTATCGTAAAAGTGATATTTCAATAAAGTTTCGACTTTGACGTGAGACATAACAAAAGATATGCAATTTTTTTAGTTTAATTATGTATCTCGTAACTTGGAAGAGTAGGCAGAGGGGGTTCCCTCTAATGTTAAGACGCGGAATATAGGAGACGCTCTATTTTCCGCCGAATTCTGGAGGCATTGCGTGTTGAATGGCAGAGCTCAACGCCGCTCTTTGCCTCAGTACCAGAGCGAAAAAATTAAAATATGTAATATTTTATTTCCTCGATTGGGAATCGAGTCCACAACCTATCGTGTTCACACTTTGTGATGGAATGCAAAACCTACCAAATCCTAATAAAGAATATGCAATAACAAATAAACAACCAATTCTTTAAGACAATTCACATTCCCTACAACACAAAGGAATATATAATATAAAAATTAAAATAATAATGACATACAATAATAAACACCAAGAAAACAACGGTTTGTCTCGCAAATCCACAAACTGCGGTCTTGTCATCCCATATCATTTCTGTCGGTGTGTTTTTTAATACGATTCCTATAAAATAACTTGTACTAACTCACTTTTATTTGTTTTATTAAACTTCGAAACTACAGCCTTTTTTGTGGGCCGGGATCAGGTCGTGACCTGTGGGTGTCATTCTTTTTGTGCCATTGTAAATTATATGGCAAAAATCTTTGAATGTTTTGGATTCAAACGTTATTAATGTAGAATTTTTGAGATTTTTTTCTTTAGATATCGCTGAGTGTGAGAAAATGTCTATATTAAATACAGTTGTAAGATATTACATTTTTATCTAATAATATGCTTTTTTTTTATCTTTTAACTTATAAAAAAAAATGTTTAAATGCCACAATTAAATTGTGTAAAATGCCAACTCCATAGAAACTGTGAGTCGAATACTTTTATACATATTTAAACGTTTTACAATTATACATTTTTTTTTATTATTCGATATATTTTACAAAAAAGGATTTGACACATCTTTTTTTTAGTTTCACGCTGTATCCCGCGAAGAACGGGGTATCCAGAAGGAGCATGGGAACCTAGTTATATGCCACTCCGCTCCCATTAAGACACCTCCGCTTTCCACCTTCCGCTGAATATTTAGACGCGTTGAGTGGCGAAACTTAACGCCGCGCTTCCCCCCTTATAAAACTAGATAGATGGCTCTGCCAAATTACAAAAATACATTTACTTCAGGGTTTTATTACATTTAGCTAATAACTTATGGCTGTAAATGTTAATAACTAATACATATAAATATAATAAATTCGCGTAATCAATAACTATGTGGATGATAAATTAGTTTCTTGGTGTTATATCATTAATTTTAGTGTGTTTAACTGTTGATTTATTTATATAGTAACCTTTTTATCGGCGGTGGACGACGTGGATTTACTTTACGGCTTTAATAATATCATACACGCGATGGCTATAGGTTCTATTCCTTATTTTGAGAAGATAATATATTAAAAATACAACATAATGTTCCTTTTTCTCTTGCTTGGTTCAACGTGAGTGAGTGCGACGGCGTAAATTTTTCGCATTTGAAATTTCTATTCGCCTTCAATAATTTCTCAAGACTTCGGTAAATTTATATTATAATTTTTTTTTAATTATAAATATATTTATATTCTGTCCCATGGATCTTATAAAAAAACCTTTTTTGAAAGATGAGCAGAAAGAGGAAAATAACATTCAAATCTGTTTCTGTATTTTATTAAAAAAAAATTTGCTTCAGCTTCATTAGGCAGAGGGAACCTAGTGTTATGACAATCCGTTCCGTTGAGTGGCGGAACTCAAACTCGACACCAGAACAAATAAATGGAAATGTCAAATATGTCATAAAATATCAAAAATATCTAGACGCAAAAGTAGAACGGAGAAAAAGTACAATAACTGATGACTTTAAAAAAAAAATTAGAACACGTGTCTCATATAATTTATATCACAGCCCGCTGATTTGATAGACCGTTTATAATATACTTATCAACTAATGTCACGCTCGAAGGAGGGTTCTGGTATTGCAACTATACAGTAAAATATACAAGATTTACGTGTGTTTATGTATGTATCTGTCTTTTATGCGGGGCGTGACTTTTTTTCCCCTGCTCTAGCAAAACTAAAGGCGGCGTTAAGTTCCGCCGCTCAACACCAATGTTTTAAATTCTTACAGAAAACCGTAGCTGCAATGTATTATTATTAACGATAAGTTATCTAAAATTAAAAAAATATAAAATTAAAAAAAAAATCATCTTTCTAAAAGAAGCACCGCACCGTTTTGATAGGTTCCATGTTTATATAACATATCAGAATTCTTATTATGTATATTATTATGTACATATTAGAAAAGATTCTCTTCACCTTTTCACACAAACAGATGTGGTGGAAGGTAGTATTTGAAATATTTGTCTATTGGGATAGCTATATTTGAAATAAATTTTTATTCCGCCGTATCCTGGAGACATGACGTGTTAAATAGTGGAACTCAATCACGTATCACGTTTAATTTCCTCGAACGAGAATCAAACCCACAACCTGTCATGTTTACATTCACACTTTGTAATGGCCTCAAGCCTCAACGATGTCACTTACATAGAAAAAAAAATCAACCTCACTCTGCATCCCGCACACAGCAGGGTTGGCAGAGGGAACCTGGAACCTTTACCTGAGAGGAGCTATTGTGGAAGGGTCATGGTGATCCTCGTACAAGGCCGCGGGTGCCCTAGGAGAAACCCCAGGGCACCCTGAAGGCGACGGTGGCCCGCAATAGGCGGGTCTTCCACTGAGGCGTCGTAGTAATATGCGCAAGCGATCCTGCGGGGTCTCTTTTTGGTGGAGAGGGTTTCCGCTGGGTTTAGTGGGTAGGATCGGTTTCACCGGTGAGTCCCACAGTACCGCTAATGGGCGGTCTGCGTAAATGCATTTCCCAGCGATAAAAAAAAAAAGGAACCTGGAACCTTGTATACATCTAGAAAGTACGCAAGAAAGTGGCTACAACCTACAAGATGCCATCACGTACTTAGTTATATAGTTAGGTGTGGTAATCTTCTGCACTGTAATTTGAGATATTGCCCGAAGCTCAGTAGGTAGCTTGATTACGAATTCGATAAAATTACCTACGGCCTACCTTCTCCGAGAGAGTCCGCTGTGGGAACGTCTTGATTATTTTGTTTCATATTTTATGTTGTTATATTAGATGTCCGGTTGATCGTTTGAAAAATATTTTCATTTGGGTTTGGTTTTTTTATCTTACAAAGCTATGTTTGTTAAGGTATGTTTGTGTATATTAATTTTTTTTTGTTATGTAATTGGTATGGTGTATTTTGATGTTTTATTATCTTAAGTCTTGATTGAGTTGTGCTGTAGTGGCACAGCATCTGACAATTCATCTGATAGTTGTGAGGTCGATTCCTCAGGAAAGAAAAAATATTTTCATATCCTTGCTCTGATATTACAAAGCACGGCGTTAAACTCTGCTAGTTGACTAGCACAATTTTAAATTGAATGCCTTACCATGAATTCAATACTTTTCTAAAACTTCTATTTATTCTTTCCAAAAAACCTCTTTTCTCTAAGTGATTTTTTTGTATGACGTGGCTAGTTTTAGTTGTACATAAAACAATATTAAATAGCGTTATGACAATATTTGACCATTATGTAATGTAAAAAAGAAAATTACGTCTACTATAAATTGTACAAATAATTATTGCAAGTATAACTTGGAGATAAAGGAGCAGGGTTGAGTTCTGCCACTCTACACACGAAGCCTCCAGAATTCAACGAGAAGTGGTGAACGGAGTGTCTTAGCGTGAGGTTCTCTCCCTTCACGTTTTCTCTACTTACCTTGATATGCGAGATAAACCGTGAAGCTAAAATATATATATATAGATAAATAAATATACGTAGATTTTGTAACTTAACAATAATAATATCACAAAAATAAAGAACAATAGAAACACAAAAACAAAAACCACATATTTTCTACATGTATTCAGTACAAAACGATCGCTTTTTAAACGCCTATTACACAAGCGTAACTAAACCTCCAAAAGCCAGCACACTTGCGTGGTTAATCGCTGGGCGGGGCGCTGTAATGGAAATTACATGGATTCTTTAAGCCACATTGAACTACAAGTGTGGAATAATTATAACATACAGTACATTGTTTCTGATGGATTGATAAATAACTGATGATGTCCTGAGTATATTTACTTGGATATCTTCGTATATTATTTGCATTTTTGTTGATGTGTCAAAGAATACACAAATATAAAATATATAAAGTAAGCAAATTTATGCCCGTATTTATAAGTCACTCTCAACTCTGAAATCGATCTTAAGAGCGACTTTGAGATGCCGTTTTCTTTCATATATTATAATCTATGAACGACAACGGCATTTCAAGATCGCTCACAAGATAGAGGCTTACCTTTATTAGGTCAAATAAAGTTATAATTAATTGTTTTATACTCAACGTGTATAATATACGTGAGTGACATTTGAACTAACATTTATAATTTATATTATTATGATATTTTAGTGTATTTAAATTTGCCTCCAGAATTCGGCAGAAAGTGGGGAACGGTGTTTTAACACTAGGTCTACTACTAGGTCCCTCTGCCTAGCCTGTTGTGTGCGGGATACAGCGTGAAGCTGATTTATAGTATATTTAAACGTATTTAGTAGTTCTGTGGAAACAATATATCTGACATATAACAGTGAAGTCAAATAGAAACTAGTAATCAGGCATTCCGTTTCCCGCTTCAGCACAATTTATACATTTTTTGGGATTGCGTGTGGAGCTGCTCCTAACCGCGCTTTGCCTTCTTATCAGGTCAGACAAATATAATTCCCCCACCTGGGATTGAATCTATAACCACCACGCTTAGACATAGGGCTTCATACAAACTGGCGTGTTAGTAAATAAATAACGACTAAAGGTTTTGTTATCGTGGTGTTGTTTTTACAACTTTTAGACATGAAACAAAAAAAAATAAACTTATAGATCAAATTGGCCAATTAAAGATTGTAGATATGGTTGAAATTGTGCTAAACTATTAAAAAATATCGGATGCGCCTGCGCCGCCCACCATATTTCCTGCGTTATAATTTAGAGTAACGGCATTATTCAGAAAAGTTATCAAATAACAATTTTTGAAGGATATTAAAACATATAAGTTATGGTAGAGCAATAATAAAATGCCTCGAAAAATTCGTTGATAGTGGGGAACGAAGTGTCTTAACACTAGCTCCCGTCTGCCCACCCTGCAATATGCGGGATACAGCGTGAAGTTGACTAAAAATAAAATGAACGTATATTTTTTTTTTTTTTCTGTTTTATTTCATAAATTAGTATCCTCGGTATGAATAGGATAATGAACAATTTAAAAAGTCAGTAAAATAGACAACAAAATCTTATTTTGACGTTATAGTAACCTAAAAACTATATATGGACAGAGAAATTTGAGTCGATTTTCATAAAAAATTATAAATCTGACGATTAACTATTTAATTATTAGTCTTAACAAAGGAGTTGCTATACATACATCTATATCAAATACCTAGTGACACACTGTGAGCCTAAGTGCGTGACTGTAACAGGTCGACAGGTCGTGAATTCGATTCCCACTCGAGAAATTGAAATAAGTTTATATTTTCATATATTCGCTCTGGTAAATTGGCAAAAATACGGCATGGAGCTACGCCATTCAACACGCAACGCTTCACGAATTCGGCGGAATGTGGGGAACAGAAGGTTCCAAAGTAGGTTCCCAGGTTCCCTACCCTGCTACATACTATATCTCGTATAGTGTGGAGTACAAAAAATGTACATCATAACATGTATGTATATACACATACACATGCGTTTTCCATTCGACCGTCTGTTCGGAGGCCTGGAATGACTTCCGGTGGATAATCGTCGAAATTGCTCGTATTATGTTATTACTGACAGAATACGGGCTTTAGCGAGTTTTTGCTCAATTATCCGTTTACTAAAATTTTGATGTAAAAAATCGACGGTACAAACAAAACGCACCCACAAATTATAGATAAATTGAAAGGATTTAGATTAACTTCCAAGGATAGTATGGAAATAAAGCTTAATTGTTTTTCTGTATTGTATCAAGAGGCCCGTCTTGGCGCAGGGGCACAGAGTGTGACTGTAAAATGGATTGGTTGTGGGTTCGATCCCCACTCGAGGAAATTAAATATTTATTAATTAAATTTCAATTTTCATTTCTTCGCTCTAGTATCGAGCTAAAGCGCGGCGTTGATTTACGCCATCAAAATGCAATGCCTCCAGAACTTGGCGGAAAGTGGGGAACGGAGTGTCTTATTGCTAAGTTCCCTCTGTTTATCCTGCTGTGTGCGGGATACAGCGTGAAGCTGTATAGTACTAAATTGCAAAGACTAAACTGACATAACTGACTAGTGCACTAGGGTTTTTAGTCAGTAGTTACAAGTTAGAAATATGATGATGTAAAAAAATGCAATGCGTTATATATTTAATAGGTACGAAGTGCAAAATAAAGTAAAATATTATATAAATTTTTGGTGATGCTCTTAAAAAAGTAATTAAATTGAATAACGATATAGGTTTATCTAAAAGATACTGTAATTGAGGAATTGAACATATTTTTTCTATACTCTTCAACTCTCCAACAAGGATTGAAACTAAGCGAAAAAAATTTTAAAAATAAAAAAAAATTACATACACTGAATGTTATTTCAACAATCCTAAAACAAATTGAAAAATCGTTAAAATTTCATTTTCTATAAGTACAATCGCCATATGCGCTTTACAGTTTCTCAGTGGGACGTCTTTCATACCCTTAGCAAATTGCGAAATATCGAATCAAATTGTTATAAACAATTTTAATCTATATTTCCTATGAAATATGACCGACATTTGCAAAACTCTCTTTACATAATATTACAAAAACTTTGTTAGCGTCAAATACTTGGTGTATTAGAATTTAATGTAATTTTGACTCTTAAATTGTTGAAATATAAGGGTTAAAGAGAAAACAGAATCGTTATTATTAAAAAAAAAATAAGCTAATAGTATCCCGTGGCTTGAGTTGCAAAAATTGATGTAAAATTAGTCTTTGAATAGATCCAATCAACCGTTTCTAAGTTCTTACAATACAATGTTAACTTATTTTGGCAAAAATATTTTTTTTATAGAAGAATATATTTTAGCTTTAGAGGAGGCAGTGTATTAAATGATCAAAATTTCTTTTTAACGACCGCAGCGGCGATTTGTACGTAGAGCTAGAATGTTCTCTTGGAAAAAATTAAATAACTTTAAAAGCCAGTAGTGGCGTAGGCTCGAGCGTGTGACTCTATACGCGACAGGTTGTGGGTTCCCACTCCGGTAAGTGAAATATTTAATATTTTCATTATCTTCGCTCTGGTGTCGAGGCAAAGGGCGGCAGGGATTTAGGCGGAAAATGGAGAAGAGAGTGACTGGGCTCCCTCTGCCTACCCTGCTGTCAATGGGATTCAGCAGCTAAAAAAACTTGTGAAATCTATTATCGCTTAAAAAAATATAGAAGTTTAATCAAAGATTATTATTGAATTCAATAATTTATAATTAAAAAAGCAACATTTCACAAAGGCTGAATTAACCTCGTTGTTAATAGAAAATGAAAAATATTTCTTCATAGAAACCTTTCTAATATTACGTACTAACTTACGTAGCAAAAAACATAATATAATTTTAGTGTTACGTAGCCATCTATCAGCAAGTATAAATTGACTTTGTGGTTTTAACTTTTCAATGCATGTTTCACATCGACACCTGATCGAAAATAATATAAAAAAAAAAATTAAACCACACCCACCACAACATTTGTATACACGACCCTCTATAGTTCATTCACTCTTTCTTCAAAAAGAAGCCACAGCGCAGGTGGACTTGGGTAAGCCCTAGTGGCTCCACAAAAAGCGAGATAGACTTCATTCTGACAGACAAACGGCACATATTTAACGATGTCTCAGTGATCAATAGGTTTAAAACCGGTAGCGATCACCGGATGGTAAGAGGCACGTTAAATATCAATATTAAGCTGGAACGGTCACGCTTAATGAAGTCTACACTCCGACCGACACCTGTCCAAATCCAGGGCTCCGAAAACTTTCAGCTAGAGTTGCAAAATCGTTTCGCAGACCTAGAATTATGCACGTCTGTGGACAGCATCAATACGAGGGTGGTACAAATCGTCCACGAGTCAGGGTTCAAGTACTTTAAGACCCCCTCCAGTGGTAAACCGCAGAAGCTCTCTGAATATACCCTTGGCCTTATGAAGGAGAGGCGTGAACTGTGTATCCGGTCCCCGTCTTCAATGTTTAAATACAGACAGCTCAATAAACAGATCTCATGTAGCAGGCGACGTGATCTGCGTGCTCATAACGCTAGGCGCGTCGAGACTATAATCGAGCGGAACCAAGGCTCCAAAGTGTTTACAAGGAACCTGAGTATTGGGCAAAGCCAGCTAACGAGATTGAAGACGGAGTCTGGTGCTATAGTTTCGTCTAAGCCTGAAATTCAGAGAGAAATTGAGAGGTACTACGGACGCTTATATACATCCTCGAAACCACCCGTTCCCAATTTGATGAATGACAAAAGAGCTAAATTGACCCGACACTATACAGAAGATATTCCGGACGTCAGCCTGTACGAAATTAGAGGAGCCCTTAATCAGCTTAAGAACAACAAAGCACCGGGTGATGACGGTATTACAGCAGAGCTACTAAAAGCCGGAGGGAAGCCCCTACTACTGGCGCTGCAAAAAATGTTTGATGCCGTCATCAGTGGCGGAACTGTTCCGGAAGAGTGGAGCAGGAGCGTGGTGGTGTTGTTCTTCAAAAAGGGCGATAGAGCTCTATTGAAGAACTACAGACCTATCGCGCTTTTAAGCCACATCTATAAGCTTTTTTCAAGGGTTCTCACTAATCGTATTGCGCGCAGGCTTGATGACTTCCAGCCTCCCGAACAAGCAGGTTTTCGAAAAGGCTACTGTACCATGGACCACATACATACGCTGAGACAGGTTATAGAGAAGACAGAGGAGCATAATCTGCCACTATGTGTTGCGTATGTGGATTATGAGAAAGCCTTTGATTCTATCGAGACCTGGGCAGTGCTAGAGTCTCTCCAACGATGCCAGATTGACTATCGATACATCGAGGTATTGAAGTGTGTGTACAAAGCCGCGACCATGTCAGTCCGTGTCCACGACGGAAGAACAGCACCTATTCCACTGCAGCGCGGAGTGCTACAAGGGGATGTAATATCCCCAAAACTTTTTAATGCTGCATTGGAAGAAGTGTTTAAGTTAATGGAGTGGAACAGGCGTGGTATTAACATCAACGGCGAACATCTAACACACCTGCGATTTGCCGATGACGTAGTAATCCTGGCAGAGTCCCTGGAGGAGCTCAGTGCTATGATAGGGGACCTCCATAGCGCCTCACAACGGGTGGGTCTTAAGATGAACATGGACAAAACAAAGATCATGTCTAACGTCCATGTCACACCCATGCCGGTCGTTGTTGAAGGCGTACCTCTGGAAGTTGTTGACGAGTACATCTACCTGGGACAAGTGATCCGAATGGGTAAGTCCAACTTTCAGAGAGAGGTCACTCGTAGAATCCAACTCGGCTGGGCAGCGTTTGGGAAACTACAAAAGATCTTCTCATCTAGTATCCCTCAGTGCTTAAAGTCAAAAATTTTCAACCAGTGTGTGTTGCCAGTGTTGACTTACGGCGCTGAGACGTGGTCCTTCACCGCAAGCCTTATCCACAGGCTCAAAGTCGCTCAACGAGCGATGGAGAGAGCTATGCTTGGTATATCTCTACGCGACAGAATTCGAAACGATGAAATCCGTAGACGAACGCAGGTTACCGACATAGCTCTCAAAATCTGCAAGCTGAAGTGGCAATGGGCAGGCCATATTGTCAGGAGGACTGACGACCGATGGGGAAGAAAGGTCCTCGAATGGCGACCACGGCTCGGCAAAAGGCGTACAGGCCGCCCTCCAGCCAGGTGGACCGATGACCTAAGGAAGACAGCGGGTATCCGCTGGATTCAGAGGGCGCAGGACCGGACGGAGTGGCGAGCATTAGGGGAGGCCTATGTCCAGCAGTGGACTTCTAAAGGCTGATGGATGGATGGATGGATAGTTCATAACATATTCTCACTAAACTGGAACTTACTTTTGTTATTCAAATTTGTAAAAACATAAGAAAGCAATTTGTATCAAATATCTATTGTATCTTACTATGAAGCCACATGAGCGTGAACTCTACAGAATGTAGGTTCGATTCTCAGCAATGCAATGTCTTCCGAGTTCAGTAGAAAGTGGGGAACAGAGATTTTTTTTAATTGCTTAATCTGCTATTTGAAGGTTACGACGTCAAGCGTAAAGTATAAGATAGATGCTTATTTGAAGCTTCAAAACGAATATTTGGTATAACATAATGTATCCTAGAAGAAGAAAGAAGAGACAACCTCGTTTGAGTGATGTTTTAAATTTAATTCTCACTGGAATATAGAGTACTCTAAAAATATTATCTTAAGCATTTTCGCTGTCCTGATTATTTATATAATAAAACAAAAAAACCTATTTATTATATAACAAAAAAAAAACATATCTATTACCTTTCATACTATTAATATTATAAATGTAAAAGTTTGAGATTATAGATGTTTGTTCTACAAAAAGTACTGAACTCATTTTAATGAAATTTTATAGTAATATAGCCTATAAATAGCCTATAAAGCCGAAATAATACATAGGCTATTTATGAGAAGGTTTTGCATAATTTGGGTTAATAAAAAAAATATAATTTTAAGCGGGCGAAGCCGCGTTTTGGTCGCTAGTAAATAATATTTCAGCTACGTTTACATACTTATGTCAATACAAAAGTCAAGCTGACAATCAGTAGCAGAATGCTTAAAGTTTGATCGACAAACCGCTGTAGGGGCGGGCGGTGCTCTCTCATGCCTGAAATGAGTTCGAGCGGTGGCTGTACTGTCAGCGATAATAAAATTGCAGAATAAAAAAAAATAAAAAACATCATATAGACTGTGCCAGTCGTGGTGCAAGAAAACAAAGTGTGATTGTAAATGCGACAGATTTTAGGTAGGTGTTGAGGCAAAGCGCGGTATTGAGTTCCGTTATTCAACACATTGCGTGTTCCACAATTCGGTGGAATGTGGAGTGACTTAGGGAAGTTCCCAAAAGTTAATTAATATCTAAGTAAAACTAGAATGAGTTTAATAATAGATCCTTCATGTCTTTAAGATTCATTTTTAATATTTATTTAGGATAGATAAGATAGATGCAATAGAATGTTAAATATATATGAAAAATAGGACATTATTCTGGGTATGTCTTAATAATTTGCCCAATTATTACGATTCGATCGATTTCAAGTAATATTTTTATAATCATTTGAATCTTAAACATACATAAGAACAGAACATTTCCCTTTATATTTCTTTCTAAACGACGTGAATATTAGATTTGTGCGATTTTTAGTAATATTTTTTAATAACTACCCTCTATAAGTGACACCACCCGTAGGTATTCCAATCGCGTCACTCGCCCTCAGCCCTGCTTAAATCGGGATAGGCTTTGACATGTCTTTACTACAACCGATATATAAATGTAAATCTTATTGCGTTGCGGTTTTAATGTTTAAATGTAGATACCTATAGATACATATACAGATTTCTATAAATATTCTGGTTTGATTTATGATTGTTTGTATTTAATAAGTATGAAGTAAGTACAAATAGTACATTGAGGTCAGTCTTGTGACTTTAAATGAGACGGGTTGTGGATTTGATTTTCAGGAGGAAATGAAATATTAAATATTTTCATTTCTTCGCTCTGGTAAAGCGCGGTTTTGAGTTCCACCACTCATCACGGGACGCCTCTAACATTCGGCGGAAAATGGGAAACGCGGTGTCCTGCTGTGTCCCGTATACAGCATGAAAATGGGAAACGCGGTGTCCTGCTGTGTCCCGTATAAAGCATGAAGTTAAATAATACCTAAATAGCTTATCTTCACGGACCCTTGATATCTTACGAAGTAAATACAATTTATTGAGCTCAATTGAAAAAAAAAACTGTATTTTATATATACATAAGCTGCGTGACATTTAAATTCACAATAATATGTAGCATTAGTCAACCTATTAAATATATTAAAACAATTATATTAATTTTGTGACAAATCTTTTTAATAAAAATAAATAAGAAAAAATGTTCATTTTATTTTATCAGCTTCACGCTGTATCCACACAGCAGGGTAGACAGAGGGAACCTAATATTGGGATAATCCGTTTCTTATTTTCCGGCGGATTCTGGAGGCATTGCGTGTTGAATGGCGAAGCTCAACGCCGGGCTTTTGGCATTGGCGCCAGAGCGAAAAGATGAAAATATTAAGGAATAATAATTCAATCCCTCGATTAGGGATTGAGCCCACAACCAATCGCGTTTCCAGTCAAAAACTAGTGGCGCTGCGCCACGACGGCCTCTAATTACTTAAATGCATCATCAACAAATAAGTTTATAGGATTAGGAAAATAGGTAACCGATACAGCCCGAGGTCTAAAAAAAGTGACTGGCAATTGTATTTTATCGGTTTTTATCGGTTACCGATTATTTTAATCGGCACGGGTGTCCGTCTGTCGGTAATAGTGGTATTCGGCGGTAATCGGCCGCTAATCGGCGGACAATTTACGAAATTGTCGATCCATGTCGGCGACTGGGTCGATTATCGATATATTAGTGTTGTATTGGAGATATCGATTTTATGATTTCCCCTTTTTTGTTCTACATTGTTTATGTTTAATTCTTTATAATCTAAAAAAATATATAATATATTAACATTATATTGTAAAGATGTTGTACTTACTTATAATAAATTGTTTTCTTTGTAAATATAAATTACAGTATATAATCAAACATTATTTATTAATAGTATTTTACGATTACTAAGACCACCTATTAAATTAATACAATATAGATGTCAGTTTCAAACAAAAAAAAAGTGTTGTCTAGCAGCTGCTCGAAATGGGTATCGATAATGTGAATCTACCGCATTATTTGTTACTTTACTTTACTAATATTAAAAAAAAGGATATAAAATTGGCAGTGAACCATCTAACCCCTGTATTGATCAACAATAATCGATCGTGTGCCGCGTAATTGCGTGGAAACGTACCCGCGACCCATTATACGATTATGGTCGATCGACCGCAACAATAGAAAAAAAATGTACAAAGAAATAAGTCCTTTAAATTCAAAATAATAAGAACCGTTTTATATAATGTATATTTTGATTTACGACCTTTAATTTCTCTGTAGCAGTTTTTGTTTATATATCCAATTTTAAAGCTTACATTGATTATTATAGAGTTCAATTTTGCTTGAAATGCTAATCAATAAGGAGCTCGTGTTCTAAATTCAAAATTGCGAGCAAACGTCTATCGGCGCCAGCGCACCTGTGACGTCATATTTGACATGACAGATGACATCAAATAGTTTTATAATAATATTTATCCCATATAAATTCTGAACCTTATAAAGAAAAATAAAAATATATCAATTTTCAATAAAGAAAACATAAAATTAAGTGAATTATATCATCATTATCGAACAAGTAATTTAAAAAAAAAAAACAATATTACAAAGCAATTGAGTCGTACGCTATAGTTGTGACACAACTTTCTTTAAAGGAGGTAAAAAAGAAATATTTCTCTATGGATAGTACTATAAAGAGCAGCAAGGGCTTTGATACTCAAAATGGATCTTTTTCCTAATAATTTCAGAATAAATTACTACTCCCCTCTCTGGTTTCAAGGCAAAGTGCGGCGTTGAGTCCCGCCACTCAACACGCAATGCCTCCAGAATTCGGCGGAAAGTGGGGAACGGAGTGTCTTAACACTAAGTTCCCACATGCTCCCCCGTTCTAACCTGCTATGTGCAGTATACAGCGCAAAGTAAAAAATATATATTTTAAAAACATAAATATTTAGTTAAAACGGGTTACCAAAATCAAAGGCCTAAATACGTACATAATCCACCTTACCCTACCTTCAAATATTTCAATGAAAACAAAACTTGATTAACAAAATTAATAAATAACCAAGAACTAAAGCTAACTTTGCCTTAATATGTCTCAGGCGAGCTTTCTCACCCGTCCAACTGAAATTATTTAGTTTTTTTACAAAAAAAGAAACAAACCCACTGACCGCCGTGGTATTACCACGGTGTCTATGGTGCACGACGTCGGTCACATTTGACGTGGTTAACCGCAGTGGCTTTGTGACGCCGACTCAAATATTATACGTAAAATGGCTGTAAAATGTGTCTAGACCGCAAAGTTTAGTTGTTTCAAGTTCGTTTTTTAAAAAAAAAAAATTTTTATTTTCAATCCGTATTCTACACAGCGGGATAGGCAGAGGGAACTTGGAGTTAAGACACTCCGGTGCCCATTTTTGTAGGCTTTTTATGTTGAGTGGCGGAACTCAACGCCGGGTTTTTCGACGAAATAAATATATTATGAAATACTGGGATCGAACTTTACAACCTTGAGCCCCTGCGCCACGACGGCTTGTTTATTTTGTCATGTTAACTCTATAATTGTACTTATTTAGAAAACCAGGAGGCGCGGGTTCGAGTCCCGCTGCGTTCAAAAATTTTTATACGTTTTCTAAATAAGTATTTTTCTTTCCTAAGTGTGGAATAACAGTTTAAAAAATATTTAAAAATCTATAATTGTATCTTATGTATTTAATATATTTCACAAGGGGGCACATAGGTGTGACTGTAACGCGGCGGTCGTGGGTTCAATTACTATTCTAGGATATTAAATATTACGACGATCTCTAGATAAAGTATCGAAAATGAAAAATACTTGTAGTATTTTTATTACTGTTTTGAACAAAAGTATTTTATTACGCCACGACCAAAATATTAATTATTTATATTATTTTCTCAAAAAAGATATCTCTATTTCAATCTACAATCACCGCCTTTAATCACTCTACCAGTATATTGCAAAAAATACCTATTTAAAAAGGAGGATAACTAATATTTTGTATGTAATTATAGTTATTTGTTAGTGTATTGACGTAGATTTTTTTCTATAGTCTCATCAAGGTTTTTATCATATAATTAATGCTGTATACAAATTGAAGATACAACCTTTAACATTGACTTTATACAGTTTCCGTATTATCCCATTATGAGTAATATGTCATTAAAATGCATATAAAACAAACATACACACCATAAGAGGCCAGTTGTGGTGTAGGGGCACAAGCGACTGTTAACGCGACAGGTTGTGGGTTCGATTCTCACTCGAGAAATTCAATATTTAATATTTTCATTTCCTCGCTCTGGGTACAAGCCAAAGCGCGGAAATCTTAATACGAAAACGAGTATATTACTAGGTGCCCAGCTTCTCTTTGCCTACACCGCTATGTGCGGGATACAGCGTGAAGCGAATAAAAAAAATCTACATTATAATTACAAAAAAAATTGGCAACCTATATCTTTGAGTGCATACATACATATATTTTAAAGTGACACATGAAAAAAATAACAACCAAACTCAACCCCTAACGACGCGAGAAGGTAATATAGATTAATCCCATGTAAAAACTAATCACGAGACTAAGAAATATGAAAATGAAGAAACAAAATGTAACCCTTAAAAAACAAATGAATGGAGGCGGTCCAGGCTCCCTGGAACATAAATCATTGGTGGGAACCGAACGTGCTATCTTAAGCAAGATTTTAATAAACACGGGCCCATCTCGGTGCTCACTCATGGGGTCTTTTTTTTTTTTTAATTATGGGTCTGCGTGAAGGTGAAGGTGGTTCAGTAATAGTTCGGTTTGAGTTTTGTTAGATTGTTCTAATGGTGTGTGGTGTTCTAATACTGTTTTGGTACGTTTGTAAATAATATTTAAAAAAAAAATTAAAATATTATATAAATGTATCGATTTTTATCTCATTTTGTTTTCCATTATTTATTCGAATCTAATTTGTTTGTATTTTTTAATAATAAAAATATTTGTATTTTTTAATTATTTCAACATCCTATAAATACTGAATATATCCACCAAAGTACCTATATATTACAGATCCATCAACTTTTGATGACATTGTGGAGTATTCAACTCTACTCTCTCCCTCTCTCTCACTCTCAATCTCTATCTCTCTCTCTGTATAATATTAATAGTATCTTTTTATTATTACATATATAAATACATATATAAAACAAAATTAGCTTGCCCGTATCGTATTTTGAATATACAATTAAAATGAAAACCAACAGTTAACTTAGAAAAGCATTTGTCTAAATAACAAACTGCGGTAACCGTATTATTATTTCCCAAGAATCAGTACATGGCTGCCTACATAAAGGCCGTGTACAGGAAAAATAAAAGAGTACAGAGAAAAAAAAATAAAAAAAATATCTATGGAAACCTGTGGGCGGCGCGCGCACAGCAGCCTTAATTACGGGGGTAGCGGCGAGCTTCTTGCCTCGTAGAGTTCGAGCCGAGATTATATTGCATTGCTAAAGATTCTTTCACACTAAAATATATATAATAATAAATAAAACAAAAATTAAATCAGCTTCACGCTGTATCCCGCACACAGCAGGGTAGGTGGGAACATAGTGTTGTGACACTCTGCTGAATCTATCGAGGCATTGCGTGTTGAGTGGCTGAACTCAACGCTGGGACTTGGCCTTGTTGCCAGAGCGAAGAAATAAAAATATAAATAGATAATAAATAATTTATTTCCTCGGCGTGGGGTTTGAACTCACAACCGTCACGTTACAGTCACACCCTCGTGTCCCTGTGCCACGATGGCCTCAATGACGGCATTTTGTGCTATATATATTATAATAAATTTCAATTTTATTACTATTTGATGGATTTGTTTTATTGATATTTTATTACATATGTATAGTTATGTGTAGATGACCTGTGCAGTGTTATTTTATAAAGGAAAATTAATTTTGCCAGCCAGATACATATTTTAGGTTTTAGTGATTTTTTTTTAAATTAATTTGTTTAAAATATGGAAACATTTGGAAATAATAGATTTTTTAGTGTGAAACTGGTTACTATTACATATAGAATGAATGTACTGCTATATATAAAATGAATACTATATAAAAAACGCTATAGGTATATAATCAACATAAAACATTAATATAATTTAGGCCAGCGGTGGCGCAGGGGCACAAACGCGTGACTTTAAACGCTACAGAAGAGATAGAAGACAGAAGAGAAGTAGAAGAGAAGAGAAAATATGAAAGATAACATTTCTTTGTTCCAATTTAGTAGGAAAGCGAGCTCCGCCATTCAACACACAACGCCTCTAGAATTCAGCGGAAAATAGAAAAAAAAAATTTCTTAACAAATATTATTTTATTTTTTACAAGTGTATACAAATCTTAAGGACGCTAGTAGTTATTCGTGAATATAAAATATTTTACTAAGATAATACGAACAAGCGTTAGTAAAATCGAATCGAAAATGGGAATTTGCGATTCCGTAATGATATTCAATAGTATAGTATTTCCAATTCTATTTGTAGTTACAAAATCAATTATAGAAAATATTGAAAATGATCATTTTTAACTGCCTTTCTCATATTAAAATTATTTTTTGAGAGAAAAAAATATATGTAGAGTTAGGGTTTAAGGTAGAGCTCTTAAAATATTGATTGTGAGTTCTTAAGTACTTGACAAAGGGCTATTTGACTGTATAGCGACGGTTGTGGGTTTGATTCTTATTTATGGTAATAAATACATTTGGTTTTTTTTATTTCGTTTCGCCTTTCATCACAAAATAATTCGAAAATGGGTGGCATATGGGAAACGGAGTATTTTAGCAATAGAAAAAGCGTGAAGTGAAGATTTACTTAGGAAGTGTTTAAAGATTTTCCATTGTATTAGTGCTCGACGAAAAATGAAAAATTGTTTTTAAATATTTTATACCTATATATGTATTAATAATACATTTTTTGTTTTTTTACCTGTTACCACAAAACCTACAGCGACTCTTGGCTATAGATTTCAACATTTAATCTAAATATAACTTATACTAAATTATTTATTAAAACAAAAATATGTTTAAAAATATATTTTGTAAGATTATCCAAAAACCAGCCATCCAACTATTACAAAATGTATTTTCTAGTCTACTAAATCACATTTCTACACAACAACTTGAACTAAATCATTTTTTTCAGCTTCAGGTCAACAGACGGAATCTAATGTTGAAACATTCCCACTTGTCGCCAATTTTCGAGAAATTGTATGTTTTGTGGCGGAATTCAACCCCGCGCTCTATCAGTGGTACCAGAGCAAAGAAATAAAAGTGGAAAGTAGAACCCAAAACGGACGTAACACGCTTGTACCCCTGCACCACCACCTACTTACCTCAAAATCAAATTGTAAATGCCAAATAATGAATGAGACCAGTCATGGCGCAGCGGCACAAACCGACTGGTTGTGAGTTCGATCCCCACTCGAGGAGATGAAATATTTACATAAATTTATATTTCCATTTCTTCGCTCTGGTGTCGAGCAAACATGCAATACTTCCAGAATTCGGCAAAAAGTGGGAAACGGAGTGTCTTAACACACTAAGGTTCCCTCTGCCTACCCTGCTGTGTGCGGGATACAGCGTGAAGCTGATTTATTTATTTATTTATTTCAAATAATGAACTCTATCGTTCGATTGTTGTACAGTAGTCACATGGCCGCTAATAGAAGCAAAACGACCAACAAAAAGTATCTATAGAAACAGTAGATTAAAGTATGATTAAATTTTTATTTCATATAAAAACTTGAAAGGTTTGTGACTAGACAGTTTTCGACGCTGGGCGGGACTGTGGGAAAGGCTGAATACCTCCATGTAGGTTGACTACCACTACCTATCTGTGTTTTATTTTGTTATTTTGTATTGTATGGGCGTTTGAAAGTTATCTGGAAATATTTTGTATTCGCTTCTCTATCGGTTTTTATTTTTGCTTGTATTGCTATTTAATTTTCTTAGTAATTTGCCAGTGATGTCTACAATATGCTGTGGTTGAGTTTGACTATCAGGGAAAAAGCGTGAAAAACATCTCGCCTCACGCTTTTTCACGTATAGCAGAGTAGGCATAAAGCACCTAGTGTTTGGTCTCTCCGTTTTCCGATTCTCACAGTATTTTCGAAATATCACCTGTTGAGTAGTGGAATGTAAGGCCGCGATTTGTTTACCAACGCGAGAAAATGAAAAGAAATCATATATTATTCTTATTAGTATTTTTTCCTCGAGTGGGAATCGAATCCCCAATCTGCGCGTTTAAAACAAAAGATTGTCCTATAGTGCCATTGTCGTCGTCTTTACTATGTTTCATAATTTATATTAATAGAAATGGGTTCTTTTCTGTGATTTTATTTTTATTTTTAATTACTTTTTTATAGTAAAATATAACTTAAATTATTAATATATTAACATCAAATGTTTTTATTACTTATAAATACTTGATTATCCAGTATATAAATAAACGTGTTTTTGTTTCTCAAATGAGAAAACAATTAAAAGTTAAAACAATATATGAGAATAAAACATTTGCGCGTTACATTATAAACGTCTCTTTGTTACCATCACACTGTATCGTAGACACACCCGTGTAGGTAGACGGAAAATAGTGTTAAGACACTCGATAATCCCTTTTTTTGTCGAATTCTGGAGACATTGCGTGTTGGGTGCCTCCACTCAACGCGCAGTGCACTCAACGCCGCGCTTTGCTTCGACACCAGAGCGAAGCAAATGGAGGAACACCAGAGCGAAGAAAATGGAGGAACACCAGAGTGAATAAAATGGAGCGAGGAATTGAAATATTAAATATACCTCGAGTGGGAATTAAACCCAGTCACAGGTGACAGACACACTTCGTGCCGCTGCGCCACTACTGGCCTACATACACCGCGACTTCTAGAAATAATTTTTCTTAGTGACAAAAATTAAGATTTCTATCACGCATAACACGCACGCGAAAATGATTAAAATTTAATATCGTTAGCTTTGAGTGTAAACTAGCTAATTCGATTTTTTTTCATGTAGTATATAATTCATATAGCTTTATTTAGCATGTATTTTAGAACACAATTTTCAAATTTTCTCCGCCATTTCTTCACTATTTGTTTACAAGCCACGCCATTAACAGTCTCACACTCTCCGCCGACGACATACAAACAAGAAACCTAGCGTCAAGACACTCCGTTCCCCATTTCGTATATCTTGAAATATCAAATACTGTTTCTTCAAATATTTATATAATTATCAAAACTTAATAATAACAGTAATTATAAAAAAAAAATGATCGTCTCAATGAATTGGCTCGTAACTCCATAAAAATTATTAATTTAACCAAAACGTAAGGCAAGGGTGTGTCCGGCCCGCAGCATACGAGACCGACGGTTAACAAGTAGCGAACAACGCCTACGCTTCGGGCCCCACTACCTAAATTATATTTTCTCATTCTCTAAAATTTAATTTAAAAATGTGATGTTCCAGCCAGTGGTATTGCTGGGTCTGTAATATATCATTAAATTAAAAAAAAAACAGCTTGACGCTGTATCCCGCACACAGCAGGGTAGGCAGAGGGAACCTAGTTTTTTTAGACACTCCGTTCTCCACTTTCTGCCGATTTCTGGAGGCATTGCGTGTTGAGTGGCAGAACTCAACGCCGCTCTTAGCCTCAACACCAGAGCGAAGAAATGGAAATATAAATTTAAGTAAATATTTCATCTCCTCGAGTGGGGATTGAACCCACAACCAGTCGGTTTACAGTCACACTTCGTGCCGCTGCGCCACGACTGGCCTCGATATCATTAAATTTTAAATATTCCAGATGTATTCACAATTTATAAGAAAGTAGGTAATATAAGTAAGAGTAATATTTAAAGGTACAAGCGTATGACTGTACACGCGACCGGTTGTGGGTTTGATTTCAACTCGAGGCAATGAAATATTTAATATTTTCATTTTCTTTGCTTTGGTGTTATAGCAAAGCGCGGCAGTCAGTTTCACCACTCATTACGAAATGACTCCAGAATTAGGCGGAAGATGGAGGGCGGAGTGTCTTAACACTGGGCCTTCTGTATACCCTGATATTTGCGGGATGCAGCGTTATACTATATTTATTTACATACTAAAATGATTTTAAATACATTTGTGGGAGTTCAAATCCTTTGATTTGGTTTTTTGTTAAGCACTGGATGATAAAACGAAAAATATTATACATATATATATATATATAACAGTTTCTAATACAAACATACTAATATTTTTTTAAAACAACAATAATTTCATCAATGAATGAACTTGTCCTCCTCATAACCTCTAAATCTCATTCAGTTGAATTCCATTCAGTTTTCGGCTCATCTGTTTATTATTTAAATGGAAAATACAAAAGCAAATCTATATTCTTAAGAAAAAAATCTACGAAGGCGTCAACAGATGCCCAAGGGTGAAAGGGAGTGGGTATTACAAAGGAGCGCCCCACCCACCACCGCTGGCGATGCTACCTCACGATATATGATACTCCTGAGTTTTTATAAGAAGATTTACTCTTAAAACCTTCGTGGCACAAACGTGAGAGGTAAATGCGACGGTTGCGGGTTCGATTCCCATTACGGAAAATGAAATATTTAATATTTTCATTTCTGGTGAGCAGGCAGCAGGCAGGCAGCGCGACGTTGAATTTTGTCACTCAATACGTAATGCCTCAAAAAAATCGATGGAAAATGGGGAACTCTATATTAGCAGTAGGTTCCCAATGCCTACTGGTATATACTCGAATACAGCGTAAAGCTGCAAAAATATGTTTCTACATATACTTACTATATTTATAACAAACTTACGAGTTCCTCTTTTCGTGTGCATCGAAGTATCGTAGGTAGACAACACCAAAGCAAAGAAATTAAAATATGAAATATTTCTGATTCTCTCTAATTCACAATCTGTCGCGTTGACAGTCTCACTCTTGTGCCTCTGCGCCACGACGGCGTCTTAAAATAATGTTGAAATTATAAATAAATAACATCACGCTGTATGACTAAGTCACATCAGGATAGGCAGAGGGAATCTAGTGTTAAGATACTCCGTTTACCACTTTCCGCCGAATTCTGGAGGCATTACGTGTTGAGTGGCGGAGCTTAAAAACGCCTTTTGCCTCGAGACCAGAGCGAAGAAATAGAAATCTAAATTTCAATAAATATTTAATTTCCTCGAGTGGACATCGAATCCACAACCAGTCGCGCGCACAGTCACACGCTTGTACTTCTGCGCCACGACGGCCTCATAAACAGATAAAGACAATTTACAAATCACCAAGTCCTAATTAAAATATTTCGTTGAAAATCTCAAGCCGTCATACTCACATTTTTATGAAGTCACAAAATAGAATAACTCAGGCTTTTTGCGGCAACGGATTTTTATAAAATGTCAAACTGACAATAATCATGGCTTATCCTGGAGGCGAAACCATGTCATTTACATATCTTGTTTACGGTCTGTCTGTCTGTACCTATATGTTAATGACGTACGGACAAATATATTCGCATTGGGCGACTCGGTAAACTATTGTTTTGTAATAACAAACCAATTTAAAAAAATTCTATATGTACATACATATAGATATTGTTTTTTTTTTCAGATTCACGTCGCTTTTCACACGAAGCAGGGTAGGGAGAGGGAGTTTAGTGTTAAAACACTCCGTTCCCCACATTTCCCGCTGCATCCTGGAGGCATGTTGAGTAGCGAAACGCAACGCGGAGTTTTTTTCACGCTATATCTCTCACACAGCAGGGTAGGCGAAGGAAACCTAGTGTTAAGACACTCCGATCCTAACTGTCTGCCGAATTTTGGAGGCATTGCGTGTTGAGTGGCAGAACTCAACGCCGCGCTTTGCCTCGACACCAGAGCGAGGAAATGAAAATATAAATTTAACTAAATATTTCATCTCCTCGAGTGTGGATTGAACCCACAACCAGTCGGTTTTACAATCACACTTTGTACCACTGCGCCACGACTGGCCTCAATCAATTTCTTAGAATCAGATTGAAGGAAATGCAAAGGACATTATTTTTAAATAATAATTTATTTCTTCGTAAAGGAATCGAATCGACAATCCATCGCATTTACATTCATATGCTTATGCCGCTGCGCCACGACATGCCTCTCCGTACACACATGTCTATATAAAAGGTAGGTCTTAATAAAATGGTCGTGCCGCCTTGTTTTTTACAATATAAATCCCAACTGAGTTTAGTTTTTATTTTGTTATAATTTCGCGAAGATGCCGCGGGCGAAGCGGCAATATGAATATTAAGAATTTTTTTGTTTAATGCAAAGTAACTGTTTCCATTATTCTGTTTTGTTGTTTCTTAATTTAAGATGTGCTTATATAAGATAGGTAGGTTTTGTGGGTAGGTACAAATTTGTGGTTTTAAATTCGTTTGCTATATTTAGTTTTTTTTTTTCAGCTTCACGCTTTATCCCACATGTGGAGGAATTGGGGAGGCAGAGGGAAGCTAGTGTTAAGACATTCCGTTCCCCACTTTCCACCGGATGAGGCATTGAGTGCGAATGGGGGAAGTGAACGCCGCGCTTTGCCTCGTTACGAGCGTGAGGCAATAGTAAAATAAATATATTATTATTATTAACTCAAACAACAAATTGACGAAAAATTGTTTTTATTTATTTTAATATTATTTTAAAGTTACAGGTTTTAACAAAAAACAAAGTTCTTGTTATTAGTAGACCCTCAAAGCCCTAAATTAAAAAAAAGCGAAATTATTTACTTTTTCCTCAATTATATCTATGTAATAAGATAGACAAGATTCGATTCCTACTCTGAAATATTATTGTTTTTATCTTCATTTTGGAGGCCAGTCGTAGCGCAGCGGCACGAGGTGTGACTGTAAAACTGACTGGTTGTGGGTTCGATCCCCACTTGAGGAGATGAAATATTTACTTAAATTTATATTTCCATTTCTTCGCTCTGGTGTCAAGGCTAAGCGCGGCGTTGAGTTCTGCCCCTCAACACGCAATGCCTCCAGAATTCGGCAGAAAGTGGGGAACGGAGTGACTTAACACTAGGTTCGTAGCACTAGGTTCTGCCTACCCTGCTGTGTGCGGGATACGGCGTGAAGCTGATTTATTTTATTTATCTTCATTTCAGAATTCGGCAGAAAATGGGGAACGGTGTGTTTTAACACTAAGTTCTTTTTATATACCCTGCGGGATACAGCGTCAAGCTATGTAATAAGACATACAAGGTTATAGGTTCGATTTCAATTCGAGGGAATGAAATATTTGATATTGTAATCGCTCTCATAACAAGAGAAAACGCAAGAATATAACAAGTTTTTGTTTTGATAATATAAATAGATAAATAAACGATATTCAATTTGTGTCGCATATCTCCTTAAAAAATATAAAGAAAAATATACATGTGGAAATAAGGGTCTTTCCACATATGTTTTTTTCCGTGATTATAACTATTTCCGTGATTATATTTATTATTTGAAATAACTTATGTAATTTGAGTTTTTTTTTATTTATTTTTTTAAATAAATATTAATATCAGGCTTCTTTTATTTAGTACAGCAGCTACTACACTTGGTCGGTATCATTTTTGACTTTATTATTACATCAAATTTTCTGATCATATATTTATTAATTACAGTATTGTTTTTATACATACAGTTAATATCTATTATAAGAAATTATTATTTTTCACTTAATATAAGTCGTGGCGCAGCGGCACAAAGTGTGACTGCAAAACCGATTGGTCGTGGGTTCGATTCCCACTCGAAGAGATGAAATATTTACTTAAATTTATATTTCCATTTCTTCGCTCTGGTGTCGAGGCTAAGCGCGGCGTTGAGTTCTGCCACTCAACACGCAATGCCTCCAGAATTCGGCAGAAAGTGGGGAATGTAGTGTCTTAACACTAGGTTCCCTCTGCCTACCCTGCTGTGTGCGGGATACAGCGTGAAGCTGATTTATTTATTTTTTCACTTAATATAATTTAAAAATCAATTGGGTTAACAAACATATTTTTTAAGTGCAGAAATTGGTTTACAAATTTATCTATTTTCGTAAAGTGTCATCCATATTAAGAACTACACTCAATAAACTCCTTTTTTTACTTATATAGATGCTTTAAAACTCATATAATATACCCTAATGTTAAGGAATAGGAATCGAACTCACAAGCATTGCGCTACAATAGCCATTGCGACACGACAGCCTTAGTAACTTTATCCGTATATCTTTATAATATAAGAGTTTGTGTTTGTTTAAATTAGCTCGCATAAGAACTATATAGATTCCACACAAAATCCCTTTGACTGTATTTTTGCGTGTTGAGTGGCAGAGCTCAACGCCGCGCTTTGCTTGTACACCAGAGCGAAGAAATGAAAATATAAATTTAAATAAATATTTCATTTCCTCGAGTAAGAATCGAACCCACAATCATCTAAAATTTATGATTTTTATAAATTCTACATTCGGGAAAAAATATTTTATCACAAAACCTTCACCGACCCAGAAGCAGCACTAACTAAATTTTATATCTATTAATTCCAAAAATACTTAAATTAATAATTTCTATAACGTTAATAGTTATATAAACCACGAATTTAATAGAAACACGTACATCAACTCCACAGTAGAGACTTTTAAAATTCAAACGATAGACAATGATCAATAGATTTTAGTGGGGCAATCAAAATTTTACTGATTTTCTATAATCATATGGAAACGCGGACTAACGGTCACTGTGCCCATTTGACTGACAGGTGTCTATTTACGACGTCCGATGGACAAATTAATAGTAATTCTAAGAGTAGCAGTTTGAAACTGGTTTTTGAGACAGAAGCTCTGTGATTTGAGAGCGTCATGCCGATCTGGAATATAAAAAAAAATGTTAATTTCTGTAAACTATTTCGTTAAATCTGTTGTGGCGTTTATTTTTCTATACCTGGACAGCATATGCGAGGTCCCACCATATGTATTCAACGCGCAATGCCTTGAAAAATTCGGTTAATTTCTTATAAAATTATATATTTTTTTTAATGTTTTACACGAGAATTTTATCAATTGACGGCCATGTCGTTTCGCGTTTTGTTCTCTCTGGATACTCCGCAACAGATGAAGCGTTAAGCTAAAAAAAAAAATAGTTTCAATTCTACATAAATTTTTGTCGCCGCTTTCCGCTGAATTTGTTCTTAGTTCATATTAGAACTTAGAATGGAAGACGGACGGATTTATATTCGGTTTATATAGAGATTTTTTATGTTTAATAAATATTTTTTATGGTAATTTTGTATTGAAATTTGGTATTTTATTGTATGAGCTCTAACGTAAGTGTTTTCTCATAGCCGATAGTGAGCTTTTACAAATGGGTATTTTTATTTTATTTTTATCTTCACGCTGTATCCCGCACATAGCGGGGCAGGCATAATGTGAAGGTCCATGTCGATGAAAAAGAAACACAATTTATAATTATAAGAAAAAAATCAGATCACAAAATAGTAAAGAGAGGAAACCTAGTGTTAAGACACTCCGTTCCTGTGCGTTGAGAGGCGGACCTCAACACCGGGCTTTTTGTCATTTGGAATTTCCTGACGGAGCGAAGAAATGAAACTATTAATAATAATAATTCATTCCCCCAAGTGGGTATCAAACCCACAACCGTCGCGATACAGTCACACCTTACGCCCATACGCCACGCCACTTTTTATTTTAAAATATTTTATTTACATTAAAATATTACTGCAAATTATTTTATATATTAATAATACATAGATAATATCAAGACCTAAGCATATAATGCCCCAACTTCCATTGCATAATGGGTCCATCTATTTTCTCGTCATCCAGACAACAAAATAAAAGTTGATGCAAATTCCCAGGGCGTGGGCGTGGCTCATTCCTTTGGAAACACAAAACGACACTGTTTTCGTCTGAATGCTATTATGTTTTGTGATTTTAAATGTATGAAAAAATATTTGAGACCAGTCGTTGCGCATGGGCACAAGTGTATGACTGTAGGCGTGACGGGTTGTGAGTTCGATCCCCACTCGAGAAAATGAAATATTTATTTAAATTTATATTTTCATTGCTTCGCTCTGGTGTCGAGGCAAAGCGCGGCGTTATGGTGGTCGGGTAGGTTCCCTCTGCCTTCCTTGCTGTGTGCTGGATACAAAATGAAGCTGATTTATAAATAAATTTGTAATAAGAATGTTTTGTGGTATTTCTAAAAGATTTTTATTTTATGAAATTTATTTGGTAATTTCCAAATAGGTTTACAAGATATATAATAACGGAATATTTCGTGTTTTTTATAACTCCAGCTATTATTTCTTTAGATAATTTACTTTTTTTTTTAATTTGAACCTATCGGGATTCAGAGCGCTTGGTTTCTAAGAGACGCTTCCTCAAATCCCGCTACGTTCAAATTTTTATACATTTTCAAAGTATAAAAATATATATATTTCTTTCTTATTGTGAAATAACATTTAAAAACTGTCAAAAATAATTTACTATATTTAATTTACATGAGAATGAACCCTAAACTATAGTGTAATGTAAAGAACGCCTCGTTACTTTCAATTACACACAACAAAAAATTAATAGAAATATGTTACCTTAATAAATAAAATTATCACATTACTTCAAAATAAAGACAACATTTTTTGATAATTTCTTGTACACATCTATCAATCATTACTAAATACTAAACAAAAACGACGCCGAACAATACTTTTAGAACACCAAAACGCTCTTTTTCTATAAAATAAAACAAACTGGAAAACCTTCAAAAACTCCACATTCCCAAGCAGTTTAAAAAACACAAGCCAAGTTCATTAAGCCAGTGTGTCCCTATGCTGTACAAAACGCAAAAGAATCGGTGGACGGTCGGGCCAAGTCATTAAAGTTTTTCCATAGAAATATATTAATCACGTCCACACCACGCCCCCTGGCGGCTAAACACCAAATAATTTCTGCTATAAAATCTCGAAGGGCGAAAAAGAAAAAAAAAAGAAAAAAAAACAATAATTAATTTTACTCTGGACTTTTCGAGGCGGACGGTTTCTTAAAACCTTTTTCCGGTCAGGTGAGCTAGATATGATATATTGCTATTATTAATGTTTTACTATTATACCAGTCAGATAGAGGCCAGTCGTGGCGCATAGTGTGACTGTAAAACCGACTGGTTGTGGGTTCGATCCCCACTCGAGGAGATGAAATATTTACTTAAATTTATATTTACATTTCTTCGCTCTAGTGTCGAGGACAAGCGCGGCGTTGAGTTCTGCCACTCAACACGCAATGCCTCTAGAATTCAGCAGAAAGTGAGGAATGGAGTGTCTTAACACTACGTTCCCTCTGCCTACCCTGCAGTGAGCGGGATACAGCGTGAATCTGATTTCTATTTACTATTATAAATAAAAATATATATTTTCGAAATATATCGAGTGATTTTTTTTTTTGAATTCGAATATTGTTGATGATGATTAGGTTAAAAGTAAAATAGTAATACAATACAAGTAGATAGGCAGACGGAGACCAGCACAGAGGCACAAACGTGTGATGTGACATGTTGTTGGTTCGATTCCCACTCGAGGCATAGAAATATTTAATGTTTTCATTTTCTTTGCTTTGATTTAGGGGCAAAGCGCGACGTTAAGTTCTGTCACTGAACGCAATGCCTCCAGAATTAGGCGGAAAGTGGGAGCGGAGTGTCTTAACACTAGGATCCCTCATCTTAGTTTGTATCCTGTAGCAGTGCTACATGCATTATAGTGACCCTGGAAAAAAGGAAAAATAGCAGAAACAAAGTATAGGTAAGTATAAGTTTTAAAAATCATAAAAACTCTTTAGAGACAATTAATGTTTTGTGAAGGATTCTAACATCGTACTTTATTATTTATAAAATAGAAGAAGTTATATTTCTGAATATTTTTATAGGAATAAAAAATATTTTAAAATATAATATAATAAATTATAATTTATATATAATTTATTATATTTACCAGACACTCGGTGGTTATTAAGTAATATCAAAATGTCAAATGTCTGGTCTAAGAATGGTTTTTTTTTTGTTTTATTTAATAACGACTCCTTGGCCTTAGTTACAAATAGTAAGAGATATTAAAACAATATTATTGTATTCATAATTTTTTATTTGACTTTTCATTTTAATAGTTTTTAAGGAAATAGCTATAACGAGATCTTTAAATAAAAATAGATTAAATTTAGTGAATCTATGTATAAAGTATATTTGTTTTTATTTTTTTAATTAAATACATTCATCCGCAGTGTAAGCAGAGGGGACCTGGGAACCTAATGTTAAAATACTGTTTCCATTAAGATACTTCCGTTGGCCACTTTCTCCCAAATTCTATAGGAATTCCGTGTTGAGTAGTGTAACTCGACGTCGTGGATTCGCTTCCTCGAGTGGGAATCGAACCCAGAACCTGTCGTGTTTCCAGGATACACGCTTGTACAACTGCGCCACGACTTCACTAGTATTTTTTTAATAATTATCAATAACCACCAATCTTGAGTCTACATTAATTAACTTATGAACTTATTAAGATATAGTAAGTGTCAACATTGAACCGAGAAGACATTTTGAGAGAGTATTTACTTATAACTCACTTTATAATTTCAATTAGAGCTTTAAAAATATAGTTAAATTGAGGCCAGTCGTGGCGCAGGGGAACAAAGTGTAAAATCGACTGGATGTGAGTTCCATCCCCACTCGAGGAAGTAAAATATTTATTTACATTTATATTCTCATTTCTTCGCTCTGGTGTCGAGGCAAAAGCGCGGCATTGAGTTACGTCACTCATCACGCAATGCCTCCAGAATTCTAGGTTCCTTCTGCCTACCCTACAGTGTGCGGGATACAGCGTGAAGCTAATTTAATTTAATTTTAATTATTTTCTTCTCACATAAAACAAAAACAATTTACAAACAGACATCAGAGTCGTGTGTTAGTTTTAAAAGCTTGGTTTTAAGCAGATGGTTATAAACTTATAATATAACCTTTTACTTTCCGATAAATAAATTGAATGTTGTACACCGCGGTCGGTGAGATCACACGCCACTGACCAATGGGGTGCGCGCACGCAAATGTCAGTTAGTGCACGTGCGGTAACCACTTACTCAGAGAGGCTTAGTCAAATTTAATACTATTTATTATTGTTTTTTTTTTTTCTTTACTTTCACGCTGTATCCCGCGCACTGCAGGATAGGCAGAGGGAACCTAGTTTTAGTTTTAGACACACCGTTCCCCACTTTATGCCGAGTTGTGGAGGCGGAATGGCGAGACTCAACTCCGTGCTTTGCCTCGACACTAAAGCGAGGAAATGGAAGTATAAATAAATATTTCATTTCCACGCGTGGGGAAAAACTCGACACTACCTGAACTACCCCGAACCCACAACCAGTCGATTTTACAGTCACACTTTGTGCCACTGCGCCACTACTGGCCTCAATATTTATCTTTAGTGTTTGTTAATTCTTTTTCTTGTGTTTTTTATGATCGTATTTATCTAATAAGTAATGTAAATACAAAATATGATTGTTTAGCTCAGAAAGAGTGAGTTTAATGTCGTAAAATGTCAAACATTATGAAAATTATAATATAAATCATACTTTGATATTTTTATATAAAACTAAATATCTAAAGCTCTAAGCAAGTCAACCAAGACCTATCCTTTTATGACAGCTGCATTTTATTTTATTAAATATATATAAAATATTATTAACTGAACATCAAATTAAATACAAATATAAATTACTGTCCGTATGTTGTCATTAAATAGATCGTAAATTATACTCACTTTACGCATAAATGTTAGGAAGTTCTTTATTGTATTTTTACATTTTAATGTTAGATTTGGGTATGACATTTTATATATTTATATTATTTAAGTTTCTTTTTTCTGTTTTCTATAAGATATAGAAAATAATTAAAAAGGATGGTCTTGAATTTTATAGTTTGTGAAAAAATTATAAATAGCCGTCAATCAACATTTAAAAAAAAAGTTATATAATTTTAAATGTAATAATATAATATTGTAAAATCCTATATGTGTAGAAACACAAAAAAAAATCAATAAAAAAAAATAGAAAAAAATTTAAATAAATATGAAAATCTCAGCAAAAAAATATTACGTTGTAATCAGCATACTAATAATAACTTAGAAAACGTAATAAACTTTTTAATTTGAACTTTTTTTATTATGTCTTTTTTTATTACTTAAAATGTTTGTTCAATTTTTTTAACTGCACTTATAAATCCACATAAACATAGTATTTATTAAACCTATATAATAAATTAAAAATATATATATCTATATAAAATATACAAATAAAATCTATTATTTATACGTATTAACCACTCCATACAATTTTCATACATTATAATTCGAAAGTAGCTCCCCTTCTAACAACAATTGTACTAATGAATGGACACTTACATGTGGAATTTTCGTGTTTATTTGTCATCAAGGATAATTTCCAATTTTGTTTGGATTTTTAATGGAATTCCAGAGATATTAAGGAATACACCACCTGTGCTCTATACACTTAAAATATTATTTGAAATAACGATGTGAGAGCCATATTATAGTTTGAATAATAGATAATAATAAAATTAAGTTTTAAAAAAAAAAACCATAACTATTTGTCAACATTGTATCACAAATGAGCTGTCCTGGGTAAAAGCGTCGGTTATGAGTTCGAGTCCACTTAAAAGAAACGTTATAATTTATAAAATATGTAGTTTTAGTTACCAAAAACAGAAATTTCAAACAGACTAAAAATGGAGACGAAAAACAACTTATTAACAAAATATTTGATTGTACCAAATTATCATCGTCCGAGATATTAAATAAAGAAAAAAAATAATGTTACAAACATAGACTAATATAAATGTGCTAACAAAAAAATATATGCTCCATAGGTCTGAACTAAAGTTGATTATTATTATTACAAAAATTCTACAAACAAGAACCAATTTTTAAAATATTACCTATATATAATTATTTGAGGCCAATCGTGGTGCAGTGGCACAAAGTGTGACTGTAAAACCGACTGGTTGTGGGTTCGATCCCCACTCGAGGAGATGAAATATTTACTTAAATTTATATTTCCATTTCTTCGCTCTGGTATCGAGGCAAAGCGCGGCGTTGATTTCTGCCACTCCACACGCAATGCCTCTAAAAATTCGGCAGAAAGTGGGTAACGGAGTGTCTTAACACTAGGTTCCCTCTGCCTACCCTGCTGTGTGCGGGATATAGCGTGAAGCTAATTTTATTTAATTTTTACCTATATATAAAAATAAAGACATGATTTTTTGTCAGATATATTAGGCACATTAAGAATAATTTAAATTCACATGCATTTAATTTCTTAAATATTTTCCTTTTTTTTTGTGACATATGTTTATTTATAAGTCGTAGAATACAATTATAAAAACCAATTATTGATTTAAATGTGACAAGCGGAGTGTCTTTAAACTAGGTTCCCTCTGCCTACCCCGCTATATGCGGGATACAGCGTGAAACAGCGTAAATAAATTTTACGATTTTTGTTGTCATAATCAACTTTATACAAATAAAGCACTAAAATGTAATAAAAATATATATTTTATAATAAATCCATATATTGCTCGGAGGCAAATAAAATTGTTTGCTAATAAATTTTGAAGTCGAGCATTCATATTTTTTACTTTGAATGACGTTTATTTTTCTTCATTCATTTAAATTTTATTATTTCAGTTTTTGTTTTTCATTTTTTTTATTTAAGTTTAAGTTTAATATTGTTGTCGTTGTTGTTCTTTGTAAATGTATGTTTGGCGTTATTTGTTTATATATGTATGACGTTCACACAAATGAGATTGTACGGTAAAAAAGAGATAATATTTCACAATAGGAGAATGCATGTTAAAAAGAGATTCGCCTATATATATTCATAACAATTCAGAAATTTGAACAAACTTACTCTATAGAATATACCGCACATAGCAGTTTGGGTATGGAACCTGGGGACTTAGTATTAGGACACTCTGTTCACAATAAGATACTTCCATTCCCCACTGTAGTGACGGAACTCTTTAGTGCTAATTTTTAAGAGGTTCCATTAATTATAAAGCAATAAAACTGCGTTATTTTGATCGATCATTAAAATTTTGAGAGTAGTGGGTTACGGAAGCGTCTTAATAGAAACGAGGTGTCTTGCCTCAAGGTACCCGGGGGTTCCTAGGTTCCTAGGCTCGCTGTATCACGTACAAGCACCAAGAAAGAAAGAATTCATCACAACATATTTTTAAAATAAAGAAAGAGATTTTTTACACTCTGCCTAACCCACCAAATAAGGTAAAGGCACCAAAACGAACGAACATACTTATGTTTATATATAATAGGCATTTATCTATCTTTATCTAATTATACATATGATATGTGTATATTAAACAGGCGAGTAATAAATCTTATTTGATATTATCAAGTATTATATGAACTGACCGTGCTAGCTGTAACTAGTTGTGGAGGTCAAAGGCCGACACACAGTAATACATGTTGAAAACCAAACGTCTTATTTCCAATCTAATATATCATATTTTTTTTTATTTCAATAGAGTTTACACTTTGTTCCCTATTGTACCACCAAATACTGGAATCATTGCTTTTTGAGTAGATAATGAAACTCAACGCCGCGTTTTATCCCGTTACCAAATTGAAGAAAATTGAAATATATATTTTATTTCCTTAAGTGGGAATCAAACCCACAACACACACACACACACACACACACACACACACACACACACACACACACGCACACACACACACACACTATTGTGACCTTTCGCTATGACTGCTTTCAATATTACCACCGACGTCTGTGTCACCTATCATAATCACATTCACCCTAAAATCTTCCATTATTTGCAGATTGAACAGAGTTAATAAATAATTAGTCATTTGCTTTTAATTTTCCAAATAATATTATTATATAGCAGTAGGAGGAAGACTTAACCAGTCGCGTATATAACAATTATTTTTAATTTATATTAGTATTTTTATTTTATTTAGCTTCACACTGTATCCCGCTTATGACAGATAAGGCAGAGGGAACCTAGGTCGTAGTGTTAAGATACTCCCGATCCGCCGATTTCTGGACGCATTATATGTTGAGTGGCGGAACTCAACGCCGAGCTTTATCTCGCCATCAGAGGATCATTTCATCGAACGGAATCCACAGCCGCGCGTTTGAAAATATAATTTGAGACATCGAAACAGATTGAAAATATAATTTAAGGAATTATTTGGAGATATAACTTAACACAGACGTGTGTACGTCTGTGTAAAATACACACGTAAAATACAACGTCAATTGTCTTGGATTCGATTTTCAAATGAGGTAGGTATACAAATGTATAACATAGGTAATCTATGAAATTGGCTACTAGTTTAACATTTATTAAATTTCTTCTATTAAGCAATGTACATTATTTTAATGTCCTAATAATATTTTTTTTATTTTTATTTTTTAGATATATTTACAGAAAGTTATAGGTACAATAATTAAAATAATATTTATATTATATATAAAAATCAGCTTCACGCTATATCCCGCACACAGCAGGGTAGGCAGAGGGAACCTAGAGTAAGACACTCCGTTCCCCACTTCTGCCGAATTCTGGAGGCATTGCGTGTTGAGTGGCAGAACTCAACGCTACGCAACTCAACTCGTCACCAGAGCGAAGAAATAGAGATATAAATTTATGTAAATATTTCATCTCCTCGAGTGGGGATCGAATCCACAACCAGTCTGTTTTACAGTCACGCTTCGTGCCGCTGCGCCACGACTGGCCTCTAATTTTATATAGTACTATATTATATATAGTATAATAGAAATATTTCTTTTATATTTATTTATAAGTTACAATACAAAAATACGAAACGTAATAATGAATGGATCTCTTAAATTACATTTGCTCCAACTTTTTATGAGTAAATCCATACATTTTTATTCTCTAAAAGTTTAACGATAAAAAAACATGCTATTTTTATGGGCGCCATATAAGTATTTTATTTTAGAATCGTATATCAGTTTTTTGCTGTTAATCGTAGTGTTAAATTTATGTAAAAAAATTCTAACTAAAATCTTGAAACCATGTAATATTTAGCTAAAAATAGATTCGCTGTGGTGGGAAAAAAAAACTGTATTTTTTTAGGTTCACACTGTTCACAATGTTGATGGATAAATATTTCATTTTATCAATTGGAAATCGAACCCATAACCTGTCGCAATACAGTAGCACGCTTGTGATAAACATTTAACTGCAATATAATACAACGGAAAAAAATGTCTGTACTGTGTATATTGGGTATTTTAACTAATAAATTATTTAGGCTGATGTCTTTTTGTTAGTTTGTTTGGCTAAAGATGTTAAAAATGTTTGTGTCTGTCTGTTTGTCACACGCACATCGTCGGAACTACTCGTACTTTACAATATTATTATAATTTTTTGTAGTATAGTTAAACTGTGAGAAATGACACGCCTCCAAACCAAAGATTTCAAAAACGTGATAGATATTTTCTATTGATATATAAAAACTGGAAATCTAGAATATCTGAAGGTCAACTAAAATGCTTTAAATAAATAATGATAATTAATTTGAGACCATTTATAAATGTGTGTGAACTCTTCTACTAAGGTAAAAGCGCAGCGTAGACATCCGCCAGTCTACGCGCAATGTCTTGAAAATTCGGTGAAAAATGGGGAACACAGTGTCTTAGTTACACTAAGTTTCCGTTTTCCCACCGTTATGGGATACAGACTAAATGTAAAACAAATGAAAAACCACACTACCTACAAACTATTTTCTCCCTTTTCACTCCATCCTCGATTTTAAAATCGATCTCTATAATAGATGTAGGCAGTTAGGTGTCATATAGAGTGTGGCGTAGAGGCAAACGCGACGAGCGTGAGTTCGATTCCCACTATACCAATTTAACTATACTAACTTTACCAATTTTTTTTCTCTCTTTTTACTCCAACAAACTAGATTTCGAAACCCAAGAGGTTCATTAACGAACGACTCTATAACGACTATGATATAGCAGATTCACGAGTAGGTAATCTAGATAGTTAACTGTTATATGGAGTGTGGGAGCGATTTCCAATCAATCAGAATTGGACATGGTCGGCGAGCGACGGCGCCGTAGTATGGAGGGACATAGATAAATCCAATATTAATTATTTTACTTTTATTTTCCTTTTTATATTTAATGATTTGGATTGTTGTGTAAAAGTTAATTTGTGATAGTAACACGTTCATGTCCTGTGTATTGTTATGATTTTCGAGATTATTTTCCTCGTACAGGGTTGGTAGAACCTAGTGTTAAGAAGTTCAATTGTAGTGCTAATGAGCAATTCTAATAAACGTTATTTTAATAATATCTATATAACAAAAGTTACGTTTACGTTTATTTTATTTTATAAATGAATTCATATTTATATATAAAATAGAGGCATGTGAATCCAATAAAGATTTAATAATATGTTCTTAATTATTACAGAGTCACTGATATGCTATTCTTCTTTTCTAAAGCTAAAAGAAAAAAAAAAACAATTTTTAACAGAAACTATTTTAACCGGATTAGTCGCATATAACTTTTTTATATTTTTATACATTTTTGGAAACCCAACCCGTTTATGTTCTACTCGCGAGCACGGACTACTGTAAATTTCGAAACGTCGGGGAATCTAATCCAAAAAAATGTGGCCAGTCGTGGCGCAGTGGTACGAAGTGTGACTGTAAAACCGACTGGTTGTGGGTTCGATCCCTACTCGAGGAGATTTATATTTCCATTGCTTCGCTCATGTGTCGAGGCTAAGTGCGGCGTTAATTTCTGCCATTCAACACGCAATACTTCCACAATTCGGCAGAAAGTGGGGAATGGAGTGCCTTAACACTAGATTCCCTCTGCCTACCTCGCTGTGTTCGGAATACAGCGTGAAGCTCATTAAATGAATATTTTGAAATTATAATGTATTAACTTAAAAATAGTATACTCAAACCATATAAGGCAAAATAAAGTAATATAAATGATTTCTACATTATAAACTAGCAAAAACAGCAATAACTAACTTGTTGAATAATTATGTATTTTAATTTCCATCTAGTATTAAACATAGTTTGTTAGTAAAAAAATATAAAAAGAAAAAAAAAGACTATGAAATTGAGGCCAGCAGTAGCGCAGCAGGTACATGCGTGTGACTATAAACGCAATGGGTTATGGGTTCGATTCCCACTGAAGGAAATAAAATATTTAATATGTTCATTTTCTAGCTCTAGTAACGAGGCGAAGCGCGGCGTTGAGTTCCGTCACTCAACACGCAATATCTCCAAGATCCGGCGGAAAGTGAGGAACTGAAGTGACTAATTGGAAACGGAATGTCTTCTAGGTTTCCAGGTTCCCTCTTCCTACTATGTCATGTGAGGGATACAGTGTGAACCTAAAAAAAAATACTACAAAATAGTTAGTAAAAGTTATTAATTAAACACAATATATTTTACGATATAACCAGGTGCGTTAGTTGCGTGTAAATAATATTTAAATATGTCATCTTCATAAATAATTTATTATACACATCAACGCCCCTATTCATGTTAATATAGGAAAATGGGGTGTGATTTTTTTTTAATTTGTGAATCAAGTTTTGTTGGCACTTGTGGTTTGTGAGGCCTTCGTTATGCAGGGGATCGATTGTAATGCTATGGTTGTGGGTTCGATTCCCAGAATTTCTCATTTTTTTGGCTCTGGCACCAAGGCAAAAGTCCGGCGTTGAGTTCCGCCACTCAACACGCAATGCCTCGAAAAATTCGGCGGTAACTAACGCTACGCTTTACTTACGAGAACTAGGAAAAGCGAAGCCTTTCCCTTTTTTTGAACACAATTTTGAAAATTGCTTTTTAACCCAAATACAAAAGAGGAAAATGTATTTTTTTTATTACTTTTAGTTAAGTTATCGTCGTCGTCATCTTCCAAATTATGTTTCGTGAACATTTGTCACAAACCATAGATATATTTAGAGTGGTTTTTGGTCATTAAAATTATTTGAATATTTACCGTAGGGTTTGGCGCTCCGGTCTCTCCGACTACACCGCTAGGGATAAAGAGTGAAGCTAGTTACAGTTATTTGAATAATTTTGATACTCATCCAACTTAATATTAATAAGTTAAGTATATATAGTAGGTAGCTAAAATTAGATATTTTTTTTTACAAATTACACTGCTTTTGTAACATTCATAATGATATATATGTAAATATATTATAAAGTGATTATTTTTTTTTTAAATTCACGCTGTATCCCGCACATTGCAGGGTAGGCAGATGAAACCTGGCAACCCATTAACACGCTCCGTTCCCATTTAAAATCAAATTTAAAATACTCTTTGAATCGTGGTTTAAACATAAACCTACCACCGCAGCGGCTCGGAAGACAGTTTCGCTAAACGTGCCGGCAAGAAACTCAACATTTGCTCTTTCTAATATTTTAAGCATTACATTAAAATTCGATTATCACTTTCCACCGAATTCTGGATTCTGGCATTGTGTGGCGGAACTCAACACCGCGCTGTGCATGACAATCACAGCGAAATGAAAATACTACATAAGTATTTCATTTTCTCGACTGGGTATCGATCCCACAACCTGGTGTACCACGACCCTCCCGAAAACACCCAATTCACATTCACATAACATTCACACCCAAAATCAGGAATCGAACACCAACAACTTTTACATAGATCTGCAGTAAAACAGTATTAATAATTATTGAAATTACAACCGTCTTGTACGTTTACGATGTTGTTTAATGGATCGTTGTATTGAAAATTTAATAAGCTCCGTATCAACTACATGACGTTGATATCGTATCTGCTGTAGGTGTATAGTTTTAGTGGCATATAAAATTCTTGCTATGACGCTATGCGTCTTTGTTTTGTAGGTTTTTTTTATTGGTTTCAAGCTGTATCCCGGATATAGCGGGGTAGGCAGAGGGCACCTAGGAACCTAGTGTTAAGACATTTCTACCAGATTACAAAACATTTTTTTTAGCTTCACGCTGTATACTGCACAAAGAAGGGTAGGCTGAGGCACCCTGAGAACCTAGTGTTCAGACACTCTATTTCTGTTAAGATATTTTTGTTTCCCAATTCCCATTGAGCTCTTGAGGCATTGTGTGTTGAGTGGCCAAACTTATCGGTATGATTTGCCTCGTTGCCAAAGCGAGGTAGTGAAAGTATTCAATATTTCATTTTTCCGATGAGAATCAAACTCACAGCTCTCACGCTTTTACTCCTGCACCACAATGGCCTTGTTTAATATATTCATACATTTTACTATTATGAAATCAATCGTAAAAAAACGTATAAAAATTAGATCGGAGCTGGTCTAGTGTAGTTAAAACAGTCGAGATAAACACAGTTGGTTTCTCTAAATTAGCAAAATTTTGGGAAAGAGAGTGGATTTTTTTGTTGATTGTCTCTAATATAAAATTACATAAATTGGAAATGGCAAAAGAAAAGGATTTTTTGAAAAGACCAATTTTGAATGTCTGTCTTACATTCATATTAAAATTAAATAAAATAAAGAAATATCATTAACTTTTTAAAACAAAATCAAATAGATATATGTAATAAAACTTTTGTTTCGTTTTCATTGCCGGCGTTGAGTTTCGCCATTCACTTATTGCCTTTAGGATGCGGCGAAAAATATAAAACGGAAGCGAATGGGAACGGAGTGTCTTAACATTAGGTTCCCATGTTCCCTGAACAAAACATATATCATCCGCCTAATTTATTACAAATACTACATAATCCAAAATTCTAATCTCTATATGTATAAGCTAAGTATCTCATCGTACATTCCACGATGTTCCATATCAAAACCTATAACTTACACGAGTTCCATAGCTATACCAACCAACATACATACATATACATACACCTGAGGCTATATCCACAAGCAAACACCATTCCCAATTACAAGGCACCGATCGTACAGTTAATTCGATCGTGTGAACTGCCACATGGAGACGTGCCCTACGATCCAATTTCCCTTTATGGTTTGGGGTAGCTCGTGGTTATAGAACAAAGAATATTATTGTGAGATAACCTCTGTTTGTTTAATGATGATGAGTTTCTGTGGAATTGCGTGGAATTTTGACGTCTGTAGGTTTCTTTGTGTTGTTTTTGAGTGAAGTAGGTTTGTGTTGTGTTGTTGTTGTGTTTTAAAAATGTGTTATTTTTCTTATTAATGTGTTTTGTGGTGGTGGAATTGCGTGGAATTTTGATGTCTGTAGGTTTTTTTGGTGTTTTTAAGTGAAGTAGGTGTGTGTTATGTTGTTGTTGTGTTTTAAAAATGTATTGTTTTTCTTATTATTGTGTTTTCTGGTGGTACATTTTGTGTTAAATTGTTACTGTGGATTTAATGTGTGTTAGAGTGGCTGAAATTCTTTTCAGTTTCACTTTGCATCCCGCATATAGCTGGTTAGGCATAGGGAACCTAGTGTTGATACAATTCCCTCCCCAATTTCCACCGAAATCTCAAGGCATTTCGTGGAGTTAAGCTAATTTATTTTTACTGTGAAACTATATTAACATAACTAAACATATTTTATGATTTTTCTGTATAGCGACAGAGTAAGAAATAAATGGTACGTACAGAATCACTATATATCAGTGTGGGGGAAGTAGTCAAACGTTTATTAGGTACTACATATCTTTGCCTTTAAATCGTATGCCAATAAAAGCAGTAAAGGTAGAGGGAAAACAGAGGAACCTAGTGTTGAGACGCTTCGTTCCCATTAAGACACTTCTGTTTTCCACTTTCTACGGAACATGCAATGTTGAGTGGCGAAACTTAACGCCGTTCCTTGCCTCAATACCAGCTCGAGGAAATGAAAATATTGAAGTGATGGAATCGAATCTACAACCCGTCGCGTTTACAGTCACGCGCTTCTGAACTTACGCCACGGCTGGCCTTTCTGAATTTCTCTCGCTCTGGATTTTCAATTATGTTTATGTTAAATAAAAATATTTATTAATAACTCAGCATTTATTATTTTAATTAATACTGATAATATTGATTAGAATTTTATATGTAATATCCATATATTTTTTTACCATTTCAATTCCAAAACAATATGCTAATGTAGGAAGTTTAAAATTTAATTGGTAAAATTCAATCCGAAATGGAAAAAAAAATGGAATCCACAACAAACGAATCCATAGATTGCAAATGGCGATAGGTACGTTAGCTACTAAAGACGTTCTCTTATATAGTAATTTACTTTTTGTTCTAAAGACATTTTAATTATAGCCTACCATGCTACCTCAGCTCGTAAGCTAGATAGATGCTGACGTACTAGAAATATCTGGTATTATAAAAGTACTAGACATAAAATTTAAACGAATATTGTCTTAACATAAATCGCGGTGTTAATTTCAGCCATTCAACACGCACGCAATGTCTTGAAAATTCAATGGGAGGTGGGAAACGAAGTGTCTTAAAATTGGGATCCCTATTCCCCTTTATATAAGAATGTGAAGTTCTTAAAATATAGCTTTAGTTTTCACCTTCGAGGGTGAATGAAGTGAGGGTGAACGAGGGTTTTCATGAGCACAGAGGGTAGTTGACTACAAAATTTTGATTATAGCTTGACCGGCTTTCCTTCAACTTGTCATATTGAAAATGAAACCAGTATATTCAACCTTACTAAAATTAGAATCCTGAACCACGTAGCCGCGTTTACGTAGGTATCTATGTATGTAATATAAGGAAAAATCCAAGTAATGATTGCAATCATTTGGTTTTTTTTACAAGATGAAAAACAAAACATTATTATTTAAGAAGTAGTAGGTTTGAGGTCAGTCGTGGCGCAGTGGCACACAGTGTAACTGTAAAGTCGGTTGTGGGTTCGATCCCTTTCGATTCCCCATTAAATATTTAATTACATTTATACTTTTTTCATTTATATTTCTTCGCTCTGGTGTCGAGGCGAGGCACGCGTTGATTTCCGCCACTCAGCACGCAATGCCTCCAGAATTCCAGATGGAAAGAGATAAGCGCAGTGTCTTAACACTACCTCTGTCTTTATTTTTTAATACAAATGCATAATTTCATAGTAAAATAGAATGAAATAAGAGCCATATACAAATTTATCGAACAGAGTTTATTCTTACAGAAAATTCCATTATATTTTTAATTAACTAAGTACAGTTACAACAGTATGTACTGATATTTATATTAAATTAAATATGTACTTAAATATTTCTGTTTTTTTTTTTAAATATATTTGGTTCACGTTTTAATATTACAATCACCTATATTACTAGATTTGTAAAAATTAACAGTCAATACTAATGTGTGAAAATGGTAATAAAAAAACAACATTGTCGTACAAAAAATACATATTTTTAATGTTTAGGTATAGATGCAGAAATTCTGCATCTATACCTACACTAGGTTCCCTCTGCCTACCCTGCTGTGTGCGGGATACAGCGTGAAGCTAATTTTTTAATACAGGTTAAATTAGCGCCGTATTTAATATTTTCACAATAACTTTTTATATATATTTCGCGATTCCAAAAGTTCACGCAAAAAAGCTGAATTACTAAACCACCACAGTTCTGTTGACAGTTCATTTGCTACAGATTATTTGCTGGTCATCAATAGGGTAATCGATTTTCAACACCGTCTGGTATTTAGACTGTTTTTGTTTAAGAAAATAAAAAAAAAATAACAATATTACAGAGAAAATCACTAATTTAGTTAGTTAATATTAAAGATAAAAATTTTGTTTGAAAAAGAAAATGTTTTTCTTTATGCTTGTTTCTTGCAATATATAAGAGATTAAGTTATTTTTAATCTGTCTGTCTGTACGTCATTTCTCTAGCAAAATTAAAGTGAGGGCTGCCCTTAATGGCAATCTCTACTAATGTACCAGATACAGACAGTCATCCACTAAGAAAGGAGTGGTACCGCGTAAAGCACTACTAACCCTTCAAAAGACGATGACGAAGAAGAAGAATCGTATCCAAATATTATAACAATAAACAACGCCATTTTTTATTATGTTTTAAAAAACAGACAGAAAAAAGGTAAAAACCAGTTAAAATACATTATTTAAAAAGCAATTTTATTTTACGTTTTTTTTTATGTACATTCTAATTACAGATAAAGATGTCGTGAACCAAAACACGATGAAATTCGAATTACTAAAACGCCATTGGAAAAAATATATATGAATACAGTATATATTACACTTTGTACAGAAAGTTCTAGATATAAACACGTATTGTTAAACTAACTCTCTTAAAGGCTTTTAGGCCAGTCGCGGCGCAGGGCCACAAAGTGTGACTGTATAACCGACTAGTTGTGGGTTCGATCCCCACTCGAGGAGATGACATATTTACTTAAATTTATATTTCCATTTCTTCGCTCTGGTGTCGATTCAAAGCGCGGCGTCGAGTCCCGCCACTCAACACGCAATGCCGCCAAAATTTGACAGAAAGTGGGGAACGGAGTGTCTTAACACTAGGTTCCCTCTGCCTACCCTGCTGTGTGCGAGATGCAGCGTGAAGCTAATTTAGTTTAATTTAATTTTAACTTTTTTATTTATAAAAGTGTATATAATTATTAGTATGTACATTTAGGTGAGCCAAATTGAGACCATTCTGATGAAAGTGGCTGAAAAAACTTGCATAAGTGTTATTACTTAGTAAAAATAATATTTTTTTTAGTAACCGTGTAAAAATTGGGATAGCGGGATTTGAACCCGCGCGCTTCGACGGTTTCGAAAAAGCGCGGTTTCAAAACTCGATACGTTCAAAATTTTCTACATTTTCTAAAAAAAGTTAATTCTTTTTCAAATTCTTTCTCTCCCTCTCTCTTTATGAAAAATGTTATAAAAATAAAAAGAAAAATGATACTTAATAGGATGTTTATTTCAATTTCAAAGTAATTATATAAAACAATAATATATAGTACATACCTACTATGGTACATTCATAACTGGAGTACAATATAATGTATTAAACGTTTTCCCAGCTATATTAAATAAATACAATATTTACATGAGACATCTTTTAAATGTCCGTCTGTCTATATCCATTTACGTTAATCAATTGTACTAAGCTATATTAAAAATTAATAAATACACAGAACTAAAAATGCGTATCTACCCTTAAAATAGGAACCAAAAATATCGCTTACTTTAAACACTAAATAAATTAATATTATTTAACTTATAATTGTAATAATTATTATTTTATTATTTATAATATAAATTCCTCTTCTGTACAATATTCACATTGATATAATCACATCGCGTGTAAAATGCTCTTTCACGCTGGAGTATATTACCTAAGTTAGTCGACTACTAAAAATTATATATTTTTAACTTAAAAATTTGAATCGTATGAAGCAATGTTACAAAGCACAAAAGCATTTTTTTTTTCGTGTAAAATAACAAAAACCAAATACAATTTGTAAATTGGAAACGACGACATTATTTATGTTGAATAAATTTATTTTTGCACGTTGCGTATTCTGTGATAAGGAATAAAAAAAAAATCACTTATTTAAAAAACAATGGCAACGTGGCCATATAACGTCTTTCCGTTTTAAATCACTCTGTCCACTTAAAAGCCCGACGAGCCGCATCAGTCGTGGTAGTCTCGCGGCTCCGGCTTCAGCTACCAGACCAGCCCCTCAGGATGTAGGGGGGGCGGGGCGTCGCCGAAGGTGAACTCAGGGGACGAAGGTCGGGGGAGCACCAGGTGGTCTGGTGGCGGGAACTGCTCGGGAAACTCCCCGCCCTGCAGCGTCTCCATACCGCCTGCGAAACGACCTGCTCCCGTTAAATGACTGGCGACTTATTACAAAATTGTATCTTATTCGTTATTCGATTATAGATTTTTTTTAAATCATGAAAATATTGATTTTTGAGGCCAGTCGTGGCGCAGCGGCACAAAGTGTGACTGTAAACCGACTGGTTGTGGGTTCGATCCCCACTCGAGGAGATGAAATATTTACTTAAATTTATATTTCCATTTTCTTCGCTCTGGTGTCGAGGCTAAGCGCGGCGTTGAGTTCTGCCACTCAACACGCTATGCCTCCAGAATTCGGCAGAAAGTGGGGAACGGAGTGTCTAAAGAAAAAACACTAGGTTCCCTCTGCCTACCATGCAGTGTGCGGGATACAGCGTGAAGCTGATTTTTTTTTTAATATTGATTTAATATTCATTTATTTCTTGCTATAGATATTATATATTTAAAAAAATACTAAACTAAAAATATTTAACTAAACATAATTGATTTTATCACAAGAGTGAACTCTACTAACCTGGCTGATTAAATGGCATCGCAGGTGGTGGATGGAAGAATGGCGCGTCATGGTGGAATGGCGGGCCATAGCCAAATTCGAACTTGCCATCGGCTGTCGCGAAGTAGGGGAACCCCGGCGGCCCTTCTTCTAGACCTCCAGGTGAAAGATTCATAGGAAAGCCCCGCATTTTGCGAGAGGACCCGAAGAAGGGGCCCCGCCCCATTGAAGTCAGCTGCTTTAGACGACGCTCTTTAGATCTTTTATTTTGAAACCACACCTGCGGAAAGAAAAATTTTTGTTAGTTCCAATTCGTTTCGTTATTTATTGTTTCCGTTACATTATTCCGTGAGTCAAAGTTTTATAATGTTTCTAATTAATTCTGAAGACATTGCGTGTTGACTAGTGGAACTAAACGCCGCGCTTTGCCTCGACACCAGATCGAAGAAATGAAATTATCGAATGTTTAATTTCCTCAAGTGGGGATGGAACCCACAACCTGTCGTGTTTACCGTAACACGCTTGTACCCCTCTGCCACGACTGGCATATTTTAAGAGAAATTAAAAAGACAGGTTTTTAAATTAAGCCACATTAAAATAACGTACCTACATAGAAATAATTTGACAGAAATTCGTAAAATACTTTAAAATAAGAGAAACACAAGGAAATTAAAAGTAATATAAAAAAAAAATAGCTTAAGGTTATATGAAGGTTTTCTTCCATTTTTAGGTTTAATTTCTAGGCAATACATGCGATTTCTAGTGCTAACAATTCCAACTATGTTCCAATGTTATTTGATATAATGTCAGCTACACACGCGAGTCGTGGACATATTTCAGCTCATTCTAGATAGGTCTTAATTTACGACCTTGTTCGGTCTAATTTATAGAAATATGAAATTAACGTATGTATTTATATGATTATATTTTATTTAGTCTCTATTTATAAAGAAATTATAATAATTTCGCTATTAATTGTAATTAAACTTAAATATACATAACTTATGTCACATAATCACATGTGAACTGTGTTTTAATAAATTATTCGTTAAGTTTAATTAAGATTATGTATATATTTATATGTAGAAGTGATTAAAAATAAAATGGTAACAAATTTGAAGTGGTGCAATTGAATGTTTTTATTTTTAATACTCTTCTTTCTCATTTTTTTTTAAATATCACTTTTTTAACGATAAGTTATGGGTTAAATTTCCAGTCAAGGAAATGAAATATGTTATATTTCCATTTCTTAGCTCTGGTAACAAAGCAAAGCGCGGCGTTGAACTCCACCAATCAACATGCAATGCCTCAAGAATTTGGCGAAAAGTGAGGAACGGAAATGTCTTAATAAGTACGGAGTATCTCTGTGCACTTTTTTTACTATATTTCAACATATTTAAAAACCGAATATCTCCATAACAAATGAAGTGTTTTTTTGGGTGACGCTGTATCCCAAACACATCAGGATAGGCAAAGGGAACCTTGTGGTAAGGCGTTCCGTTTCCAATTATCCACCGAATTACGGAGCCGTTGCACGTTGACTGACCGAACTCAACGCCTATATGTTGAACATATTTAAAAAATGAATATCTCCATAACAAATGAACTGTTTTTTTGGGCCACGCTGTCCTGTCCTTAGCCTCGACACCGGAGCAAAGAAAATTAAAAAAATAAATATTTCGTTACGTCAAGCGGAAATCGAACCTAAAATATTAATATAACATCCACATACATCTGATACAGTATAACAAAACGCCGGTATCATATCCAGACGGTCATTCAGATGTCGTGGCGCGTTGCCCGTGCCGTCGCGAAACTAATCTATAACGCGCCTCACGTGTGTACCCGCCATTACATTAGACACGGCCAAAAACGACACAGTTAAAGATTATCCCGACGATAGCATTGGTATTGTTTCCAGTACAATTTAGATTGATATGTTTTATTTGGGACGGTCGTGGCGCAGTGGTAGAAGAGACGGTTGTTTGGAATTTGATTTCTTCTCGGAGGAATGATTTGTTAATATATAAAATATATATATAGAGGCCAGAGAGGAGATGAAATATTTGCTTAAATTTATATTTTCATTTCTTAGCTCTATTGTCGAGACAAAGCGCGGCGTTGAGTTCGGCCAATCAACACACGCCTCCAGAATTCGGCGGTAAGTGGGGAACGGAGTGTCATAACACTAGGTTCTTCTGCCTACCCTGCTGTGTGCGGGATATATCGTGAAGCTGATTTATTTATTTTTATTTGTCAAGATTTGTCGCTCTGATAACAAGGCAATGCGCGGCGTTGATTTCCGCCACTCAACACACAATGCCTTCAGACTTCGGCGGAAAATGGGGAACGGAGTGTCTAACACCAGATTCCTTCTGCCTACTCTGCTGTATGAAGCGTAAAGTGCTTAAAAATATTAATATATCCCAATAATAACAGTTTCACACCTTTTATGTACCAACTTAATCCAGGAAAGAATTTAATAAACTGTTTTTCAAAAGCAATAACATCGATGACTATTGTTTTTAAATTAAAACGATTTCAAATATAAAAAGTTCCAAGGACTCCGTACCATCCTCATTTCATTTAATCAACAACCTTTAAATGGTGTGAAATAGTAAAGCGAATTACTAGAAGAAGATAAACAGATTATTTCACACGAGTTAAAACACAATTTGTACTTCTTCGATCTATCAAGTACCGCGAATTGCTTAAAAAAACAGATCGAACCTTACAAATTCTGTTTCTTTTTTTAATAATATATGGTAGTAATGGTAATGGTAATTATGGTAATTACGTAATAAAAAATTATAACATCTGGCCAGTTCTTTCCAACTAGCACATTTAAACGTAGCAGTAGAAATAACTTAAATAAAAGTACAAGTTTAAAAACTCTCCTTGATCTATAAAATACAATAGTTAACCTATTTCGTTTCGAGAAATCATTCAATCTCAGGTCAAGGTATATATAGTTATAACAAAAAAATTACGTAGGAAACAAAGCGCCATTGAGTCCTGCTGAGTGTTTGATCGCGCCGCCTGCGCCTGCGCATGCGCCTACGCAAGCTTTGCTGAACATTAACAATCTATTGGGCTCTTAACCTATTTTACGCTGAATATTTATTAAATGAATACATATTTAACATTCTTTTTTCAGCTTAACAATTTACACAATTTACAGCGGGGTAGGTAGAGGGAACCTGGGGACTCAGTGTTAAGACGCTTCATTTCTAACTTTCTATCGAATTCTAGACGCAATCTATATTGAGTTGCGGAACTCAACGTTTTTACCTCGTCACCAGAGCGCAGAAACTAAAATGTGAATTATTTTATCGAGTGGGACTTGAACCTTCAACCTGTCGCGTTCAAAATAAACACAAACTAACTTATTAATTATAATATAACAATAAAATCTAATAAAACTGTATTACTTTAAACCAAAAGTAAAAGTAAACGAGTATGTATTTTCACTTTTATGATTTTTAATGTTTAATGAAAGTGAACTAATTTTATTATGTACCTATCTAGATATAAAGTTACAACGTAATTTAATTTTATATAGGTAGTATAATTTTAATATATTTGGTTTAATATGTAAAGGTATTTACTACCTTTAGTTTTAGAGCTATAAACAAGCGCAATTTCTAGCATAAACTTAATTTTATTAACAGCTACTGTTTACGGGTCGTTCATGATTTACCGCTTATGGCGGCCACGACCGGAGTTTGTTACTGACGGTGTACCAGGTACAGGTAACAAGGTACAGGTGATATATATACATACATATATACAGTCACACTTTGTTCCCCTGTCCCCTGCCCGTCACGACTGGCCTCTATATATATTGTGAATCCGATTCCCACAATAGGACATGATATACGTAATGCTTTTATTTTTTCGTTCTGGTAACGGGACAATGTTCCACAACAAAACTTCTCGGGAGTTCGACGGAAAGTGGAGAAGGGAAGTGTCGTAATGGGAACGGAGCGTCTTTTACACTAGATTCCAAGATTCTCTCTTCTCTCTGCTGTGTACGGGGTACAGCGTGAAGCAAAAAAAACCTAGAGCTATTTATTTTTTTTTATACGAAAAAACGCTATTACACTAGTAGTAGAATGATAAAACTTAAAAGACAGTAGGCGAAAAATCACATTAGAATTAGATACAGGTCATGGCCATACATTTTATAGGCTTAAATAAAATTTTATTACATTGTAAGTTGCGTGTGCTCTAGCTTTACCATTGGATTTTATTGATAAATACAAAACGTTAACATGTTACGAAACGGTAGCCTTCACTAAAAAATATTATATACGACTCTTATCCATATATATGTGTAAGTACTTATAATAAAATCGTAACGGATCGGTGTCTGTACATGGCAGATGTATGAGAAAAATGAGGCCTTTATTAACGCAAAAGAACACAAAACAATATTTTTTTTTTCGTTTATCAGTGCTTTTGTTCACGCTAATCTCAGAAACGGCTTAACCGATTTAAATATAGTTTTCACTATTGGATTCTGGCAAGCTTTACTTAACAATTAGTCTTTGTTTTATATCAATCGATTTACAAAAAAAAAGGAATGTCAATATAAAAAAATGCGTCAATATTGCCACAAAATAGAGGAGGCTATATCGAATTGACAAAACTTTAGCTATCAAAATATGTATATTGTCTTTAAAATGATAATGTTGTTAGATCACGAAAGTAATTGAGATGAGAATATTTAAAAAAAACGGTGTTGTAAAAGCGGGCGAAGCCACGCGGGTGCCGCTAGCTAGCTCTATTCTATAATTAAAGTTAAATCAAAATCGGCAGGTTCCGTTACGTTCCGTTCAAACTTATTATAATAATTACTTAATCGCCATTTGTGAGCAACGAGAGCATGTAAACAGTAAATTGTGGGTGATTATTTATTTTTTCATGATAATATTTTTATAAACTTTAATCCGACTTATTTATGTCGAGCGTATTTTAAGGTGTTATTAATTTATCGTACTTTTGAAATATTGAACTATGAACAAAACACATTTTCTACAGATTTTGGCTTTGTTTATATATTTTAATACTAAATAATTAATTTGAATATTCGCCTCGAACGTTGATAGTAAGATAGAACGTTAAATCCGTAAATATGCCTTAATAATCATTTTACATACATAACATATCATCAAATTATTTTTTTCAGATGATTCTTAGCGTATAAACATTATTAAAAATTAAATTAAATTAAATTAGCTTCACGCTATATCCCGCACACAGCAGGGTAGGCAGAGGGAACCTAGAGTAAGACACTCCATTCCCCACTTTCTCAGTGGCAGAACTCAACTCCACGCTTTGCCTCGACACCAGAGCGAAGAAATGGAAATATAAATTTAAGTAAATATTTCATCTCCTCGAGTGGGGATCGAACCCACAACCAGTCGGTTTTACAGTCACACTTTGTGCCACTGCGCCACGACTGGCCTCATAAACATTATTAATTATTAATAATATCTATAATTGAGGTTTCTGAGATAGGTACAGATTAAATATATAGAACAAAAACAGGAGCTTCCAACAGAATTTCTATATTTGATAAATATAAAGTTACAAAGTAGACATTGCACCGGTCTTAGGGTGACGATGCCTCAAAGCCGTCCCGGAGTCCTGCGCCGCGGGACGCCGCCCGAACAAGCCGCGTGGTGTTAAACACCATATTTCATAAGTCCACCGCTGTGAGGGCCCATTCCGTTACTACAACGCCAACGCCTCGAACGAAACGAGACAAATCTACTATATAATAAAAAAAATTAGCTTCACGCTGTATCCCGCAAACAGCAGGGGGAGCCTAGTGTTAAGACACTCCGTTTCCCAGTTTCCGTCGTATTCTAGAGACATTGCGTGTTGAATGGCGGAACTCATCGCAGCGCAATTTGCCTTGACACCAGAGCGAAAAACTGGAAATATAAACCAGTAATAAAAATTAGTGTTAAATAGAAAAAAATGCTAATGTCCATGTTTTGCGAGGTAATTCGCTATAAAATAGACTAGTGCTGGTAATATAGGACTTTTACACGCACTCTTATATTATAATTACATATATTAATAAAATTAGTACTCGATAAAAACGTGAGCAATTTTACGACGTTCCAGCCCTCACATACCAGTCTTAACACGAATCAGAAAATATAGTTTGAGAAAAAATATAGTTTGTAATTCGACTGTAATCGAGACGGGTCGTGAGTTTGATACCCACTCGAAGAAATAAAATATGTAATATTTTCACGAGGGTAAACGCGAAGTTGAAATCCACAATTGTCCACAACGGAAGTGTCCCAAAGGGAAAGGAGTCTTAACATTAGATTCCTAGCTTCCCTCAGGCCACCCCACCCAGTGTAAGATACAGTACTAAAAAAAACAGTGAATAGCCGATAATGGCGGTAGGTTGGGTATAAAGACATGATTAATAAGATATCGATGCGTACATTGTTCTCCTCGCTCCCTATATAAATAATAGAGGGTCTACCTGGCCACGGGCGCCCCCCAGCGCTAATGAGTTCACATTACCTTAGTGAACTACATATTTTGCCGATTTTTATGTTCCATATATTAATTCGATTTTGAGGCCAGTCGTAACTTGAAACAGCTTCACGCTTTATCCCATACACAGGGAGTTTAGTGTTGATACACTCCGTTCTATACTTTCCGCCGAATTCTCGGCGGAAGTGTTGAGCGGTGGCGCTTATAGCCGCGCTTTGCCTTGTTACCAGAGCGAAAAAATGCCATATTTTTAAATAATAATTCATTCAGCGGCCAGTCGTGGCGCGACTATGTCTGTAAAATCTAATGATTGTGGGTTCGATCCCCAATCGAGGAGATAAAATATTTACTTACATTTATATTTAAATTTTCTTCGCTCTGGTGTCGAGGCAAAGTGCGGCATTGAGTTTCGCCACTCAACACGCAATGCCTACAGAACGTACGAAGCGTGAAGCTGATTTAATTTAATTTAAATTTTAATAATTCATTCCCCCGAATGGGAATCGAATCCACCCGCGCCACGACAGCCTGAACATTTACCTTGACGTCCACAATATATAAATTAAGTTATTCTAGTTCCCATTACCATGCATTTGTCACCAAAACCTATACAATCTAACTTAAGCCAGTTCCAAACGTGTAATCTGGCGAGAGAGGTGACTGAGGTGAGCTAGTAATTCGGTCTTAGGAGTTAAGAGCTCGACGGGGGTCGGCACCCCGCTGTGCTCCATACAATACCTAACGTAACTACTATAGTATAGTTTATTATAATACTTAAGCGAACAGTTGTCGGGTACGTTTTGTTTTCATTTCTCTCCATAAAAATGCCATACAATATATGGTGGTTAGCAAAATTTAATATTCCACAGGGGAGTAAAGATGTTTAGTTTATATGTACGTACAAGTAGAAAATATTTTCTTATAGCACCAAAATCCGTTAATTTATTTAAATGTGTAAATTAAATTAAATTAAATTAGCTTCACGCTATATCCCGCACAGCACAACGCAGCAGGGTAGGCAGAGGGTATCTAGTGTTAACACACTCCGTTCCCCACTTTCTGCCAAATTTTGAAGGCATTGCGTGTTGAGGGGCAGAACTCAACGCCGCGCTTTGCCTCGACACCAGAGCGAAGAAATGAAAATATAAATTTAAGTAAATATTTCATCTCCTCGAGTGGGGATCGAACCCACAACCAGTCGGTTTTACAGTCACACTTTGTACCACTGCGCCACTCTTTAAATGTGTAAAAGGTTTTTATTTTATTTTAGATTTTTTCTTTCATCTTCACCCTGTGACATAATGGTAGGCAGAGGCAGTCTAATGTTAGGACATTCCTTTTCACACTTTCAGCCGAATTCTGGAGAAGTTCTGGAGACCGAGCGATAAGTTTTCAACGTAAAATTAGAGTTAAAATGACCGACTTCAATCATTCAACTTCACTCCCTCTGAAGAATAGACTAATAATATTACAAAAATAACTTCAATCAAGGAAAATAATTATAAACTTCAACAAAAACGACAACCACAAGTAGGAAATATTAATAAAAAAAGGGGAAAATGAAGAAAGATGGCGTCGCTGAAGATCGACCACACCGCACGCGCCGCATGCGCCATCCGCAGTCAATTGGCGAAACAAACAATAAAACTAAATTACCGTTTCCATATCTTCTCTTGATGGATGTTCCTACCAAATGAGCATGATACGGTACTTATTAAAGTATATCACTTATAGAAGGATGTATGCAAAAGATTTGGTAAGTTTAGAAAAAAGAGAAATTCGAATTTCTCAATATAAAGTGCTAAGAAGAGTGAGGCAAAATATTGTTGGAAATGGAGTTGTACAAAATGTAGTTTTCCATTCAATACAATTTAATTCAATTGAATTTGGACAATATAAATAATTAATGTTGAATCTTGCCACTTAATGAGCAACTTATCTATTACAGAACATAGGACAACTTTATACAAAGTTGGTTTTCTCTAAAAATGTCTTATACAAGATACATCCAAATGCAAACATAATTATTAACATATATCAATCTTATCAACCCTAGACAGGTTTAAGCCAAGGTCAGAGCTCTCCGAGCTCGGCATCCCAAAGTCAGGTGACGCTGAAGAGGCCAGTAGGGCCAATAGCATATTGCCAAATTTGAAAAAAGACAAAAAAGGAGACTACTTGGTTAGTTTCAAACTGTAGACAACAAGAACATTTTTGTTACCGGCTTATGCGCTAGCATCCTCAGCTCCATTATCCTTTGGAGGAGTTTAGAGTGTCAGAGACGTTCTAAGTAGGGTTAAAGGGGAATGAAAAATTAATAATATTTATGGAAACTTGAGCAGTAAGAGAGGTAGAGGGAGACTTTCTCTGAACTTCGAAAATAAAATATCAAAGATACTGGAGTAAGGTCACGTGAAAAGAGTGAGGGCCCGCTGGAGGGCATGTATGAAGAGGTTGATGATAGTGGACGAGGCGAAAGAGGTATGTAGAGACCATAGCGTTTGGCGCTCCGTTCTCTCTGACTACCCCGCTAGGGATAAAGCGTGAAGCTAACTAAGTAAAGTATTTACATATAACCGATACAAAAATAAGAAGCGCGTGCTCAATCAGTCCTACGCCAACGATATTTAACGTTAACCAATTTCAATGGTGTTAAGTGGAAAAAAAAGAACACTAGAAACATTTTTCACGCTCAATAAAAGCGCAAAATCTTTTTCCTATTTTTATTATTCCGAAATCGTGATCGAGATCTTTAAATATTTTACGACGGACGGACAGTTCAAAATTTAAATGGCATAACTAATAAATTAAGGAGGCAATACCGATCCGATGTTTATAACTACATTATTCTATTATACTGTGGAGTATGTGGTGAATTCAATAGTCATGCAAGTATATGTGATTTGAGTAGGTAAAGTTAAACTTCCAGGTGTTTTTTGGGACCGTCGTGGCGCAGTGGCATGAGTGTGGGACTGTAAACACCACGGTTATGAGTTCAATGCCCACTCTAGAAAATGAAATGTTTACTTATTTTTTTCTTCCATTTGAATTACGCTCAATACGTGAAGATACAGTGGAAAGTGAGGAACAGAGTGCCTAAACACTAAGTTCCCTCTGCCTACCCATATACGGGATACGGAGTGAAGCTGGAAAAAAGGTAATAACTTTAAAATTCCAAAAAAATCTACTAAAAAAAGATTAACAAATTAACTTTCAAAACTCAATAAAAATCCATGACATTGTGTCATATGTCATAATTAAAAAGAAGTTAAAAAATTCCCGACGCCCTCCCCGCCAAATCTACCGTACGTTCGCGTCGAGTGTCTCATTTCGGTTAATTAGCTCGTGCGTTATTCTCGTCCGCGGTCCGTTTTCTATTAAAGCTGTTACTTTCTTTATAATTTGTGCTGTTTGTTTTGTTAAAATCGTCTCTATTTATTAAGAGAAACCATTGCAAGAATTGGAGAGTGTCTTGACACTGAGTTCTCTTTGCCTTCTCTGCTATTTGCTGGATACAGTGTGAAGATGATTTTAATTTTGGAAAGATTGTACCATTTCAAAGTTTTTTTTTGTTTAATTATAATTTTTTACAAAAAATTATCGACTTCACATAATATGAAAATATAAGACTTATATGATTTTCTTTTGTATGGCATTGTTAGAACTAGACCAAATTAAAACGGACCACACGGGAAGCACCAGATTTCAAATAAAAAACAATAATTAAAATCGGTCCACCCAGTCGAAATTTCTGGATAACAAGCAAAAAAAACAGACAAATTGTGATCCTCCTTCTTTTAAAGAAGTCCGCTAAAAATAGTAGTCATGACAGATAATAAAAAAACTTTTGCCTTTGCCTAAAGTGGATATGTTAGTTTTTTTTTCTTATATAAGTATATTTAAAATAAATATGTAGATATTAATTGCAATGTAAAATAATTGGTAAAAAAAAATAAAACAAGAAATATTACAAAAAATATTTCAATAATATTTACCTATGTAACAACGAAATTTATTTAAAAAAAACACACACACACACACACTGAAAACTCATTTTCAATACACGAAAGCATATTTAACCTACATTATAGGTTAATAAGATTGGGTTTCAAAGTTGCACAAACGAGTCTATTGTGAGAATTCAACCAATAGCAGAACAGTATTCGAAAATGGAACTGTTATCATGGGTACCTTGATAACGCTTAACACAAACATTGGTCACGGTTTCCAATATGTTGGCCTTTATCTGGGCCCAATTGAGCGTGGCGTCTAATACTATTTACATTTGCGATAAGATAAAGTGAATATTAAACTTACATTGTATAACAAAATACATGAAATAGACTCAAAGTCAATTAAAATGTACATAAAATAGTGTTTTAAATAAGTTTTTTTTTAATGACTACTGCGTACATGGGTTTAATTTTTTTTTCAGTTTCACGCTGTAACCCGCTCGTAGCAGGTTAGATATAGGAAGGCTAGCGTTAAAACATTCCGCTTTGGAATTGCGAAGCAATTTAAAAATGAAATATTTAATTCCCTCGAGTGGGAATCGAATCCTTAACCCAAAATCACGCATTTGTGTCCCACGACCGACCTCAATCATAATCCTAATCGGCAACAAAAATGATTTAAAAAATAAAATTGACGACATTGACGAAACCAACGAAATCTTGGAAGAATCGATGCCTTTTTCACTTATTGCCGAACGCAACAAAAAGATGATAAAATCGCAATATTGCTCAACGAACGCAAAATTGCGTTTAATATGGGTAAAAACCTAAAAACAAAGGTAAAAACCTAAAAGTAGGAAGCTTTGCAGACGTCACGACGCGGAATACGATAGATCGATCAAGCGTGGCGCTCAGTGTCTAATTGTAGTGATGGATGACGGTGGTGATTTACCTATCAAAATCGGTATTTAAACGTAATTAAATATAAATGATTTTTATGAGTTATTATTATATGTTAAAACTATAATTATTATTTAATTGTCGTTGCTACTTATACTAATAGATATATACATATGTTTATGTATATACGTTTATACAGTCAATAATTGCTGATTGAATTGTTTTTTTTTTAATTATTTTTGCTTGAATTGATGAAAGAATTTTTTGGTTTTATTAAATTTATATACATTTATGTTAACAATATGTAATGATATTATAGAATAAAGAGAAGAATAAATTTTTAAACAAGAGGGAATAGTATGTAACATGTTTTATTAAAGAAATAAATAAAAAAATCTTATGATATCAAAAAACTAATATTTTATATAATATAGATTATATAAAAAATAATTTGTTTGCATTGTCTAGGGAACGAATGGACCTAAGTACTACATAATACGTAGACACATAAACTGAGGACGACATATTCATTATATTATCCGGTGTTCTGTTGCCAAATAGATTAAGCCTTACAACAAAATCATTTAGTATATTACTTTTGCCAATTTTCATCTTAATATCGAAAACAACACAAAATATTTAAAAAAAATGTATTACAAACAATAAGCAAACATAACAATCTAAAAATGAACAAAAACTCCCTAAACTAATAAACTGAAAAGAAAACTCAAAAACCACGTTTCAAAAGTATAAATCAATACACTATTTAGTGGTGTTAAAAAACCACAGAAATCAATCATCGACAATAAAACGCTCCGTTGACATCGATATCGTCACGTCACTAGCGGCGTGAAGCGTGACAGTTACGTGCCCATCTCTGCGAAACGCCAAAAACTTGAAATCGGTCAACGAACCTCTATATTTTTTAACAGAAATATTAACACGGTGAACAAATATTTTTTTCGCAAGACTATAACTAAATTAGATTATTGTCACTTATCATATTAGGACAGTCGTTTCCCACTCGAGGAAATGGAATATTTATTACTTTCATTTCTTCGCTCTGGTGTTGAGGTAAAGCGCGGCGTTGAGTTCCGCCACTCAATACGCAATGCCTCCAAAGTTCGGCGGAAAATGGGGAACGAAGTGTTTTAACACTAAGTTCTTTACCTACCCTGCTATGTGCGGGATACAGCGTGAAGCTGATTATTAATATTTAACCCAATTAAAACCTGTTACTTTAATTAGGTTATTCGATGTTTGACATAAAAGAAACAAATACAATGGCATAATAAAAAATGCTGTATTTTTTAATGGCAAACATATATAACACTTTTAAGGTAATATTCAAAAATTAAAGTCGTACAAAGTACGGAATACGCATCCATTTTAAGTACGCTCGATTAAAAACTCGCTTATGTACCTACTACCTTAGTTAAAAAATTAAAAAATCTTGTGATAAGTAATCATTGTATAGTGTAGTATATATTTAAAATTGTATTGTGTTGTAGTATATATTGTATATATAGTATAAATTTAAAAAGTATTTAGATAAATCCATGATGGTCACAGATTCAATTTTACGTCAGACAAGGAAAAAATAAAAAAATTAGACAAGAATGCTAGGAGTGATTGATTAGTTTTAACATTTTAAGTAGATATCTCTTTGTAAATGTAGAGATGTATAAAATGGATGAAAAATTACATATCCAATATTTATATTGTTTGAATAAATTACTACGTTTTCTAAGTTCTATGCGATAAATCACAGTCTTCTATGGTTACGTACTAACGCGCTACTGCGTCACATTATAATATTATGCTATAAGATTTTATAAATGAGAATTCTCAAGCGATTCAAATAATTTGAATGAATCACCTAATTAAATATAACTTTTTTTTTTATTTTATATTTTTTTATTTTTCAATAGGGTAGGCAGAGGGAGGTTTGTGCTAAGACTCTCCGCTGTCCACTTTCTCGATGGAGATCGAACTCACAACCGTCGCGTTATAATCACACCATTGTGCCCCTGTATGTAAGATATAAAAAATAGCATATTTTAAATGTACTACTAGAACTTATCTTAAGAACAACTCTTACTTTCACTTCAAGATAAATAATAAAAGGATATCTATCTATCTATCTATCTATATATTATATCTAAAGTTCACAAACAAATCAACACGAACAACTCGAAACGAACGATAAATTTATAATTAAACATCAAAAACATTTGAACATAAAGGAATCAACCTGACGGATGGCGAGCCTAGGGCGTTTGGACGTGAAGGCCCTGCGATATTAATGTTGCACATTCGCACCCACGGCAATAAAATAAATGATGTCATTTTTTGTCCGCGGGGGAACCTTTTGTCCCCCGACCGCGTCGGCACATCATAACGTTGGCCCAAAACCTTGGAGCCACAGGACGTCCGTAGACAAAAGATTTTAGGCGCCGCTCCACGGCTTTTTCTTTTTGCAAACGAATATTCTATGTATGACACAGCTTTTTATCATAATTAATAATTTATTGGTTTCGTCAAGCGTGTTTGTACCGCCGCGGCGCACCTGCGCAGGCGCAAGGTGCTTCTCGTCTTGTACACGATATATCATATATTTTTGTTATTTCATTGAAAACCGTGTTGCCATATATAAATGTTTGGAAGACAAACATTATACCGTTAACGGAGAATGTCAAATTTTTAATGTCTACTTTAAAGATTTTTCTCTCATTTAAATATAAAAAAAAATTATAAATGACAAGTGATTAAGAAGTCAGTCTTGTTTACGTAAATACAGAAATATTTTTTTCTTCACGCTGTATATACATAGAAAGCTATACGCGGGAGCGAAGAAATAACAAATATTTTTCATTATAAAAATATTAATATTAAATATTCCATAAAAATACTAATGATTCCTCGAGTTAGAATCGAACCCACAACCTGTCGCGTTTACACTCACTAGCTTTTACTACTGCGCCACGACAGTCCTTACCCATATATGAAACTAAATTGACATATCACCATAGTGTAAGTCTATAAAATAATTCCCTTTCATACTCTTCATGCGTCATAGGCCCGCGGACGTCAACGTCACATACAAACATACATCGCCCATCTTTACGAGAGACGCTTCGGACGCGGTGTAAAACACCCTATTTTATTGTCCACTCTCACATATTCCACGTTGTTTTAATAATAGCTATTAACATAACAAATTTATTGAGATAACATCGACATTTTTAGAAGTGCGGGTTCGTATCGGACAGCGGGGATTTGTTGAAATTGGCCGGCGATAATCGTTATCGAAAACATTTCACGTACGATGACATCGACATCGGCGCCGCGATCGCGCTTTGATAAAAAATCATTTCATATTTTGATATTATTTTAACAACACCACTTTTTTTTTAATATTTTCGTTCGTATAAACATATAATTTTTATCTTTATGAAGTATTTATGTTTTTATAAAAAAGAAAAAATGGTGTCTGGGAACGTCTCTGACGCTATATTGATTTTACGGTATCTGTGTTAACGTTGTGGATATTATTATAACAATAAGAGCCTTATCTAAAGATCGGATGATAATAAAACAGGTCAATTGGCGCGACCCACTTCTTTGACAATAAAAATAATACATTATATTAAATTAAATGGAGGCCTGTAGTAGCGCAGAGGTACAAGAGTATGCTTTTAAACGCAATTGGTTGTGGGTTCGATCCCTACTCAAAGAATGTCTCCAGGATACAGCGGAAAATGGGGAACGGAGTGGGAACACTAGGTTCCCTCTGCTTGCTGTTTACGGGATATTGCTTGAACCCGATGTTTTTGTTATATTAAATTAAAAAAATCCGTACATTCCGAACACATTCACATTCGCTCAACAACAAATAAACGACAAAACAGAAAGAAATGGAAATAGCTCTCAAGATACAGACCATATTATAAAGGAGGCGTCCTATTAAGATATGTAACAATTTGTCGTAAACGCTCACTCGAGGTCTGCGGTGGCCGTAAAGCCTTACCTCGTAACTCGAGAAAGTTATAGTATTTAGGGCAGTTCAAAGCCGCCGACGGATATTAAAAGAAGAGATATGACCGTGCGGCCGAATGTACGTACGAACGGCTCATTCAACTCGACCAGATCCCTCCATTTCCATAGATTGAACCCTGATTGACCAGTCGCTGAAGTTAGTTTTTTTTATTTTTTATTTAATTTTTTTTTAATAATCACTAGCGGTACGGCGTTCTCGTTTCTCTTGGCCTCTTTCGTAATACACGTCGTTAGATGGAATATTTGTGTGTGCAATAAACAAATTAGAATTTGTAAAAATATTTAATAGTTAGTGATGTTGTAACACTTTCGTTCGTTGCTTTTCTATGCTCAATTTTATGTTTTTTTTTCAAATCACGCTGTATCCCGCACACAGCAGGGTAGGCAGAAGGAACCTAGTGTTAAGACACTGCGTTCCCCGTTTTCTCCCGAATTCTGGAGGCATTGCGTGTTGAGTGGCAGAACTCAACGCCGCGCTTAGCCTCGACACCAGAGCGAAGAAATGGAAATATAAATTTAAGTAAATGTTTCATCTCCTCGAGCGGGGATCGAACCCACAACCAGTCGGTTTTACAGTCACACTTCGTGCCGCTGCGCCACGACTGGCCTCAATTTTTAATAAGAGATTAATATTACATCAATTGCTTAGCTTAATTATGATCAGAGGCCAATCATGGCGTGGTACAAGTGTAAACGCGCGTGGTTGCGGGTTCGGTTTCCACACGATGTTTTCTATATCTTCGCTCTGGTGTCGAAACAAAAGTGAATTCCGCCACTCAACACACAACACCTCCAGAAATCGGCTCAAAGCGGGGAGCGGAGTGTCTTAACACTAAACGTCCTCCGCTAACATACAAGATAAAGAGCGAAGCTAAAAAAAATATGATGACCATAATTACTCATTATTACCATAGTAACTTTGACCATATTCATTTCTTTTTTTGCTATCAACCGATCCGTTAGCTGTCATAACCACGAGCCGAACTGACCACAGCCAACTAATCAAGGACAGCTCACATTGGGGTTTATACATTAGAACGTCATATCTTGTTTTCGGAGTGACAAAATAATAATAATAGCTACTTCGATCCTCCGTGTTTTTTATCTTACCGCTATCAATCAAACGACGACACTGGTTTCCGGGTGGAAATAACTTTCTCCTATAATGTCCATGATACATGGCCACTCCTCCCAACATGGAGGAGGATAAAATTTTGAAATGTAGAATCGAAAATATATATGTAGTTTAGGTTGCCTGATTTATAAAATAATAGCTGCTTCACTAATTTCGGTTGTAATGGATTCAAATCTCGTTCGAGGTGTATTTGTATTAAAAATAGGTATTTTCACAAGTTCAAAGAATAGGCATTTGTACCGTCATCTGGCGTAGATGTAGAAAATATGACGTGTCAATACCAATAAGATAATATCGATAAAGAACTATAAAATCTCAATCAAGTAATAAAGGAATCTCGGGAACGTACGATTATATTTTTGATGTAACATTTTTCAGCTTCACGCTGTATCCCGCAATTAACGGGGTAGGCGGATGGAACCTAATATTTACACCGTTCCCCACTTTTTGCCGAATCCTGGAGGCATTGCGTGTTGAGCGGTAGAACTCAACCCCGCGCTTTGCCTCGACACCAGAGCGAAGAATATTGCATCTTCTCGAATGGGGATCGAACCCACAACCAACCTGTTTTACAGTCTCACTTAGTGCCCCTGCCACGACTGGCCTCGATATCTTAATGATTTTAAATAACTTTGCCAACTAGTGATTCTACCAACGTGTCTAATTGGCGGCGTTTTAATTGGAAGAAAGTTATTTTTTTGTTTTTGTTTCTAAATAATATAAAAAGTGTTATAAACGACATATAATTACGTATAATTTTAACTTTTCAACGCAAGTACGGAATTGTTTAGCGACTAATTAATAATGATTAATGATAGGCCAGTCGTGGCGCAGGGGCACGAGCGTGTGACTGTGTGGCGACAGGTCGTGGGCTCGATTCCTAGTCTAGGAATTGAGATATTTTTTCATTTCGTCGCTCGGGTGCCGGGACACAGCGCGGCGTCGAGCTCCGCAAATCAACACGCAATGCTTCGAAAATTCGGAACGGAGTGTCTTGCCTTTGCGTACCCTGCCTGGAACGGATTATGTTAACTAGGTTTCCTCTGCCTACCCTGCGGTGTGTGGAATACAGCGTGAAGCTAAAAACTACAAGATAATAGAAAAAAAGGTTTAAATTATATTTTTTTACTGTAGCGAGCTCGTGGTGAATACTTATTTTAAGTAATAAGCTAATTTGTAAAAGGTAACTATACACCGATGACATTTCACACCGTAATTTAACTACAATTTACACGTTCATAGAATAGTGAATGTTTGTAGCAGCAGCTTTTACTCATGAAAGTTCTAAGTTAAAATCTAAAAAAAAATAAGAAAATACGTATATAAGTATTCGATATATAGATAATTTTTTTTGTTCACGCTATAGCCCGAATGTGGCAGGATAGGTAGAGAAAGCCTTATGTTGAGACACTCCGCTTTCCATCTTCCCCTGAATTCGGGATTGAGTGTTGAGTGGCGGAACTCAACGCCATGCACTGCCTTAATATCAAAGAAATGAAAATATAGATATAATGGACTATTTTACAATGTAAAAATTACAAATTAGTACAAAATATTAATTTTTGTATTTCCCTTTATATGTTATAAAAAGGTAACTCAGAGTTCAACCTCTTTAAAACACAAATATTATTTTAGTTAACTATTCATATTTATATTGCATAGATAACTAACAAACTTTTAGACTTTTTTAAACTTTTTTTTATTACAAAACGACAACGAAATTATCTATTTAAAGCTATTCTATTACACAGTTAAGTGGAACTTTGACACAATTTGTCACAACTAAAAAAAAATTATTAAATTGTCATCGAGGGAACCCCGAAGTTAAGACAGATGGCATGTCGTCGTTCATGATATAAAAATAGCAGTTACTTATGTCTTTCTAAATTTATTATCTAGTACATTTTCAATAATGATATTTTTAGTGAATTATTATAACAATAAATTAAGAATTGAGCATTAAATTAGTTGTGGGTTCGATTCCCACTCGAGAGAATGAATAACTATTTACTAATATTTTGCATTCCTTCGCTCTGATACCAAGACAAATCCCAGCGTTGAATTTTGAAATTCGGCGGAAAGTGGGTAATGGTGTTTTGACAATAGATTCCCAGTGCCCTACCCTGCCATGTGCGGGATATAGCGTGAAACTGATATTAATATATATGTGGTTTACGCTACATTTGTAGGTAGCATATGTTTTGTTTGTTTACATTAAAGATATTTTAATGTCAAAATTCTTATTTTTAAGTATGTCACTAGAATACATTTTTATTACATACATGTTCCTCAAACAGCGAAACAGGAAAACATTTTTATGAAATAATCAATGCGCACCACCACCATTTGTACGAAACAAAAATAACATTAACGCAATAAAAAATAATTAGCTTCATACAGTTATCGACAGCCCTGACTCGATGCTAACTACATGACCTGTCAAAATAAAATATGAGCCAATAAGGGCGCGTCGTGCGACGACAGGGCCGTCACGCCGAAGAAGTTACGATATATGAACTTATTAAAATATCTACATTTTTTTTTCTCGTTTCGCGGTCGGATGACATCGGTTTAAGGTGATGTGACGTTGTTGTGTTCATTTTGTTGGAATTCCTACGCCTTGTGTGAATTGAGTCCGTTCATGTGAGAGTAGACATCGTTTTAAAGAAGAGAAAAATGTATAATAGATAAAATAAATAGAGTTAAATAAGAAAACAATAATTTTGTTAAGTACTAAGTCAGTTTTGACTTATTTTAGGAAGTTCTGATAAACGTTGTTATTAAGAGCCTTAAAAAGATTTCTTTTTATCTTCTTATTTCTTTCTATATAAAACGAATAACTTTTTCGAAACATACTACAAAATCAATACAATTATCTACTACTGCTATTCAAAAACCATAAGCTAGAAAACGAAAATAATAATATAAATAATAAATCAACGATATAAATTTAAATAGAAATTTCCATATGTACGCAACATCAAAGCGGCACAGCCGGCGAAGTCGGTATCTTCAACCGTTCACACGAAACCGGTGTTAACTAGTTAAATCCGAAATATCCATACAAAAAGTAACATACAGTTAAACCACATGTGGCGTGTGCATTGGACACGCGCGATCTTGCGGGACTTGACGGATGGCGGCAAAAAATGTTGTTGATGAAACCACTTAACATACTCGACATTGTTGAACTAATATTGATACAACAATTGTATTTTTATATGTAAATATTTATCTTTTGCATTCATAGATGTTAGACGACTCTTTTATCTGTTTTTAACTTAACACCTTCTAGTGTTGATGCGATTTAAGATATTATCGATTGGATTGGAGGTGGTGCTTGTGAGTTTTAGTTGTTTGCAGGAAAATTTATTGTTGTAAATATTTAGGATTAGGTTTATATCTTATTATGGTTAAAAATTAAATTAAATTAGCTTCAAGCTGTATCCCGCACACAGCAGGGCAGGCAGAGGGAACCTAGTGTTAAGACACTCCGTTCCCTACTTTCTGCCGAATTTTGGAGGCATTGCGTGTTGGGTGGCAGAACTCAACGCCGCAAATCTTATTATGGTGTTGTTTGAATTTAACACCTAACTAACGGATAATACGTGCAAAAGGATATTTTTTCTCTCTCATTGGCCAGTGTTGTAAATTTGTGAAAAATGTTGTATTCAAAAAAACATATCTAATTCTTAATCTATCTCAAAAAAAAATTCAATTGCTATTCGATATTTTCTATAAGTATTTTGTTATTATTGACTGGAAATTTTCGACAAATGTTTAAAGTTTACAAAATAATAATTTCCCCATTATATCTGAATGGTTGCATAAATTTAAAATAACTACAATTTTGGACATCTTTACACAATTTAAAATACTTATATCTAGATCAGTAATCAAAAAAATATATTTGTAACTATATAAAACATCTCCCAAACAACAACGGACCAGATGCAATGAGTTTACAAACATTTCGCGGAGGCCGTAAAACGTAAAACGTTTTTACGTTTTTACGTTTTTCTATCGGAAATCGACAAAAACTGAGACAAAGAGGAAGGGCAACAAAAACCGTGACCGAAACGGTCGATCTTAACATCTGTTACTATGGCGTAGAGAATTGTAGGATTCATGTGTTAGATTACAATTTCAGTTAACTAATCACTGTGCTAAAATTGGGGGAAAAAATTAAACGGGATTAACGTTTCGAGCGCGAAATATTACTTTATTTTTTTTCTTGCTTCACGCTGTATCCCGAACATAGCAAGGTAGGCAGAGGGAACCTAATGCAAAGACACTCCATTTCCTATTTTCCGCCAGATTCTGGATGCAATGCGTATTGAGTGGCAGAACTCAACGCCGCACTTTGCCTCGGTACCAGAGCGAAGAAACTAAAATATTAAATACGTCTCGAGTGGCCACGACTGGCCTCAGCTATAGGTATATCGTATTATATTTTCTACAGGATTCCTTTAAAAAACGTTACACAAAATCCAATTTAATATGAAAATTGAGGGTGACAGTTAATCTGGTGGAAAAGAAAATTTATTTTTTTAAAAAATAAACAAATTCGAAATAGGAATTTGTTATGCCACACTCGATATAGTCTGTAATTAGGTTATTTGTCACGTCAGCGCTGGCGTTCCTGAACGGATGAGCGCGCGATATTCAATTTGCGAACGATTTCAGGCGCCGCCATGATGGAGTGGCCGCCATTTGTAACGGTTACCGGTTACCGGTGAAATGTTTCGAGTGATGAATAGATACTTGAATTAAATCGATTTTTAATAGAAAATTTAATTTGATATTGTTTAATAAGATGTTTAAGGCCGTCGTGGAATAGAGGCACAAGATGTGACTGTAACGCGAGAGACTGAGTTCGATCCCTAATCGGGGATTATAATAATTATTTTTTTTATTATTTTCATTTCTTCGCTCTGGCACCAAGGCAAAAGCCCGACGTTAAGATTTAACTCAACACGCAATGCCTCAAAATTTCGACGGGAAGTGGAGAACAGAGCATCCTAAAACTAGGTTCCCTCTGTCTGTCCCTGCTAAATGCCGGATACAGAGTTAAGCTAAATAAATGAAATAAGAAACTACGTCTTATCCCTATATCTTTTACCAAAGCAATACGAAACATCGTAAAATGGTTAAATAGTACCAGTGAACAACATAATGTAATATTTATCGCGATACTAAAATATCTTAGTTGACTAAGTTCCTACAAAGTTGAACACTTGAACTTTCTATCGATAAGTTAGCTCTTGTTACCCAAGTTTGTCAAGGTTACTTAAAATAGCACTAAGTTACCGATCTAGAAATTGAGAAACTTTATCGAGACTTCAACAATTCGTTAGTATCTATTGCATTGTCATCGATGATATTTTTATTTTATCCTTGTTGACACAATACTATTGAATATTTCTTAAGATATTTAAAAATGTATATTTAAAATTATATTTTTTTGAGGCCAGTCGTGGCGCAGCGGCACGAGGTGTGACTGTAAAACCGACTGGTTGTGGGTTCGATCCCCACTCGAGGAGATGAAATATTTACTTAAATTTATATTTCCATTTCTTCGCTCTGGTGTCGAGGCAAAGCGTGGCGTTGAGTTCTGTCCCTCAACACGCAATGCCTGCAGAACTCGGCGAAAAGTGGGGAACGGTGTGTCTTAACACTAGGTTCCCTATGCCTATCTTCCTGTGTGCGGGATACAGCGTGAAGCTGATTTATTTATTTTTTACTTTATTATTCTAACACGCTGTGTTATATATAATGTTAAATATTTCTTAACTTTCATTTTTAACCTATTTAAAACTGTTTTCAATCCTTATTAACCAATGTTTTCCATTTCGAGCAACTACACAAAAATAAATAAGATTCCACTTACTTGTATTACTCTCATAGGGAGCCCCGTTTCTTTCGCCAACTGCTCCCGTATATGCCTCGTCGGTTTAGGTGTTTGTGAGAACGCCGATTTCAATATTTCTAACTGCTTGGCCTTTATCGTTGTTCTTGGACCTCTCCGTTTTGAACCTCCATTGCCGTCGTCGGGTGATTTGTTTTCCGCTTGTGAATCTCTTGTCTCCGGATCCCCATCCAAGGAGCCCTGGCCAGAGAAAAGAAAAAACTGAGTCCGACTATGTGGCCTAGTTTCATGCATGTGATTTGAGATGGTCATGTATTTTGATTATAAGAGAATTTTGTGTAATGTTTTAGTTTTGAAGCTATTTTTATAAATATTATTATCTTTATATATATCAATCTTTTCTTTAGATTTCATGTATAATTTGTAGTCAATTATTCAAGAAACGCTAAAAATATAAAGCAATGTGGATATTTCATGATGTATAACAGCATAATACTTTAAAATTATACATATCGAATAAAATATACATAATTTTAAGCAAAAATTGTAAGCAAAAAACATATACTTAATTTTGACATTTTCTTAACAAAAATGAATATTTGGAAAAATAATTATATTTTGGATTATTCGTTCAAGCTTACGTTAAGATAAAAAATTAATACATTTTAATCTTTTATAAAAGATTTTAAAGATAAAGATACATCAGTGATACCAACCTGGTCTTCTGAATCTTCATGGGGTTTCGTATCACCATTGTGCGACAGCTCTGAGTGTAACGCCGGGTGCGGCGCATGCGCTGGACTGCTAGAGTTATTGGCCGCTCTCGATTCGTCCTCCTCTTCTTCGTCCGTTCCGGAACCCAGTAGCGAATCCGCTGTTAAAAGTAAGAACAACGGTAAATAAAAATTAAATCTGTTACGCGCTGTATCTTGCACACAGCAGGATAGGCAGTAGGTACAAAGTGTTATCACACTCTGTTACCCATTTACCGCCGAATTCCGGAGGCATTGCGTATTGAGTCAGAACTCAACACCGCGCGTCACACTTTGTGCCCTTGCGCCACGACTGGCCTCTATAATGATAATTTCAATACCCATATTATTACTATCCACATATAGTTATTTAAAAATATGAAGTTCATCAGTAATTCTAATTATTATTTATATATGTTATATTTTATCTACAGATTGTTCCACCGTAGCACAAGAAAATAAGAAACAATGTAAACATTTACGTATCGATATGTACATTTAAATATACCTTCTTTGAGAAAATTGCTTATAATTTCAATTTCCTGCCAGTTACCATATCCAATTTTAAAATATTTGCATACAATATCTAGCAATAACCGGGACTTGCCCTATACGACCTAAAATTGACTTATCAAAAAGCAATCGCGCTACCCTCGTACGTTTAACTGAATAAAAATGTAATTTCGGGAATCCCCCACCGGGAGAATTAGCCGCAAAAACAATTACTTATAAAAGAAATTGACCAAAATAGAAGAGGGTATATAAAAATAAATAATAGCAATAGAAAAGCTTTTTTTGGATACATCATATCTGTTATTCTTATAAATGATAAACATTTCTGTTTGTTTATGAGAATATTCTTGTCTAAGGTTGGCCTAGATTTAGAACATAGCCTGACTATTTTATATTTAGGGCAAATAATAATTGGAGTAGTCCACCTAATTACCTATAGATATTTAATTTCAATAAAGTATTTAAGAAAGATGTAAGAGACAATGCTTTTACACGATATCACGAATAGAAAATATTTTCTTTTTTTTTCAGCTTGATGATGTATTTCGCATATAGCAAGATAGGCACAGAGAAACTAGTGCTTAGACACTCACATTCCTCGAAAACTCGCTGAAACTGGAGTGTTCTCCTGTTCAGTAGCACAACTCAACGCAACGCTTTGCCTTGAAATCAGAGCGTAGAAATGAAAATAATAATACATTTCCCCGAGTGGAATCCAACCTACAACTATCGCGTTTGCAATCACACGCATGTCCCTCTGCGTCACGACGACTTTCACAAATAAAACATTTCAAAAATAACTCGGTGCAACGCTGTCAGACGCAACTGACAGCCGCCAATCGATTTTCGCTCGCGGCTTTATAAATATACACATACAATAGACTCGCAGCTAAACATCTGTTGTCCGATAACTCTATTGCGGTTTATATGTTCGTGTATTAAGATATATTTTATATAGATATAAGGTAAAGTATTCGGAAAGCAAAGCGCGGCGTTGAGTTTCGCCAATCAGCACGCAATCGCCAATTAACATTTGGTTCCCTCTACTTACCCTGTTTATCTACCATGCGAAATATTTCTTAGTGTTTGGAAAGTAAAGAATGTAGCACAGCTGCAGCTTTGCCTTAAACTTTCTCCAGGAAAATAGTAGAAAAATTAAATTTTGTTCTTAGCGTGACACTGTGTCCCGCTGGTGACATTTCCACTCGATTTCAAAAGACATACAATGTCAGAAGCTATACTATAAGATCTAAAGTAGGTATTTTCGCGTCATTCCCCTAAGTCCACAGGCAATAAATAATTTGGCACCTATGCTAGCTCATAACTTTTGAACTAGATAATATGGCCAGCGTTTTGGCACAATACATCAGCACCTAGATACATATCTATTATGTTCAATTATTTGTATATCTCAAATATCTTTTCCATATGGCGCAGGAGTACGAGCGTGTGACTGTAAACGTGACAGGTTGTGGGTTCGATGTCCACTCAAGGAAATGAAACATTTAATATTTACATTTCTGCCAGTCTAAATACGCAAGGCGTTCAAAATTCGGCGGAAGTTAGCAAAGTATCTTCCCTTTGCCTACCCTAGTACATGCGGAATACAGCATGAAATTGAAAAATTAATATTTTTTGAATTAATCAATCAATCAGCTTCATGCTGTAACCCGCACACAGCAGGGTAGGCAGAGGGAACCTAGTGTTAAGACACTGCGTTCCCCACTTTCTGCCGAATTCTGGAGGCATTGCGTGTTGAGTGGCAGAACTCAACGCCGCGCTTAGCTTCGACACCAGAGCGAAGAAATGGAAATATAAATTTAAGTAAATATTTTATCTCCTTGCCACGACTGGCCTCTCAATAAAATAAGGATTATGCTAACTAACTGCATGTTTTCTATAATATTTTAGTCTATATAATACGAAGATTAATACGAAGCAAAATGCCAGTAAAAGCCAAATTATACAACCTCAATGAGCAGCGGCTTATAAAACTTGACTTCTATTAATCTTATAACCGTTTCCGGAAGTGACTGGCCCCTTCATGTAATAGTGCAAATCATTATTGGGGCTTGTATAGAGGCCAGTCGTGGCGCAGGGGCACAAAGTGTGACTGCAGACGCGACTGGTTGTGGGTACGATCGATCCCCAATCGAGGAAATTAAATAAAAAAAAAACTATTATTCGCTCTGGTTGCCTTTAAAATTGAGCGAAAGATGGAAAACGGAGTGTCTTAACACTAGATTCCCTTTGCCTAGCTTGCTGTGTGCAGAATACAGCGTAACACAAAAAAAAAACCGTTTCTGTACATGTTGATTAACTTATTTACTTACATACACATTATATCGATTTCCTTTTATTATTATTTTTCATTTCTTCATCTTCAATTAGAAAATATGTTAATCATATTTTTGGACACATCTCAAGACGAAACTAGAATATCTAAATCGATTTTCATAAAAAAAAATACATTTTATTTTTTTTACCCAAATAAAAACAGAAAGAGCTAAAATTTTCTTTCACACTAACATCTACCGTGTGAAGGTAAACCCAATTGTTTCAAGATCAGATCGCACTCAGTCCTCGCGAGCACTTAAAAGTAAACCGTCCGGAGAGAGGAGGCACTCTCACCCCTAGAACAAACACTCTACCCACTATAGACCTTGTAAAACTTGAAGCTGGAGTGTTTGTTTTGAAATTATATTGATGAAAGTAGTCTTTGGTGTTTGATTGTTTCATTTATGTTGGGAACTTTTTATGGTGGTCTCGTGGAAAATAAAAGTAAATTAAAATTTGATTACTTATTTACATTTCCTAAGTTGTTTTTTTCGTGTTTGGATATTTTTTTGCATTCTGGATGTTAAGGTGTGGGAACCTAATAATATTAGGGTACGGTAAATTGTGAAGTTATTTGTACATATTATAATATAGCTACAGGGGTAGTAGTATCTTATATGTATTAAATAAAAGTAAGTATAAATAATGTAATAATAGTATATGTTTCAATAAGATGGTTTCGACTACCTTGCACGGGCCCTTGTTTAATGATACCTAATCTTTACTATTTTTGCTATTTTATATATATTTTTTTCAGGTGTTAAGGCACTCCGATCTCAATTTTCCACCAGATTCTGGGGGCAATGCGTGTTAAGTGGCGAAACTCAACGCTGCGTTTTCGTTAAAGCGAAAAAAAATTATTAAGTATTAAATATTGTAAAAAACGATGGTTTATGACTATAACGTAGCTAAATATGAAATGGTAAAACCTTACCACATCTACTAAAGATTTAATAACTGTGAATTCATCTCGTCTAAAATAAGATAAATTGGCATTCGAAAATTCGAATTTTCCAATTCCAATTTTCCCGCAAACGTAAAATAGATGCGTCCCGGCCAGAATCAATTTTAAGCCGCCCCAAAATAAACGACTTCTTTTGTCCCGCTCTTCCCCTAATCGAATTTTGGCGTTGAAACTGCTTTTTATTGTCGTTGAATTTGAATGATCGTGTTTCCCTTTGATATTTTAAATAGTTTTGTGGCTTCTTCAATTTCAAATTAGAATAAATTGTTGAGAAGGGGCACGTCAGGTGTGACAACTAGTGTTAATAGTTATCTATTTAACGTTATTATAGGTATGTTTACTTATGTGAAATTAAGATTTGGTTTTGTTCTTTTTTCCTAAATGTGGAATTAAAACATTGAAAATGTAAATAAAAATATAGATTTTGTGTACGATTTAAATTTTGCTATTATATTACGTACCTAATATATTTTTGGGTATTTTAACCGTGTTTAACAACGAAATTAAAGATCGCCGGAAGTAACTACCTAAAGTGATGTGTTGAAATTACAAACTGTTCACTAAAATTAGTACAATAGATCATTTCGTCCATTTTTGTTCATAAAAAAATGATATGCATATTCATTTTTGTATTATTCCATATGCCTACTATTATTACAAGTAAAACACAGCATAAGCATATCTAGCAACATAATCAACAATTAGTAACTATTAACAATTCAATCAACGCGACCCACGAATAATAATTATTAATAAATATTTTCCAAAAATTTTTTTGGAAAAAAATTACATCTGCTATCAAAGCATCTATAACAACCTATTAGTGGAGTAAAAGCTATAAAAATCACAGATTATTTCGTATTACAGGTGAATTAAAGTATATTATGGCGTGTTTATGGTGCCGACTACCATCTTAAATGTAAAATAAGAAAAGATAAAGATCTAAGAACATAAAAGATATGGGAACTCTTTGTGGAGCCGGTAGCCGACGTATACTTATGTAAGGCAATATACAATACGGCGGGGGCACGCACACTAGCGCTCTACGCGGCACACATGAAAGGGCGTTGTACGCAAACGTGTAACGTCGGCTCGTGATTGGTGGGCGCGCTGGCGACGGCCACGCCCACTTTTATCGACGTTGCGCCGTGAACGTGCGTGCGAAACGTCCGTATATGTAAAATAGTACGCGCTGTAGGTTAGGTTACGTGTGGACACCCCGTCTGCGTATCGGGGAGATGGGCACGGATTTTTCAAAGGTTCCCGGTACCCTATTGTACGCTCTGAGATTGAACTTTTGTGATATTCTCGAATTACATGACATATTGAGTTTGTTGTAGCTATATATTACAAAATACTATATTTCACAATAATTTTCAATATTTTTAGTATGAATTTGTGAGTAACAGCGTATACCTAAAACTCAACTCGATTTTACCATTAATATATATATTTTTTTAATTATATTTTTTTTACCAGTTTATTTAATTTTTTTAATAACAAAACTATTCCAATAATAAATAATAAAAAGATAGATAACGATAACAACCGAGTGAACAGCCTCCTGACATGATGACATTTTCGTAAAGCCAAAAGAGGGTCGGGGGGTCAATAGAAATTGGTGGTTACTCCCAGCTATAGAGGTAGTCGTGAGCGTGACTTCCCCAGGTAGCTATGGGAGGGTAAAAATACAATTAAACAGCTTATGGCAGCGTGAGTTGAGTTTTTACCCACTTTTGATTCGCGGCGCCTCACCGGCGGACGTGAGTTCGATGACTAATGAATTCTCCAACTATATATTTTTTACTGTTATCAAACTTCGTTTCTAAGTTGCACAATGCCTGGATTATTTCTTATTAGGAAAAGTATGTGATTGTGTTTTTGTGATTCGTTTCTTTTTTATATAGATACTTATATATAATTTATTTAAAAATGTTGTTCTTAAAATATATTGTATTATGTATTTTTTTATATATATTTTGTAACATTATTTAAGTAGGTGTTTAATAATATAGTTTTATTTGGAACTCCCTCACTAGCATAGATATGTACTTAAATTAAAAAAATTGACAAGATTTTCGGTTAAACAATAGTTAAAATTTCCATTTGTTATAAATAACATTAAATTTATTTTCATTTCTCTGTTGAAATAACTCTTTTTTTTTAAGTTTCTATAACCTACCATTTAAACCTTAAAAAGTAGTTATTAATAGTAGGTATAGAAAGATCGAACACTACAGCTTTAATTACATAGGTACATATATTACAAAACTTAAAAAATAATAATAGTCCATTAATTCCAATTAGTAAATGAATTTAAACGATCACACATAAAAGAATTCAACTAAAAATTATGATCACACACACAAGTAGGCTCGTTAACTAAAAATATTCAATAACTCCAACAAGATAAACAACCAGAGGTCAACACGAGGGACCTCTCTATCATAAAGTTCCCTAATTCCAGCAATAATAAACAAAGAAAACTCATAAATAACTGTAAGATAGTTCCTAAAAGCAATATGTCAGCGTCCCCACCGCCATTAGAAACGCCATGTTTAATCTAACACAATGCGATGCGCAAGCGCAACCTGGCAGCAGTTAGACAAATTAGTGGGCTATCCATCAGATAGCTGTGAAAAATTGTTGGTAAATTTATTTTTTTATTTTATACGGCCGCATCGAATCGTATGACTCTGTAACTACGATCTCTGTATTGGTGTACAATATTAACAATATTTTTTATTTTTTCCATATAGATAGGTTTATATGGTTTAAGTAGGTGACAATTGAAACAGTCGTTTTTTTTGTTGTTTTAGAGTCACGCTGTATCCCACACATAGCGGGGAAGGCAGAGGGAACCTAATGTTAAGACACTTTGTTCCATATTTTCCGACGAATTCTGAAAGCATTGTTAGTTCAGTGGCAGAACTCAATGTTTCCCTTTGCCTCTGAACCATAACAAAGAAATGAAATTATTGAATATTAAATATCTTCCAGTGAGAATCGAACCCAAAACACCCTGGCCTCAATACAACATAACATATTTTATTATTAGGTGACAATTGAAACATTCATATTAAATATATAATAATACTGTCATTAGGTCTTTGCTGTAATGATGATAGGAGAGGTCAAGCAGGGGATAAGTACCTACACCTGTATATACTTTTAAATTATCTCGATTACTGAGAAGTTGGTGCAATCAAATAAACATTTGCCAACAAAAAAAAACCACTCGTGTCTAATCTAATGTAATTTTTTTAACGATTGCTCAAATAATTAATTTAGATAAGTTCTTAGATAGCATATTTTATTGTATTTTAGAATCAATATCAGAAATCAGCTCAAGACAAGAATATAAAATGGTGATAAAGAAAAAATACAGAATAGTCAAGAAACATAGTAAGTAAATCAGGAAAATAAAATGATTCGAAACAGCATTTGTTCTTCCAAAGGAAACTCGGACCCGCGACTATAGTTTGACATGTGAGTTGAACCATCATAGCGTCAATACTTAAGTACATATTTATGTTCCTACTCTCTTTAGAACATATTAATAAAATTAATATTGCCAGTCGTGGCGCAGCGGCAGCTGTAGAACTGACTGGTTGTGGGTTCGATCCCCGCTCGAGGAAATGAAATATTTACTTAAATTTATATTTTTATTTCTTCGCTCTGGTGTTGAGGCAAACCGCGGCGTTCAGTTCTGCCACTTAATTCCGCAGAAAGTGGGGAACGAAGTGTCTTAACCACTAGGTTCCCTCTGCCTACCCTGCTGTGCGGGACACAGCGTGAAGCTGATTTAATATATTTCTTATAATCAACGAATGTATCTATAGATATTAAAAAATTATAAGAAAATAGATTTGGTCTTTAAAGAAAACGAGTACCCACTAGGTACCTAATTTACCATATTTATATAGGTAAGATTCTTAATGACCAAGCTAGAAGTAATTTCAGCTAAGTATCCATTACCAGGGCCTGTCAGTCATCCATCATGCTGGGTGACTCTTACGCTTCGTTCTATTAGAAACTAGTCAAATGTGGGTTTACTCTGAACGCAGGAGTTTGATAAATGGTCCTACTAAATAGTTCAAGTGAGTGGCATATGGATGTAGGCTTCAAAATTGAGGTTTGTTTATTTTAACTTATGTACGAGTATAGGTATATTATATTATAACGATTTTAGAGAGAGATAGAAGGGGAAAAAAAGAAAAAGAAAGAGAAAATGGAATTAGTATATCGTAAGAATTGTAATTGTAAGGGAAGTACAACTAGCAACATAGGAAATCAATATAACTAACTGAATTTATAATTTTAAACGCTAATATAATAAACCTCCTATAAACGGAACATTACTACAATTTTTTGTTAAATATTTTTCTTTTCTAAGTATGCTATATTTTTTAAAGAAAATTTCTAATATAAAATCCTAATAACAATATAAATTTGCAACTTTATGAAGGTGGATGCTCTTCTACTTTCACGCAAAAAATACTGAACCGAATTAGATGAAAGTTTACAATAATTAATCTTATACATCAAAATGAAATATAGACAACAATTTACGTAAAGTTTTTAATAATTTTAATTTTAATAAAACAATACTTTCAAGCGGGCGAAGCCGCGTTTAGTTCGCTAGTACATTACAACACTACAATAAAATACAACATAAGAGAAATAGAAATAGAAATAGGTATCAGCTATATATAAGAAACAAACAAAACACAACAAGTATACAATACACTGCGGTAACTCCGTGACCGCACTTCGTGACCCGACGAGATTGCCTGCGTGTGCAGTGGCTTTATTTGTACTATCAACGTACTACATCTCAGCTTCCATAAATGTGAACATCTTATGTTTGTGCAAAATTATATTTTGTTATATATATTTTTTTTTCAGTTTATATGGACGCAGAGAATCTTATGTCAATAAACTTGGTTTTCTAATTTGTGTTCGTGTTCGAGTGCCGGAACTCAACACAGCATTTTGAATATAAATTTATTCATCTTAAGTAATATATTTATTGATTAAAGTCCCATTGAAAGACTTAACGCTTTGGGTTTAATCTAAAATTAAATAATAAAAACAATAGTCAAATCACTGTTGTCTATTTTGTCCGTCAAGGCTGGTGTCCCTAAAGGTTCTGTTATTTCACCTACACAGCTCATACTTCATATAAATGACATGTTGGTTAAACACTCAATTTATTCCTATGCGTATAACAGTACTATTGATGTTGTTTACCTTCGTAATGCTAAGCTCTCCCGTGGTAAGCTGCAGGAGTGTAAGTTGAAACTGGTCGCTCAAAGAATGTAGTGCAGGTTTTGGTTTATAAATCCTAGTCAAATTTAATGCATAAAAAACACAAGTATGTGCATTTACCTCTTTTACCGCCCCAATTCTCCTTCAGGGCTATCCTCCGTGTCCATATTTCGAACCCATCCAGTTCCACTATAATTTGGAGGGCAAAGGAAAATTAGCTTTCAAAAACTTGGGGTGCTAAACAGAGCAAGGCAATACTTCACGCTTGAATATATGCTTCTTTTATATAAAACACAAATCCTTCTACACATAGAATACTGCTCTCACCTTTGGGCCGGCACACCCTATACTATGGCCAATCTACCCGTGACCTCGAAATATTACAAAGTGTTCGTTACATCGCTTTCCAAATATATATACTGCGAAATATACGAGATTATTCAGTTTAAAGAGTTCCATTTAAATTGCATAAATATCGCGCAAATCTTCTTGACCTTCTAGGTTCTGAAAGGTCTTCTTGATCTCTCTTGGGTCTGATTAAAATCTATTGACTTCAAAAAAATTGAAAATGAAAATGATATGAATAATGTGCAACTTATATATTTTCACACATATTATTAATTTACAGTATAGCGACGCATCCGTGACCGATCGTCGTGACCCGGCGGACGCGCCCAGTGTACCGGGGTGATTTGTTCTTTTTCAACTTATGATAGAAGTTTATAGGTATCTTATGAGATACGTGGCTCTTCTGATACAATATTTTATTTATATATTCATTACTATTTTTAATTTCTATAAGCATATTCTAGATTTTTTTAGTGTATTAAATATAAACGTATTAACTATAATATTATAACACAATTATGAGGCGAGTCGTGGCGTGACTGTAAAACCGACTGGTAGTGGGTTCGATGCCCACTCGAGGAGATGAAATATTTACTTAAATTTATATTTTCATTTCTTCGCTCTGGTGTCGAGGCAAAGCGCGGCGTTGAGTTCTGCCACTCAACACGCAATGCCTCCAAAATTCGGCAGAAAGTGGGGAACGGAGTGTCTTAACACTAGGTTCCCTCTGCCTACCCTGCTGTGTGCAGAATATAGCGTGAGGCTAAATTTAATTTTTTAATTTAATAATACAATTATTGGAGGATGTACGTACAAGGGTCTTAGTCTTTAATTATTTTCAAAGACACACATTTTAATTTAGAAACACAACAAAAGAAAATAACGACTTTATTATTATCTCACATACGGAATAGTTATTTCGCAGAAAAGTCCTTAACACTAGTTACGCAATCAATAATTACGGATATTATTAAGAAATCATGCACCGACCTACCTATACTGTAGATGAATGCAAAAAATTCAAATGAACGTAATCGCAAAATAAATAAAACAGTGGACAGAGAACAAGTTGCCATATAATGACATGCGCGGCGCTAATGACCAAGTGGCCATACGAAATCGTACAATGTGATGAGGCGCGACGACGCGCGCGCAGAGCCACGCACGCGGCGTGGCAAATCGACAATGTACGGTAGGCCACAGGTACAGGTTCGCAGAATCTTTTATTTTCATCTGGTGCTACGTAAAGGTGTGTAACGATTCATGTTGTTTAATGCAAAAAAAGTTATTGTCTTGCTGTTATGTATTGGCGTACATGGGTGTGAAGGTAGCGCAACTGTTGTGAGTTCAAGGCGTTGAGAGTTCCACCACACAACAGGCTATGCCTCGAAAAATTGGAGTGTCTTAACGCTTGTTTCCCTTGCTATAAGCGGGATACAGTGTGAAGCTAGCTTATGAAAAAACGATTGTAATCTTCATTACATCAAAATGTATATTTCACATATTCAAATTTAATCCAATCTGAACTGATCTAAACTAGTTGTAATTATTGAGTCCGCATATCTCCGCCTATAAAGCTGGCGTAGGTAGCGTAGCATCGTAATAATTAATGTCCTATGTGATTTTACCGACACAACCCATTATATATTAAATCAAGTAGCTCCCACCGCACAGTAGAAAGTTATAATACAAAGTTTGAATGCAATATAATTAAAAGGGCCGAACCAAACACGATCAATCTCAGCAACGTCTCCCCACTTAAACTCAAAATAATAGATGGCCAACTCTAATGTCACTTTTTTCTCGGTCCCGGCGTACGGAGTACAAGACGGAATTGACGGGTCATCAGCGACGGCGCAGGCGCACGGTGACGATGCTCTTTCTTTCACCAGCCGTTCTCGCAATCAAAGATACCATCTAATAGAGAACGCAAGCAATTATATACCTTATTCGGTAGCCGTGATGGCCATAAATTCTACACAATGGACACGCGTATAAGACTTTTGTGTCCGCGCCCCAGCGCCTCCTGTTCGGTTCTTTTTTCCAAGATTATCTTCGGCGGCCGAGGCGTGAAGGCCGAGTGCCACACAACATGGCGTCGACAGGTTTCTTCCCGCTTTTTTACCTTCTTTGTTTCTCTCCATTATTGTCTATCGACGTTTCCCGCCGTTCGAATTTCGAATAAGTTCTCTTTTTTTCGCATTATTAATATCGGAGCGGTGTTCGTGTTTTGTTTGTGTTATTACATACAGGGCTCAAATGTTTCGTTGTGGGAACCAGTGATAAAGCAGTTTAGTGTCGGTTAATTTGCGTTCTCGGAAAGTTTAAATAAATTTAAACTCATCAAAAGATGTTATAGAATTCGCGGTCCAAAAAGTAATTCGCAGAAAATTATGATTTAGTAGTCATAAAAATTTCGAAAACAATAGAGCGTAGGCGGTCCGAACTGGTAGCCGTTTAGAAATTTCACAGGGATTTTAAAATACGTCCGAATAAACGAGTGTTACATGATATCACTATCGTAGTATCTTTAAAAAACTCTTCTACCTTATACGTGGCCAGCCGTGGCGCACACCGACTGCTTGCTGCGGGGAACGGAGTGTCTTAACAATAGGTTCCCTCAGCCTACCCTGCTGCGTGCGGGATACAGCGTGAAGCTGATTATTTATTTGTACGCTATATTCTCAGGTCATTGCCTCTCCGTTCTACATGGTAACGTGATTTTTAACAACAGGAGTTCCCCACGACCTCGCTAACTACTGAATACCTCAAAATCATGGAGTAAAACTGTGCAAAACTTACGCTTCATAGCTAAAGTTTAACCCAACCTTCTAAGATTTAAGTTTGATATTTCATCTGGTTTTCATTTTTGACATAAGATCTTTACATTCCTGGAAACCCAATTAACTTTTAACAATTAGTTAAGGGAATTTCGATTTTAAATACCTCGTGTAGCGTATGAATTTGAATGTTAATAAGTGAGGAAACAAAATGAAATGAGGCGTTGCGGGTTCGATTTCCGATTCAGACTATTAAAGTGTTGAGGTTAGCTTGAATAATGGCACGGTCGGTTTGGTAGCATATGTTTTGTATGAATGGACCGTTTTGAGTGAATAAGCGGTGAATTGAGTGTCGGATGACGAGTGTTGTTTGTGTAGATGAGTTATATTCCGAGAATGTTTTGGTTATTGAGAACTGGGGTCAATGTCTTGGCTTTAGAGAAATTAAAATCTTATCCATATAAACGTTTCTCTTTTTAAAATTAACTTGGGAATTTAATATTTATTTAAATGTATATTTCCATTTCTTTGCTCTGGTGTCGAGACAAAGCGCGGCGTTGAGTTCTGCCACTCAACACGCAATGTCTCCAGAATTCGGCAGAAAGGAGGGGAACGTAGTATATAACCACTAGGTTCCCTCTGCCTACCTAGCTGTATGCGGTTATCAGCGTGAAGCTGATTTGTCTAGTTACTCGACCAGACAGACGAAAATAATTAATTCCCCCGAAATATAATCGAATCCATAACCAATGCGTTTACAGCGAAACGCTGTGCCACTGCGCCACGACTACGTTTCTTTGCAAATACTAACGTAAACTAAATAAATCTTCTATTATATTATTCTATTCTATATTTAACTCAAAATACTTTTCTAGTAACTACGCCTTAACCAACTATAAACATACAAAATTGTATGTCGGTCCTATAAATTACCTTTGTCACTGGTTTATGGGGTCTTATGGGTTCCTAATTAAAGCGGACCTCTCACTTAAATTGGAAACATCTATACACGCGATGAATATATTTTTTTATAGAGTAAGAAGATTTGATTGTATCTATAAAATATAGATTTATTTATGTTCATATTTTGTTAATTTCTGAAAATCGTAAGTTAATAGTAAAAGTTTTTATTTACAATATTGGAATTTAGACAGCCTATTTATACATAACACTCTATTCTCCAGTTTACACCGGCTATATCTAACATAACGTACTGGGTGGTGAAATTTAATTTAATATTTAATTTTGAAGCCACATCAAGTATCAGGTTTAAGGTGCAAAAATCGCCATGTATTAGCATCATTGTTTTCGTTTTTATATATAGGTAGGCACATACTCAAAAAAATAATAATTTTCATATAGTTAAAAAAATAAATTGTAATTTATATAGATTTCAAAATTACGTAAATATTTATGTACCTAAAGAACATTTTTAAACGTATTCTGTTCCGCCCAACGTGAAACATGGCGGGAGAGTATTTCCGGTTCTGCGCAAACCTCTAGATGCTCACTTTATATTGATTTACATGTTAAATTATATATGAATCGCCATATAAATACTATATTATATACATATATAGTATTTATATATATATATATATATATATATATATATATATATATATACATGTTATATAAAAAGTTAATATAGTTATAAATAATAATTAAAATTAACTGCTCAATAAGTTTTAGTACAATTGGGTATTTTGGGAACGTATAAAGATTTTAACGTAGCAGGATTTTAACCTGCGCCTTTTAGGAATCCAAGTCCAAGCGCTCTGACCACTAAACCAAATGTTCGAATCCAGCTAGGTCGGATTTTTTATACGTTCCCTAAAAAAGTAAACACTCTATTTTGTTATAGTTCTCCAAAAATATACTTTCTTAAAAAAATAAATAAAAAGAATTTATATTTTTATAAACCTACTTTAATAGTCCATTATCCTACCTACTACTACTTGCCCAACGTCACGTCAGCCACGAATTAACTAACGTTACACAATTTTACTTCAAATTCAAAACGAATCGAAGGCCGACAGTGTTTGAAATATTAAATGAGATTTCGACATTCAACACTTATTGAAAATGGACTTTTTGACGACGAATTCCACAAAAATAATAGGATATGGCCTGCACTCGTATGGTTCAACTTTGAATGAACAGATCATATGCAGAACAAACAGCAGAAACAACAAATAATGGGCGACCGTCAATTTCACGCCATTTACCCGCGCACAATACAGACGCAAAAGAAACAAAAATAATTCGAAACGAAATTATTGGGATCGTGGTTTCAGCGCGAGTTTTCCAATGTGAATTTGAAGGAATTACTTCCTCGAAATCAAAAGTTATAGCACCTATAAATACATGTATCAGCTTCACGCTGTATCCCGCACACAGCAGGGAAGGACTAGTGTCCTCCCTCCGAGTTCACCACTTTCCGCCGAGTTCTGGAGGCATTGGGTGTTGAGTGGCGGAACTCAACGCTGCACTTTGCCTCGACACTAGAACGAAGAAATTAAAATATATATGTAAATAAATATTTTATTTCCTCGAATGGGGATCGTACCCACAACCAGTCGATGTTACAGTCACACTTTGTGCCCCTGCGCCACGACTGGCCTGACCTATAAATATGACAGACGAATAGTATGGAGGGCGGAAGTTGGCTGGATACAGGTGAAGATAGAGAATCCTGGCACACCTCGGAGGAGGTTTTTATCCAAACGGTTATTAAACAACTTAAAATGATTAATACTTTAAATAAACAACAAAAATCTATTAAAATACTTAAATAGTAGGTACTTATTAAATATATCATAAATCTAATAATTTTTTTACATGAATATTTTTTTTTATTTATAATTATAAATACCAATCTCAAAAAAACACGGCGCCAAAATATGATATGGTGATATAGTAAAAACCAATGTTTTTGCTATCGGTACCACAATTAGGTACAGCCGACCCCACACTTTGATAACTAATAATTACTAATAAGTCCCAAATACTCGAAGCGACCAAATTACGCTAAACACCGGAATTTAACCCTCGAAACGTCGCTGACAATTACTGTTAATAAATAATAATTTCAATAATAAGCGTGTACAAAAAAGTGGAAACGACCAGCTCCAAAGGATCCCGGCATTTGCTTCGACTCGTCTTAAAGCTGTTCTTGCATATAAAATACGGAGGTTTTGTTATATTGGTTTTGTTTCAAGACGCAGTGTACGTTCTGTAATAGTGTTCGGCAACAATCGCGCATCACTAGCGATTATATCGATTATTGTCGATAAGTTGTATCGACACCGGCTATTTGGTTAGTCCGTCGATTATCGATAATTTGCCTTCGGGGTACGCTTCTGACGATGTAAATCGTTGACCGATTAGTTTTTATACTGTTTCAATTGTCGGTCGACCGTCTGATTCTATACTATACGGTTCCGCTAAACGCTATAAATATAGGTGATTTTTTTTAAACTTATTACAGGTGCATAATATAATACGAGGTTCTATTATGGACATCGGATAATCACCTTACCGCTGTATAACGCACAAAACAGAATAGGCAGAGGGAACATAGTATTAAGACACTCCATTCTCCACTATCCGCCGAATTCTGGAGGTATTGTGTGTTGTAGTGGCGTAACTTAACGCCGCACTCTGCCTTTAAACCAGAGCGAAGAAATTAAAATATAAATTTAAATACATATGGCCATACTGGCCTGACTGGCCTCTATTATGGATATAATATTATCTATATATTGAAAAGTTTTAGCAAGGTTGGTACCTACTATTCCAGATGAAACATATAAAACCGAACAAAATACCGTTAAATAACATCACCACACATGTTTTACTACCTATAATTCTATTCCACGAGTCCGTATAAAATAGAAACTCGGGACTCGCGGGCTTTCAAAAACGCTGCATTAAAACATCATAAAATTCAAACATAAACGTTTACTGCGGCCATTTTACGACGCACGCTACCTATCGATCGTTTTAACGATAAATAAAAATTAATAGCGGACAGGTCGGTACTGAATCGCAGTGGCCGTGTTCACCGAGACTAGGTACCTACACTTGCCAAATTATCTTAAATATTTTGGTATGAGACTTGAAAGAAAGGAGAGCAGCTGCCTTTTTTATAATAACGACAATAATAGAGGCCAGTCGTGGCGCACGAGCAAAAGGGAGTGACTCTTACGCGATGGCTGTGGATTCGATTGCCGCTCGCGGCAATGTAATATTTGAAACTCCACAATTCGGCGAAAAATGAACGGTGTGCTTTAAGAATAAGTTCCATCTGCCTGCCCCGCTGCGTGCGAGATACAGCGTGAAAAAAACGTAAGAATAGGAGTAAAATATTTTGGGTTCCTAAAATATACAAAACTGCCTCTGTCTTTAAAAGAGTGTAACGTAACAAATTCCAAATTACTAGCACAAAGACGAGTATTAATATCGAGATTTAAAACGGGGCCCGTGCCATGTTATTAACTCGATCAGTCCGTCGGATGCAGAATCCCCCAACATTCTCCCTCCTCCCCTCTCCCCAACCAAGGGGTGGGACGAAATAGGATTCTATCGGTCTCCTCCATTCCACGCCGTTCGTACTCGACGTGACTCCACATAGCTATACGACCAGTCATGAACTACTTCAATCTTATCACAAACAGCCAAGGTTCACTTTGGGTCCCACAATCTCTGCGGTTCAATGGTTTTGTTTACGTCGACGTAATTTCGTGTTTTATATATTTTTTATCCAGTTGACATTCGTGTTGGGTGAAGTTCGTGAATACTTTTACTGTAATAGATTTCGGGCAGTGAGGTATTTGATAGATGAAAAATATACGAATTTGTCACTACATATATATATATATATATGGGTAATGTTTTTGTTTCGTAAACTATTTTTTATTACTTTTTTATATTTTTATAGAGATTTATTACAATATCTAAGATGAATTTCTGTAAAAACATAATTTGACTGGTACTGGTACACCCCACTGTTTATAGGGGACACCCCCATCTCAGCGATGTGCGATAACGCTTATCAATCAAACACACGCGCTGGATGAATTGTAAGAAGAATTTATTATTGAACTTAAGAGAAATATGAGTCATATATAAAATCTTATTTATTGAGAAAGAATTTTATTCCAAAAAAATACTAATGAAGAATAATTTCAACTGGTTTTATATTAAAACTTAACTACAGCGTTGATGTAGATTGATTTAACACTATCATAAAACTATATCGTAACACCTACTTTGCATTTTAAATTTATACATTAAAAAAAAAACAGTTTTTTTTTATTTTATGCGGTGAAGAAATCATGATCACCATGTTATATGATTCACGTTGTAACCTATTCTTTTGAGGGTCGACTTTGCAAATATCTGCAGTCCACGCTCCGGGGTGTTTGTGTTGCAACCGATATGGGGAGGTGTGTTTTTGTTTGGTTTTCGCTTTGGCGCTTTCGCCTCATGCAACCGTGCTGTAATTTAGTCTAAATTAACTAGAAAAATATATAAAATATTGTATCTCTATAAAAAAAATAATGGCGTATACAAAATTTTCTATAAAGTATGAACTTACAATACCAAAAATAGATATTGCGATATGATAATTTCCTGATATAAATTCAAAAACGAAAATTTATCTATTTGAAATTAAAATTAATTTGAAAACACTGTAATTTACAAGGAGAATGAGCGTCTAACGACTGAACAGTACCAGTTTTGCAACTGACATCAACATCAGCAATTTATAAAGTTCTCGGCGCGAGCGCAATGCATCTACGGTTGCGTCTTGCGTAACAGTCGTGACGGTATCTCAAGAATGCACATCGAAAGGATGAGACACTTCATCCTTTTACTGATGCAACTTAGTGGTCTTATATTTTAAAATATGAAATTTGTTTAATATGTATCCCGCACACAGCAGGCAGAGGGAACTCAGTGGTAAGACACTCCGTTCCCCACTTTCTGGCAAATTCTGGAGGCATTGCGTGTTGAGTAGCAGAACTCAACGCCGCGCTTTGGCTCGACACCAGAGCGAAGAAATTAAAATAAATATCTCATCTACTCGAGTGGAGATCAAACCCAGAACCAGTCGGTTTTACAGTCACACTTTGTGCCCCTGCGCCACGACTGGCCTCAAATGCTTAAACTTTAAGAAATACAAAAAAAAAATAGTTAATAAGTCATCTAAAATCAATGTAACTGGTTAAAATCTATAATACCTATATGAAAAGGAATGAGTATGCTTAAAATATTATCTGTATTGTAAATACCCTCTTAACGGTACTTAGAAATCGTACTATAAGACATTGAAAGCATAATACTAATTTATTCGTATTAATTTTATATTCTGTGCAAGAATATATTTTTATCTACTGTATACAATTTTAATCTAGTCAAACAAAGTCTTAAAGATTTAAAATAAACTACAGAACTACACATATCAATAACCGCGTAAGCCGCTTATCCCTCGGGTGGAGCCTAATCCGCGGTTTAGTTCAGCCAGTGGAAGCGATTCCTTATTTGATATATATTATCTGTATCAGTTCACTGCACTAAGGGAGAGATGTTATCTGTGCTTCCCTTCACATACTTTTGACATGTATAATGGAATTTCTAAAAAGTTGTTTTTATTCATATTATATTTATTTTTCATAATAACTGATATTGTAGTGTAAAGTTAGATAAAATTATTTTTTAGATTATAATCAGTGCCACAGAAGTCATTCTAAAATGTTTTGTACTGAAACGTTATTATTTTTAACATTTCTTTTTCATTGAACAACCGTACGTTGTTTGTTCATCCATATTATTCCAACAGCAATATCTAAACACAATTACCCTCCGTAAACAGACGACGCCCGGGGCCAGCACATGTTATGTATGTAGGTAAACAGTTGAGAGTGATGCTTCTACTTTGGTGAATTGATATTGAATTGCATTTATAGTATTACAGCAGTAATAGTTCATTCTACATGAGTATATTAGTATAAATAATTCACTTCACTAACAATTTTATTTTATTAAATTTTATATCCACTATTTAATTTGACAGTCAACACAATTCACAGTTTTGTATCGTTCCTCAACACTTCACCGTACATCTTCCCGCCATGTTGTTGACAATACAAAACCAAAAGCCGTTCTAAATTCAAATTATAATTTTTAAATTTAAAAGAATCAGAGGTGGCCAGCTATTTGTATGTTAAAAGCACCCAGTATATACTAAGTATGCCATATTTGTGGTATCTAATAATATAAATATATTAATAATCGGTAACAATATAATGTTAACTTGTAGTATTAATTATCTACTTCGGTTTTTTTAACGCACCAAATTATTTATCTTTAATCTTTTATGATTATTTAAACTTATTGTTTTAGTAATATTAAAAGATGACAGTAGTGCAAACAGAATATATTAGGGGATAAAATATATTTACATATTAATGAATTTCCCTAAAATCAGCTATAACGGACTATCAATATATAACTGTACAACAGTTAATTCGTACTGACTTAATTATAAGTTTCATATTTTAACAAACCCCCTAACCCTATCAGACCTTTTTCAAACTCCCTTACACGTTTGTATCAAGATCAACCCCCAATCAAAATATTTGTACAACCACTAGCTATCTATTTAAAATTTCATCTAACAATTCTCGCGTTTTATCTACAATCGTCACTTTTTCTGATGGCACATCAAGGTGTTACCGTCGACAAAGCGATAAATAAAAAAATAAAAAAGATGTCTATGGCACTACCGCGTGGAGACGTAGCTAATGTGTAATGCGGTTGAGTTTTTGTCCAAGTCCAAGAGTTGATCTTTTTGTTTCTTTTTTTTCATCCAGATTCGGTTACGGTTCGTATTGATCGAAAAATCCGATTTCGAAATGGGTGCTCCGAAAGTTTTATTGTTGCCACGATACGTTCTTAAACAATAAAAAAGAACGCATTTTGAACTGAGAATGCAATTCTCACATGTCACGTTCAGAAATCGAAGGGGACGTGGTCGTGTTTTAGAAAAGTAATTATTCGACATCAATTGGTGCCAAGTTGAGGTGAGGACAATATAAAAGACCTAATTTATTTTTTTCGTCCAACCACAATGCTCGCTGTTGCAAACGTGATACCATGTGTCGATGTTTTGATTGGAATTACGTAAATAAAACTCAGCTTGTCCGCGTACAAGTAATTTCGTAGCAATTGCGCTATTGACTTTATATTTTATTTAATATGGCAACACCAACGCTATATCTATTTTATATTTGGTTACGGAGGTCATTTTCCCTTCTAATATATTTTCCTTAATAATACACTTATAGCGTCAATTACATGATCATTTAGACTCATTTAAAACTTTAAGCTCATCGAGTCATTTACATAATTTTATGAGGCGTATCGGTTGCTACGAATTTTCGTTAATTACGTATGTTATTTTTACGGCGTTCATAAAAATTTAGGTGTTAAAAATTTTAATTGTCATGTCGTAATAATATCTTTATTGTTTAAATAAATATACTTACTTTGAGGCCGTTGTGGTGCAGGGGCACAAGGGTGCGACTGTAATGCGACGGTTGTGGATTCGATCGCACTATTATTATTTATTAATATTTTCTTCGCTCTAAAAGAATTGGGTGGAAATTGGGGAACAGAGTTTCCTGCATGAAGATGATTTATTAATTTATTATTTTTAATATACTTACAGTGCGTTGGAGCCTTCCCGGCTAAATAATCTTCTTTGCATATGAATTTGTTGTCATCGAGCACGTACAGCTCCTCTCCTGTAGATAGTTGTTTCCTACACACGAGGCAAGTGAAGCAGTTGAGGTGGAACACTTTCTCTCTCGCTTTCCGAACCAGATCCGAAGGAGAGATGCCGTGTCCACAGCCACTGCATTTTGTTCCGTAACGCCTGTGGACAAGAGTTTCGAGATAAAAAGTAGAAGCTAATAGCTTAAATTAAACAATAACTGAAATAAGTCAAAGAAAAGATGAATTAGCTATCATATATTCTTCCTATTTTGGAAGTAAAAAGAGAGACAGACAGACAAATCTCTAATGCTTTTTTTTAAAACTAAATCTTGGGCAGTTTCTGAAGAATTCAAATCCCGATATGCGATTTTTTTTTCTTTCCAAAATTTTAAATATCTACTATATATATACTAATATACGAAAACACCAAAAAATCCAATACATCTTCGATACAAATCGTATAGGTTAAATTGAAAAAAGATAAACTGATAGTTATTAAAATATAATTTATTGGCATTAACCTTCTCAAGATAATCTAGTAACCCAAATACCATGTTTTTCTAATGTTTCTTATAATAATTAGTTATTGTTTAAATTCCATAATCAATCTTATTAACATAGCGTCGCGTGTTTAAAACAATACAAACTCGACAACATCGTGTGGATGACCAGTGATTTCTAAAGATGCTATTTTTGAAAAAAAAAATGTATTATATCAGAAATACCAGTACTTAAGTACAGAAGCAAAATGCGGCGTTGAGTTCTGCCACTCAACACACAATGGCTCTAGAATTGCGCAAAAAGTGGGGAACGGAAGGTTCCAAGGTCTCGTCACCAGATGAAAAATTCCAATTTCCTCGTGTGAAATTCAAACCCACAACCTGTCTCGACCACCACGACAGGTCTCATAAAATGATCAGTAATGTCTTAAGAAACTTAACCTTTACAAAATTATAAAAGCAATAAAAAAACTTAACTTTGCCAAATATTCTCTAAAACATTAATAAATTATTAAATCGTAAAAATAGTTTAGGAGCTACTCGCGAAGACGAGATACTGACGGGTCAGCTATTAAAAAACGTTATAAACGTACCAGTGTGTATTGGCATTCGTTGAGTTTTGAAAGATTATTGCAATATGCAAATGATTTGGATGATTTATTGATTGATTTACCCATAATCGGAAGCATTACTGACAACCATGTGTGTGTAAGCGAGACAGGTAATGGGTTCGATTACATTTACTATTTTCATTTATTGGCTCTGGCGTCGAGTGCCTCCAGAATTCGTCGTACAGTGAGAAGCGGAGTGTCTTAACACTAGGCTGCTATATGCTGAACACAGCGTGAAACTCAAGAAGAAAGGACACTGATTAGATGATATATTTCACACTTATTTTTTACTTTTGAATAAAACATCTAAAATGTTGCCATTCTTATACAAAACTGTTTTATTAATTATATGAAAAAATTAAAAATCTCTATATAAAAGAATATAAAATATAATTTAGCCTCTAAACTGAGAATGATGACAAGTTTGAATAACACGTAAAGATTATGTATGCGCATTATTTATAGATTTGCATTCGATTTAATAATGTGTTACAACTGTTAGAGTAAAAAAAGTAATATAAATTAAATACTTATTGAAATTTATGATGCAGTGGAAGTAAAAAGTTGTGGGTTCAATCTCAACACGGGACTGCTTTTTTTTATTGCTCCAATATGATATGCAGCCAAAGAAAGAGAATGAGAGTCGAGAGAGAGAAAGAGAGAGTATCTTTTATATTAGGTTTTTTCTTCTCTTACTCTACTTTTAAGACTACTAGTAGTAGTCTTTGACAATTGTCACTTATTTTGAAACGAATTAAATTGAATTCAAATCAAGATTCATTTGCTACACGCAAGCTGACAACACTTGTACCACATTTTCTTCTAAGAATGACGACGATGTGATACAACTTTATATATAAAATATAATCATTTCAAATTTTAAAAAAATATTACTAAATCAGCTTCACGCTGTATCCCGCACACAGTAGTGTAGGCAGAGAGAACCTTGCGTTAAGTCACCCCATTCCCCACTTGCCATATACCACTCGAGATATTTTATACAGTATTTATTTAGAATTTTTATCACATATTCGCCCTACCAATCGTGTAACAGGTCTCAAAAATATATATCTTTACAAGTAATTACAGTACCAGTTGTTCTATATATTATTCATTATAGAGGCCAGTCGTGGCGCAGTGGCACGAAGTGTGACTGTAAAACCGACTGGTTGTGGGTTCGATCCCCACTCGAGGAGATGAAATATTTACTTAAATTTATATTTCCATTTCTTCGCTCTGGTGTCGAGGCTAAGCGCGGCGTCGAGTTCTGCCACTCAATACGCAATGTCTCCAGAATTCGGCAGAAAGTGGGGAATGGAGTGTCTTAACACTAGGTTCCCTCTGCCTACCCTGCTGTGTGCGGGATACGGCGTGAAGCTGATTGATTTATTTATTTATTTTAGTTGTTCTATATTAGCAAAACACACGACACTTTCGGCGGCAATGTCTTTTATACATTTATTATCGCATTGAGTGATTACCAACGCTATTTACATAAACGATGGAAGGCCATATGAATAATACATTAGATTGACGCGAACTCAGGATTCCGCCATTTTAGTTTGAATATTGCCGCTTTATTTCAATGATACACAAATAATTATATTGAAGACGGTCGTGGAGCAGCGGCACGAAGTGTGACTGTAAAACCGACTGGTTGTGGGTACGATCCCCACTCGATGAGATGAAATATTTACTTAAATTTATATTTCTTCGCTCTGATGTCAAGGATAAGTGCGGCGTTGAGTTCTGCCACTCAGCACGCAATGCCACCAGAACTCGGCAGAAAGTGTGGGCGGAGTGTCTTAACACTAGGTTCCTTCTGCCTACCCTGCAGTGTGAGGCATACAGCGTGAAGCTGATTTATTTTTTAAAAATAAGTATATGTTAAAACTATAACATTTAAGTTTAGGGTTCCCTAAAAAATTGGGACCGATACTTACAACTTGTGTTCCGGCGGAAATGACGTCACTTAAACAAAGGAAGTGGGAAATGTCACCGAATAAAGGCATAATGTGGCGATGTCACTCAAGGTACTTTATGTTATTTACATTTTAAATTCAATAATTATTAAAAGAAGATGTATAAATTGGTATTTATTTTATGTTTAAAAAACGATAAGTCAAAAATATTATGGAATATCACACATGAAAATATAATTAGGCGGACCGACCGCGTCAGCAGTAACGCGACGGTTGTGGGTTCGAATTTCAACTCGGGGGGGAATGAATTGTTATTTATTAATATTATAATTTCTTCGCTCTGGTACCAAAGCAAAAGCCCGGCATTGAGTTCTACCACTCATCACGGAAGGCCTCGAGGCGCAAAATGGAGATCGGAGTGTCTTAACACTAGGTTCCCTCTGTCACCCTGCTGGGATACAGTAGGATAATTAATAAACTTACTGGACTTCTTATACAAAAAATAATGTATGAATTGAACTAATGTAATCTTCTTGAAAAATTATAGACAATGAAACTAAGACATTTAAGAACGGAAGCGGTGAGTGAACCGCTTTCCGTTGACCCGCGACCGAAATTGTTTTTTTTTTTTTCAATTTTTTTTTGGTGTCATATAATTTTATAGCAGTTCCTAATGTCAGTTTTTAGTAAAAGATAAAGATTATGGTTAATAATGATTATTAGTATCTGTGGTTAGAACATAAAAATGTTTCTTTGTACAACGTAAAAGTTGTGATCACATTGTTTTTCTTAATATTAAACAAAGTTATAAAAGTTTTTATAACATTATTACTTTTTTTTGCTTCACGCTGTTTCACACAGATAGTAGGGTAGGCAAAGGAAATCTAGTGTTAAAACACTCCGTTCATCACTTTTCATCGATCTCTGAAAGCATTGCGTCTTGAATGGCGAAATTCAACGCCGCGCTTTGCCTCTGTACCAGAGCGAGGAAATGAAAATAGAGTCGAGTGAGAAGCGAACCCACAACCTGGCCTCAACCTATAGAACCATAGCGTTTTGTGGGATATTTAATAACTTTCTTCTTCTATATATTACTTTAATAATAAAATTATTTGTGTGCCTTTCGCACTACAATTTATACCTATTTTATATGCACACGTAGACATTGGCCTTTTGTTATGATTTTTCTAATTAATTTACAACGCTAGTGTCGGAAATTTCTAGATGATTTCTGTTCTTTATATTTTATGATATTCTGTTTTAGGCCATGAGAAGAGATAAAATCTTATATAAAAAATATACCCATAAAAGTCCATCCTTCTATTTGTCGCGAAGTCTTAAAATAGTATCCACTACTGGGTACCTACCTACAGTAAGTTTAAGAAGTACCTACCTAAGGTTATTATGAAAAAATTACATTATTACTATTTTTTGCTTTTTTATAGTACACCGACAATAATTGAGTTAAATTTGATCGTGGCGCGGGGGCACAAGCGTGTGACTGCAAAGGCAGGTTGTGGGTTCAATTTCCAATAAAGGATATGTACTTAATATTATATATTTTAATTTCTTCGCTTTGGTAATGGGGCAAAGCGCAGCGTTACTTTCAGCCATTTAAAACGCTAAGCTTTCATAATTCGGCTGAAAGTGGAAACAGAACGGTTTTAATGGGAATTCGTTCCCATTCGTGTCATACTAGGTCCTCAAATTCCCTCTGTCTAACCTGATATGTGCGGGATACAGGGTACCTGTATGGCAATCGCTGTCCCGGAACTTGTATTTATTATTCACGCCATTCGTGACGCGGTAAAGACCGTTCCAAGTCAAAAAACGGGATACAGCGTGAAGCCTATCTAGATAGACAGACATATGCACGTCCAACCTCACTAGTAGATAATAAAAATGTATTTAGAATGTATTGTTTATCAAATATCAAATCTAAGTGCTGTAAGTTCGCAAGTGCATTTTTTTCATATATCAAGATCATAATGTGAGAACAAACATTACGTAAACGGTACTAAACCATTTATCAAGAACATGCGATTCACTTCGCGCAACAGATAATAAATGGCTTCCTTCCTTTTAAAAAATCATCAATTAACTTTTTTATTTGAATTAATTTCTAGAAATTAAACCTAACTCTGAGTCTAAGTAAAGTTATCTTTCTTTTTTTTTTTATTATCTATTTTTTGTTTGTGTTTTTTTTTTGTTATTTATACCTTTGTAATGTAACAATATGCTGCCTCGATAAGGTAAAAAGCAATTTAGGGAAATTGATTTATAAAAGTTTTGCATTTTTACGTGCTGGTCGTCGTCTAACAAGTAGAATTGTTAAAAAATACACATTCATCACTATCGTTTATTAAATAATACATTGTATTCAATTATTTGATCACCGATGTACCTACAGTTCTAAAAAAAACCAGCTTCACGCTGTATCCCGCACACTGCAGGGTAGGCAGAGGGAACCTAGTGTTAAGATACTCCGTTCTCGTTCCGTTTTAAAAAAATGTTGTTTTTAAAAAAAATTATATACTATATGTTTTTTTTAGTATTTATTATTTTACTATTACAATTTTTATGTGTTTTATGTTATTTCTGTCTCAATCTAATAAAATGCTTAAAACATTTGATTAGAAGTTTTTTTTAGTACAAGAATAAACCAAAACTTACCTAAAGAAATCATTTCTACAGAACAATTTGTTATCTCTAGAATAGCACTTATCGGCGAGAGGCGCGCGGCAGTCCGCACAGCGGACGCACGCGGCGTGCCAGGCCCGCTCCAGCACGTGGAGCAGGAACTTGTCCAGGATGGGCTTCTCGCAGCCGGCGCAGGCCATCGCGCCGCCTGCCTCCCCACGTCCTGGGGGCAACGGAAATTATATTAGTTTAAAGTTAAAGTTTAGGCCAGTGGCGCAGTGGTGCAAAATGTGACTAGACGTGAGAGGTTATGAGTTTGATTCATTATTAATATTTTCATTTCTTCGCTCTGGTGTTAAGGCAAGGCGCGGAGTTGAGTTCCGCCGCTTAACATGCAATGCCTCCGAAATTCGGCGGGTAATGCGAGTGTTTTAACACTAGGTTCCCCCTGACTACAACGGCGGGATACAGCATGAAACTGATTATTAAATATTAATGTAGCACTCTGACCTAGCCGCGGCTTTGCTTGCTTATAGCTATTTTAGTTTAAGGTTTCATCTAAATAACCTCAGTCGTTTTTGCGTAAAAATGGAACAAACATCCATCCTCATAAATTTTCACATTTATAATATTAGTAGAATAGTAGAATATACATAGCAATATGTAGAAATGAGTAACAAAAATTTGCCTGAGCAACTTAATAACTTTTATAAATTTAGGTATAAATAGGAAAGGGCAGAGAGAACCAAGTGTAGACACTCCGTTCTCCAAGACATTCCTTGTTGAGTAGCGAAACTCAACGCCGCGCCGCCTTACCAGAACAGATTAAATAATTTATTCCACCCACAAGTGTGAGAACCTACAACCCGTCGCGCCTACAGTCAAAACAATAAAACTTTTGAATGATTCTTTAATATAAACTTTTAATGAATATTTTTGACAAATTTTTTTAGCCTTTTTATATACATAGGTACTATATCAGTATTTAGATATATATAGATTTTCAATGGCATATGTTATAAATAAAAAAATACTTAAATTATAACTTTCCCTTCAATAAATATATATATATTTAAAAACCTACTACCCATATGTAAAATTTTGCAATTTCAAAACCACCTATAAAACTATAGTAGTTTACATACATACACGTACTTCACTTTATCGCAAATCGGTAGCACTGCGTTGCACCTATAATAGGATTTTGTTTTACGATCGATAAAGCTAACTTGAATAAAGTTTTATTAACATACGTTATTACCGCGTACATGGCTTCGTTCGATTTTGTAAATAATAAAGGCACCCTAACCTAACATTATATATGTATATGTATATAGCTATTTTTTATTCCAGCTTCACGCTTTATCCCGCTTATAACAGGGTTGGAGAGGAACCTAGTGTTGAGATCGTTTCACACTTTGCGCCGAATTTTTCGGAGTACCTATTGCGTATTGAGTAGCGGAATTCAACGCCGCGTTATGCCTTGTTACTAAAGCGAAGAAATGAAAATATTACTTAATAAGTAATAATTCATTTCACCGGCTGAGAATTGAAACCACGTTACATTATAGTTACATGTGCCACTGCACCGCGACGGCCTCTATAATATGTTTATATGTGGCCTAATATTTTTTAAATATTTTTTTATAACGCTTTTTATTTATTTTAATAGTTTTTATATTGACAAGATCTTCCCTTTTTTCGTTTAATATGTAAATATAAAACAAACGGTAAATATTATTAAATATTAGTATTGAACTTAAAAATACTACTTTGTTGCAATTATAAACAATTATTTTTAATTTTCTGTAAATGAGCACAGATTTTATAAATTGTTGTTGTCAGGATTGCATTTACGAAATGTCATATGATTTTATTAAAAATATAGGTACAATAAATAATTAGGTAGCTATTAGAGCAAAATTATTTAGTTATTTTATTATAATAAAGAAATTATTTCAGTTAATATATATATATATATATATATATATATATATATATATATATATATATATATATATATATATATATATATATATATATATATATATATATATATATTATGTTCCATAAATATATTAAAGTTTCATTCCCATATATATGGTAGAGTTCTTTTTGTCCTATTTTTTTTAATATTTTAGACATTCAGAACAAAATCCAAAGTTGAATAATGCATACCGTATTTGGAAATATATTTTTAGCAACTGTTGTAAATATTGTATAGGTATAATATTTTGTTTTATTTTAATTTAATTGGTTAAACTAATAACAGCATAGTATGACTTGTGTAATTATAGAGCATGAATACAACACTCTTATAATTAATAAACAATTAATTTTACGTTTTTCGAAACAACTTTCTATGGGGCTTTTACCATTTCCTACATTTAAATTAAAATAAAAAAAATATTATAACTTAGTGACGGTTATAAAAAAAATTCTCTCTTCGGTTAAAATTTTCGCAATTTTTATCAATCATCGATACATTATTTTTTTGATACAAATAATATATTTTCTTTCTATGACATTTATGCTTTTTAAAGAAATACGAGTAAATAAATGATTTGACTTAAAACAAAATGATTTGACTAAAAATATATATATTTTCTAAATACTCAGTTTGACAAACGAGCCGAAACAATTTTTTTATCTACATTAAATTTTTACTGTAGTTATTCAAATTTCCCATGTAAAAAATCCCCTATTAGATAATTAAAATATATAGTTTAATTACATAAATAAATAACAATAACATTTCTGTTAAAATATTAAAAATAAACTAATAATAGGTCTCAACTCTCAATTCAAATTTCTTACGTCATTTCTTTTTTCAAAAATGTTGACATTTATTAGCAAAATTTATGAAGGTCGTTTTATATTCCATATTCAAATCGAAATTTCCAATTGGTCGCGCGTCATTTCAGGCACGTTCAGAAATCTGCACGAGTTCTTTTTTTTGTTTTATTCGATACTAAAAACTGTACAGCACTTTTTTAATAATTATTTTTGTCTACTAAATCTTGGTCTTGTTTTATTTATATCTATATAAATATAATATAAAGACACCGTTCCCACTTTCCACCGATTCTGGGGGCACAGGATTGTGTGCACAATAATCCTATTTATTGTATGTATGTTTTACCATATTAGCTATATATTGTTGTTTGTATTGAATAAAGATTATAAATATGCAGAAAAGCACATCAAACATACTTTTCCGATTAAAACAATTAAAAAATAAAACAATATAAATTTACAAGATGTACTGCAAGAAAAAAAAGGCAAACACCACACGCCGCATATAAACAGCGTGAAGTGAATACATTATGAGTGTATGTGGCAATAAGTGTTTGTCTTCCAATTACAGAAAAACCGCTAAACCAATTTGCAAAGGATCCGGGCTCACTAATAAGCATGATAGTACTCATTACTTCACCACAACAGGTGGTTACTAACATTGTATAACATAATATCTAGATATTCTTCAAATATATATTTTTGATATAAATGCTTATTATAATTTTACCAAGAAAATAAATATATCTGTAATGTTTTAATTGAAATACTTACAAAAACATATATATACATATATACATTTCTTTATTTAGTATCAATACTGTACTGATACTTAATATTAATATGAGGAAATAATTAAATCCAAGATATTTTTTATATCAGTTACCTATTATTCTAAAGTGTTAAGCCTTTGTATCTACAAAAACCCATGGTCTTTACCCAAAACCAAATAATCCCGGCCATCTTAATTCCGCTCACTTAACATAAATTGTTAAAAAATCTAACTAAAAACATTGAGACAGTGTCTGTTCTGTTTTTAAAATTCTTGTAAACGATACAAAGATGTTTAAAATAACGGCTTTGCGTCTTAAGTGATACTTTAGGAGTGAGTAAAACCAAAAGCCGATTACGTGGAGTCACTGTTTTAATCCACAAAATAATTGTGTGTTTTTTATTTGACCAGTGCTAGAAATATTTTAAGTGTGCCAAAGCATTTGCTGAGATTTTACAAAAAACAAGTTAAATGCAGTTTTTTTTTAGTAATCTCAATTTATCTCTAGTTGCAACTAACCAAAGTACCAAATAATTTTTGACATCTCTATGGTTTTGGTGATTATTATGTTTTTTTTATTTTATATGTTGTAAATTTGCAATTACTTTAGAAAAAAATAATAACAGAACTATTTTATATTAAACAATGAATGAACAAACTTAAATTTGAACATGACACACGGATAACCTATTATAATCTTTTTATGTATATATGTATTTATTAAGAATTATAAAAAAAATGGAGCTGCATTTTTTTACATTTTACAGCTTTTAAATTACATCTTTACAATAAAAAAAATATTAACTGATTTGTAATTTGCTATGGATCTTTAATATTGAAGTTATATTGTAACTGTGGTAAAAGACGCAAAAATACAGTTAATCTGTTTCATTATTTGTAATAACTTATATAATCTGTATCAAAGCTTATTTAGTTGTAGTTGTGTGTAAAATTTTTGACTCTGTTTTAAGCTTATTTTTTATAGTTAATATTGGATTAATATTATTATATGTTTTTTTTTATGATAAATATTTATATTTAAATAAATAAATTTTATGCAATTGTTATAATACTGTGCTTTTAAGAACTATAGTAGTTATTGTTTCTGAAACTAGCAAATTTCTTATCTATACCCACTGAAAATTCCGATTTTTCTAAAATATTTGTAATTGACACCAAACTTTCAACACTCAACACGCAATGCCTTCAGAATTCGGCAGAAAGTGGGGAACGGAGTATCTTAACACTAAGTTCCCTCTGCCTATCCTGCTGTGTGCGGGATACAGCGTGAAGCTGAGTTGATTTGTATTTGACACCAAGCTTTTACTGTTTTCTCTTGGAAGTGTTGCGAATTTCACATAAACACCTAGCGCCGTCAACATAGGCCTAAAATATATAACTTTGCTCGTGTATTGCAAAATAATTAGCAAAAATTAAATTGAAATATATATATTTAACTTTATTTTCGTTGTGCTAAGAAATATCAAAGGTTAGATTATAAAAATTTTCATAAAAAGGTAGGTGAATAAATCGTTTTAGTTCAATAGAAATATTTAAACGTGTTATATGTTTATATGATTTAGTGTTTCTATTATGACTCTATGTAGAGCATATAATAAATATATGAATGACATTTTTTTTACTTTAAAATCTTATCAACAGATTCTATTAATAGTTTTGTTTATATTATTCATGCAAACACTTAGATATATGAACAAAAAATGTATAATAAATAGGTAAATAAATAAATGTAGAGAAAAAAAACAAACAAAACAACCTCCATACGTTGGCATTGCTGCGCACAAAGTTCAGTTGGTAAAACACAAAAAAATTCAATTTTTCAAATCACGAGACACTGACTTTTACCAATGTGGTGCTGGTGGAAGGGGGCAAGTGCCCCCCGTCCTGCGGCAAGGAATCCCGCCACTTCGACACCCTGACACGACACTGCACAGACACAACCCGACACGCGGGGCAACCAACACGCGCGACAGCTAGACGCGTACTGATCGCTCTACCATCGCTCACCCACCGCTTTTCCACCACAAAACACTGCAGACAAGGACGGCGAATGCGTAGCTGTAGGTGTGTGCGAAAAAGAGAGCGATAGTAGCGGTTAGTGGGCGTGGTCACGGCAACCAGCCAGTAGGACCACGGGGTGGCGCCAACGCTCTTGGACGTTTTTTCCCGTGCGTGAACGTTGGCGGTGTTTAGTTCTGTGGGACACGTGCGTCGGTAAATTTAAATTGGCTGTGTAGTAGCTGTGTAATTATAGAGTGGACCTTTGGTTCCTACTTCACTCTAGGTTCCCACTTTTATGGTGTTTTGACGGGGCGTTGGACGTGCGACCGCCTTCTGAGATATGCTTGCTCGTTTTGTTTTTTCTTTTTGTTATTTTTGTAGAGTTTCGGTTTCGCTTGTGTTTGTTACGCGTTTTGAAATATATATGTTGATATATATATATTTAGGTCCTTTAGGTTTTTGTAGTTTTATAGCTGTTTTCTGTATTGGTGTAATTTATTTTATAATATTGTAATGCATATCTAATATCTACTCGTATATAAAAAAAAATCCTAAATAAATATTATATTTTTAGCTTTATAGATGGAAACCTGGGAGCTTAGTGTTAAGACACTCCGTTTCCATTAAGACACCTCCGTTTTACAATTTCTGCCGAATTCTCGAGGTATTGTGCAGTAGGTCACGGAACTCAACGCCGTTAATCTTCGCCTCGTTACTAGAGCGAGAATATGAAAATATTACTTATTTAATTTCTTATAGTGGGAATTGAACCTATCATCTCACAATCACGCACTTATGTCCCTGCGCTACGACTGGTCTCCTCTGTATATTAAATATGTAGAGATTAATAAATGAACTGAATAGGTAACAACGTAGTAATTACTTGGAGCGCCGATGAAAATGTTAAAACTAGTACAACAACAATTTTAATTTTTAGTCAACTCTGAAAAGGAGCAGTTCATCACTTTTTTGCAAAAAAATCAACAAAAACAAAACAAATATATAAAAATGATGTTTTGGTTTATTTAAGTTAAATAGAAATTTCTTAAAATTACAAATAGGTGCTTAATTGTAAGAGCTGTGGTAGTTTTTATGTATTAATACCAATTTGAGTACAGCTTTATGCTGTATCCCACACACAGCAGGGTGAGCAGAGGGAACCTAGTGTTTTGACATTCCGTTCCCTACTTACCGCCGAGTTTTGATGGCAATGCGTGCTGAGCGGCGAAGCTCTAAAATTTAAATTTAATAAAATTTAAATCTCTAACATTTAAATAACGGCGGAAATTTAAATTTAAATTAATATTTTGTCTCCTAAACTGGCGATCGAACCCACCACCAGTCGCGTTTACAGTCACAGTTTGTGCCCCTGCGCCACTACTGGCCTCTATATATAGAGCTGATGGTTATAATGTCTATTCTTAAAGCATTCTTTTTCTTTTAGCAGATTGTTAGCAATACTAAGAGTATTGTTAGCAATACTAAGAAGTTAAAAATAAAATTATTAAAAAAAACCTTAAGCCGACTTTAAAACTATGTTGATACGCACAAAATTAAATAAAAACCAAATTATAGAAAATAATATTTTAATTACTTCAAAGTAAAGTACTTTTTAAAATTATGACAGTATCTTACTGCCATCCCGATTGACTGCAGATTTGATCGCCAAATGCCTAAACGACAATAAAATACAATAAGGCGCTGAGAACAAATTGTTGAGTTCCGCCATTCAACACGCAAAATCCTCGAATTCGACTAAAAGTGGGGAACGGGGTGCCTGTCTAGCGTCACGCCGTATCCCTAGCGAAGTAGTCAGGAAACGGAGCGGCAAACGCTACGGTCTCTACATACCTCTTTCGCCTCGTCCACTGTCATCAACCTCTTCATACATGCCATCCGGGGAGTCTTCATGCTTTTTACGTGAGCTTCCTCCAGTAGATACAGTTTCAAAGGTTTGAAACTGTGTTTTCGAAGTTTAACCGAGGTCTCCCCCGATCTCTCTTACCACTCACTTTTCCATTATAAATCTTTATTGCCATTCGTTCATCACTCATTCGTTCGATGTGCCCAAACCAGCTGAGCACGTTCTTCTTCATTTTTATCGCTAGTACCTGCCATTCTGTGTACCTCTTCACTGCGGATGCTATTAGCTAAGCTGAAACCGCATATCCTACAGCATATAGGCATTTATCTTTACAGAAGAAGAATGAACTTCTTCTGTAAGGGTAGCGTGGGTAACGTTACCCTGCTAAATGCGGGATACAGCGAAATATAAAAAAAACATAACAGCGTATTGGGACAATGTCTGACTATAGGCGTGACGGTTGTGTGTTCGATCAAGACAATCTGATCATCTCCGGCACACACCAGCCAATGGCTCCAAGATCATCAAAAATCGTTTTAAGAATATGTAGAGTCGATTAATAAAGTCTGGTTTTCTCTGCATTTTTTTTGTTGGTTTAATTATATTATTAGTATAAATACTTAATACGTTTAATTATATTATTAGTATATGTACTGGAGAGAAAATATTAAAAAATAAATAAAAATAAAATAATAAAGAAAATAGTAATTCATTCCCTCGGATGAGAGTGGGAATCGAACCCACAATAGTCCCGTTACAGTCATATGCTGATGTCCTTGTGCAAGTACGGCCTCGTATGTACCTAACTATGTGAAGAAAGAAAATTGCAGTAGAAAATAAACAAGAATAGAAAATAATTTTTAATGTTGGTATCATATTATTTTGAAATCTTCGTGTTGTAAACAAAAAACCAACCAAGCGCGAGTCGGGCTCTCCCACCGAGGGTTCCATAAAAAATGGGAGGTCTTGACCTTTTTCTGAAATTCAGGTTTAGCTTAGCCAGCGGCCTTTCATCTTGAACTAGCCACTGTAACACCAAATTTTGCCCCTTTTTAAGACTATTATTTTTTAGGATTTCACCACAACTAATACTACTTACTACTAATACACAGGAATAATCTGAAAAGTGTAAAAAAAATATACTTTTCAGATTATTCCTGAACTAGTATCTACTAATCCTGAACTAGTATCTACTTGGCTAAGCGCGGCGTTGAGTTCTGCCACTCAACACGCAATGCCTCCAGAATTCGGCAGAAAGTGGGGAATGGAGTGTCTAAAAACACTAGGTTCCCTCTGCCTACCCTGCTGTGTGCGGGATACAGCGTGAAGCTGATTTTTAGTATCTACTACATGCCTATCGATGCTAGTTGGTCAACCGGAAGTACTATATGAATTTTGATTCCCTTGATTGTTGAAATAGGCATTTTTTGCGATATAAACTGCCATATATTTTTTTAAATTGAATGTATTTTTTTTTTCAGGAAATCACAGGGCCGTAGATCTTAGAATGTGCTTTGAATTTCAACTCGATATCGCGTTCCTGACATAAAGACAGACAGACAGAACGGCACCCTAAAATTTTTTTTTCTTCTTTTCTCCTATTCTTAATAGGTAGTTATTAGTAGGTTCAAAGAGAAGATACAGAAAACTTATAGGTACCTAATATTTACCTTTACTAATAAAAATAATTGGAATTGGTTCGATTCCCATTCGAGGAAATGAAATATTTAATATTTTAATTTGTTCGCTCTGATGTTGCGGCAAAGCGCGGTTATACCAGTTAAGTTCCGCCACTCAATACGCAATGCTTCCAGAAATTGGCGGAAAGTAGAAAGCGATGCGTCTTAGCTCGAGGTTCCATCTGTCTACCCTGCTACATGTGGAATACAGTGTGAAGTAAAAAAAATATAACAAAAATATATATAGGCACAAAAGAAATCTCTAAGAAAGAATCTTCTAATCTTTATATGTAGGTATATGTGCGAAATGTTTAGTTGAGCCCGGTCGTGTCGCAGGGGCACAAATGAGGTGGCATGGCATGTGGGTTCGATCCCCACTCGAGGAGATGAAATATTTATTTACATTTATATTTTAATTTCTTCGCGCTGGTGTCGAGGCAAAGCGCGGTGTTGAGTTCCCCCACTCAACACGTAATGCCTCCGGAACTTGGCGGAATGTGGGGAACGGAGTGTCTTAACACTAGGTTCCCTCTGCCTAACCTGCTGTGTCCGGAATACATGACGTGAAGCTGATTTTTGTGTTAGCGATTACTAGATAATAAATATATCTACAAATATATTAAAAACTTACACTAAATTTATAAAATACACATAAATATATACAATAACATTAAAAGAAGGTGAAAATAAATTACAATAATAATAATAAAAGGAAAGGACAAGGTGAGATATTAAAAATATTAGAAATATCATTTCGCGGATAGCGAGATATGGTTTCGAGCTAATTCTATACTATAGAATAGAATAATCGTATAATACAGGATAAAATTAGGAAGTGAGTTCTGTAAGAGCGCAACCAGCACTGTGAATTATTTTTCATATGAACGGTGTAAAATTGTAGAGAACTCAAGGCATCTTATACTAACAAAATACAGGCTTGTCACTTGATACTCCAAAGTGGAAGTAACAATTGACTCTTTAAAATAAGATTCAAAGAATAACGTTAAGACGTATAATATAATTTTGAAAATGTACAGATTACGGCGTAAACGAATAGGTAAGTAATTCACATATTTAGAACAATTCAATTATCGGGAATCGAACTCGAGTACACATATTTAGAAGTCGGCCAAGCAGTCAAGTCTCCTATTAGTACATGGACAGCAAATATCAGCGATGGGAATTATATAATGAACACGGGCAACAGAATTTGGTATTAGGCATTTAGCGATTAATTAAATAAATTTTGTATACATTAAAATAAATTTAAAAAATCTTTTGAGACCGGTCATGCTGTCACAAAAAGTGTGACTGTAAACGCGACAGGTCGTAGGGTCAATTCTCACTGGAAAAAAATAAATATTTAATATTTACATTTTCATCGCTGTGGTGTCGATTCAAAGCGCGTTCCCGCCACTCAATACGCAAAGCCTTCAGAATTCAACGGAAAATGGGTAATATAACAGTATGGGGTGTCTTAACAGTATGTTCCCTCTGCCTTTTATGCTGTGCGGGATACAGCGTGACGCTTATATAACAGATTGTAAACATGGAAGATTGGAAACGAATATACTTTAAGCATCAAATATTTTTACTTTTCCAGCTCCACGACATCTCGCTTGTTATAGTAAAACATATTGATCCCACACACTTGTGTGATTACTTATTAAGGAAACTCAAAAAAAATAATAAAAAAATCTATACTAAAATCACCGAAAGTACAATTTTCGGTTTTGATTTGATAAATTTTTACAACTATTACAATTAAAAATAACTTTTTTAATTATTATTTTGAGAAAAAATTTTTTGCAACTTGTTTTGTAGGTCGTACTGTGTATTATCTAGTCGTCATTAATATTCAATAGATGGCGCTATAATCATTTGAGTAAATTGACAAAGTAATTTTTGTGTGTCGACGATGGCGCCATCTTTCGAGTGTTTTGACAATAATACGAATCATTCATCGCTCTTGTACATTTCGTCAATAGATGGTGCTACTGTCTATATAATGTATAGGAATATTTCTGAACAGTGGAAGAGTGTTTAAATATTTGCTAAACAGATGTCTCTATAAAAAAAAAGATGTTAGAAATTCGAGAATTACTTGTAGTACAAATAATAGTTGTTTTCAATTCATCAAAGTATACATTTCATCGACGTTTACTTATGACATTATCCCATCAAACCACCCATATTTTAAAAATATAGTATAATTAATTATTAAACTATATATTTTATTTATGTAATAAATTAAGTTTTATATTTAAATTCATAATTTCGTATACAAATTTAAGCTTGAGATATTAGAATAATGAAAAAAGAAAAAAAACCATACAATTTCATATAAAAATAGTTTTATTACACTCTAATAGTCTTTAAATTTACATTTAATCGGTGCACGTTTCTTCATTTATTCTGTATTCTACCCAAAGGTTCGTTGCTTAAATAACTGGTTTATTTACCGATAAGGCCGCCTGTTGTTTTGTTAATATTATTTAATTTTTTTAAATATTAAAACCCACGTTGTTGTTCTTACGTAATTGAACTACATTACTATAGGAACTCACACTTATTTTTATAAACATTAGTGCACAAATCAACAAACACGTATGCAAACTCATAAAACTCTGGAACACACGGCTTTCTGTTTATTATAAAATAATATCAGAATTTGATAAAGTTAGTCTGAATTCATGTTACAAGAAAAATGTATACAATATAAAAATTAATTAATTGTTTCTTCACGCAGCAGGTCTTTGATAATATATTTTGCTAAACAAAAAAAATAATGTATATTAATGTCAAGATTATATGTATTATTTAAGAAAAATAATCTTTCGTTCAATAATTCATAATATGAAGAGATCATTGCAATAGTCATTTAGTCATTAATTACAAAACACTTTTGGGACTTAATATATTATTTTTATTTTGATTTTCTATCTAAATACATTAATATATTCAGCCTTATATCTAATATCAGCTTTAAATAATTAAATTTTTCAAGAAATATGTGTAATTCATCACAAAAATATATATATTTTCCTATATCACTCATATTAAAGCACACAACTATTCAAGAGCACATTACATTATTATTTATTACCTATATAAAAAATTAAAGTCTAAAAACCCTGCGCAAAATGAATAGTGACAAGTTATTTTTAAAAGTTCAGTTCGTAACAATATTATAAAAAGAAAGAAAAGAAAAATTATACCCAAATGTCAAGAGTTCATAATATGGTAGTAATTTAAAAAAAAACTTATCAGTACTTTTCCAAAATCAATTATAAAGAAAATATGAGGTCATATTTTTAGTTTCATTCTACTAATAAAAAAAATAAATCAAATAAATCTGCTTCACGCTGTGTCCCGCACACAGCAGGGTAGGCAGAGGAAATCAAAGTTTAAGACACTCTGTTCCCCACTTTCCACCGAGTTCTGGAGGCATTGAGTGTTCAGTGATAAAAATGTAAATAAATATTTCATTTTCTCGAGTGGGTATCGAACACACAACCAATCAATTTTAGTCGCACTTTGTCCCACTGCACCACTGCCACAATTCTACTAATTCATTTCTGTTAAATAAGTTAATGTTGATGATTGCAATTGCTATGAACTAAGCAAATGTTTTAATGTAAGCATGATATTAATTGATTCGATTTCCACTCTAATTTGTTTATCTAGCCTATTTAGTAGATTTAGTCAGTGAAGTGATGACTATGGATACAAATCTTTAGCTGGACAAATTAAAATATAATGTTGCTATATACTACAATCAAACATGTGTTGGAAAGAAAATATTAAAAAGTTGTCCATATCCACTTTCTTCCATTGCTCAAACAATTCTTTGGTATATGTTTACTTATCTATATATCTTTTTTCTATCTATTTATATGCTTTTATGTTGTGATGAATGACAACAAAATAATCTTTTCTTTGGGGTCATCCAAAAATGCAAGTAAGTGGTCCTAATATAATGACAACACATTTCAAAATATAATAACTAATTGTAAAACTCGAAATTTGTCTAAGCAATAAAAAATTCTTACCTACTGCTTCAACTTAATAATTTCTAGGTATAATATAACAAAATATGTCACACCACATATTTATATGTAAGTTGAGAAGTCAAAATATTCATAAAGTTTGTGCGAATTTTGGCAAATTAAGCAATAACCAACCAGAACAGAACAGAACAGAACAGAACAGAACAGAACAGAACAGAACAGAACAGAACAGAACAGAACAGAACAGAACAGAACAGAACAGACCAGACCAGACCAGACCAGACCAGACCAGACCAGACTAGACCTTTTACGCCCAAGCCTGTGTATTCCCTTCTCTTTGCGCTTTGGCTATCTCAGAGCGCAACAGTCGTTCGTGTATTGCCGCCTCGCGCAGTTCAGCTTCGCGATTTGATATCTCTTCAATTTGCTCCTTTTGTATGCGGAGTCCGTTAAGTTGACTTTGTAAAGCTGTTATTGTTGAATATTGGGAGTTCTTTAGCTGGAATTACAAAGTTATCGATAAAATGGATACTTTATTCATTTTAATGTTTTTTGTTCATGTAATATGAAAAGTGAATATAAAAAGTGATAAGAATTGACGTAATTCTTTACATGGTGGAAAGAAGTAACCCAGTGTTTATACACTGTTACCAAATTGAAACTCAATATTCAAGATATTACGAGTTAAATAGTGAAATTGAACTCCGCACTGTGTCTACCATAGTGGGAAAATAATAAATAATATAATCGCAGCCATTCCCTCGACTGAGGATCGTACCTACAACCGTCGCGTTACAGCCAGACTTCTTTTACCACTACGTCACGTCAAATAAAAAAGTACATCTGTACATACTTGAGTTTCCCTCTCCTTAACTTGCACTTCCTGATGGAAGCTGTCCATTTGTTCTAGAATTTTCTCTCGTTCTAGAACATTTTCTTTCTGCAAACGAATATTCGCTTCGATCTTCTCTTCTATCTGTTTCTTAAGAGTTATTATGACTTCCTTCATAAGATTACTCCGTGCTTCACGTTCTTTTGCCCAGAGCTGTAGAAAATAAAAATAAATCAAATCAACTTCACGCTGCATCCCGCGCACAGTAAGCTAGGGTAGGCTTGACGCCGAATTTTTCGAGGCATTCCGTGTTGAGTAGGGGAACTCAACGCCGGGCTTTTGCCTTGATACTAGAGCGAAGAAATGAAAATATTAAGAAATAATAATTCATTCCCTCGAGTGGAAATCCAACCTACAATCGTCGCGTTTCAGTCACACCCTTGTGCCCATGACCATTGTGACAACTGTAGGTTTTATTTCCACTCAAGGGAATGACTTATTTTAATTTTCTCCTTCTGGTAATAAGTGTTGGGTTCCATCACTTAATACGCCATGTCTCGAAAAATAAAAAGAAAAATAAACAAAAAATATTTTGCTTTTTGGGATAAAAAAACCACAGTATGTATGTATTGTAAATTGTAAAAAAAATTACATCACCTTATCCTGCTTTTCGTTTATCTGTCTCGCTTCCCCGTCGTACATGGCTTCGATGTTCTTCTGTCTCTGTCGCTCTCTATCTCTGTGCTCCTCTAACTCTTGTAAGGCAGCGTCTAATACACGCTTGTAATTTGCGCATTTATCGCGATTAGCTTCGTAATCCTTCAATTATTAAAAAAAAATTACGTGACTCGGAGGTGCAATCGTGTAACTGTTACGACAGGTTTTGGGTTCGATTTCCACTTCAGGTAATGAAATATATATTTTATATATACCGTAAATAGAAAGAAATATGTGCAAGTTTAAATAAACTAACACAAGATATACTCATCGAACATATCGACGACGTACATCACATTTTTTTAGCCTGTTTTACTAAGAAATGTTCCAAATTGTAACAACAACATAATTTAAAGGCGGTACAGCGTCGGATTTTAAGCGCAATAGTTGTGGGTTCTGTTCCCATTCAGGCGAAAGAATCAAAATTATTTTCTCATTCTGACAACAGGACAATGGCGCACCCTGTCGCCATAACTTGATGAATTGGGCGGTAATTGGGGGACAAAGCGTATTGACACTAAATTCTCTCTGCCCACCCTGCACCGTGTATCCCGGGTAAAGCTAAAAAAAATTAACTATATTGTTAAAATATTTAAAAAAACACCTTACCGTCAGAGCACTTTTCCTTATTTTCCCCAACATTTTCAACTCTAAATCAATTTCACTAAGAACTGAAATAACTTTTCTTTTCAACTTATACTTATGTAAGCCCATGTTTATCATATGGTCGTCTCGGCTCGCTACGAGCTTCGCATGTTCTCTTTCTCTTTCGCACGTCAGAAATTTTATTTCTTCCAATATCATTCTTTCTCTTTCTTCGAGCTTACGTAATTTCTTTACGACCGTCTCTTTCTCACTTAACTCTGCTATTTGTCCTTCCAAACTGTTTCTAAGTTCCTGAAAATAAAAAAGCTTTCAGCTTAAAATTTATGTTTATACAGCGGACTCGGGCGGCTTCGCCTGCTTGTACTATACGAATATTTGTTAAATATATTAATAAAATAATTTTAGCTTAGGGAGTGCAATCTAATAAGCCATGGGACACGTGTTTTATGAAATATTTTTAAGAGCCTAAATTTAAAAATTTTCAAAAATCGGTGCTAATTTTAAGATTTGTCCATGCAAACTTTCGACCCCAATTTAATCTCTTCAGATATTAAATATTTCATAATTTCTTCTTAGTAAGTGTCCACATTGTGAAAATAAACATCTGTCCAAATTTCACGTTTCTACCATCAGCATGACACGACCTATAAGGATAGTGCTCGAATCTAAAATGATGAGGCACACAGTGCCAAAGGCCTTCTATTTAATTTATCGATGATTCGATCTAAAAAAAGCCATGTATGTCTCCATTAAAGATCAGAGGGAGAAAACGGCGTCCAAAGTGACTGATCCCGGCTGAAATCCATATTGAGATTCATAAATACACTCTTGGCGGAGTCTGAGAACAGGTATGCACTCGAAGATCTTAGTGATATATAAGCTTATGTAGCAGCTTGATGCTCCTATAACTACCAAAATCTCGAACAGTGCCCCTTCCTTTGCAAAAAGGGTGTAATAAGCTGACACAACAAGAGAGCCCAACAATTTCCACGCTTCGGTCGGTATATCGTCAGGTTCCACCGTTTTTCCGGATTTTTATACTTCGAAGTCAATTACGAGTTTCATCAAGTGTTATTGGGGAAATAAGTGAGGTTAGGAGGTAGGTCGTGAGAAAGACTGCACGGATGCAAAATTCAGTAGCTCCTGGCAGAAGCTACTCCATCTCTTCTTCACAGAGGTATGACTACAGAGCAGCGTGCCTTGGGAATATTTGTCTGTTCTGTTTGTATTAATAAAGATATTTGATGGGTAATTATTTTATGGACATTTTATCGTTATAGGGTGTTATTAAATAATCAAACCAATAAAAAATAAAACGCAATTTTTTGACCAATTCACCAAATTACAATTATCTCGATTTCTAAAGCTCTGAAAGTTGTACCTTTTGCCAGACACAGTCACATATATTATACGGTAATTAAAAAAGAAGATACCTTCATTTGAAGTTCTTTTTCTTTCAACCGCTCTTCCTCTATCTGTATCTGGCGGCGCAGCGCCTCGTCCCTTTGCTCTAGAACTTTACGAGTTTCCTCTTCTTCTTTCTTCTTTTGCATCTCTTTCTCTACTATTTGTTCCATCCTTTAGAATGATTGAAATCCAAAATTATATTTAGTACAGTAAAGAAGTATATGTCGTGATTACCCAAAACTTAGCTGTAAAAATTGATTTTAGTATTTTTTCTTATTTTCAATTATTGTGCACAGTGTGCAAAAGTTCAGAGAGCCCAATTTAGGGCGGTCACGACTCCTATTACGACCATACATATGTATAAAATAAAATATATAAAAAATGGTACTCTAATTATATAATAACCACAGTTCCAAGACAGATCAAGCCCGACTTATCTGACCAACATTGAGGTTGACTCACCATCAAATTACAATTACAAAGATATTATAAAAACAACGACAAAAAGGGCACGGGCTATATAAGTCTGTGATGTGGTTAAAAACAAACTATAATATAAAAAACTTAGTGAGATACCATTTTTTAGGAATAGAAATAAATACAACATTCCACTCTCCACATTTCGCCGACTTGTGGAGGCATTATGTGATGAGAGGCGGAACTCAATGCAGTGCTTCGCCTTGATACTAGAGTGAAGAAATGGAAATAATAAATATTTTGGCATGTGTCGATCTTCGAATCGAACCCACACCCTGTCACGTTTACAGTCACACACTCGCCGCCCTGCGCCACAACTGGCCTCTAACGTTAGATAGAGAATCTAAATTATATATCTAATGTTATAGTTAAGTTTTCAAAATTGTCAATTACAATTTAAAAGTAAAGTAAAATAAAAAAAACAATTACCAAGCAGATTTTAATTTCCCGTTAGCTATATAAGAGCTAGCGGCTCTTAACTCCGGTTGTCTCAATCTCCATGCATGGTGTAACTTCAACTCAGCCTCCTGTTTGCGAAGTTGCTCCTCTTTCTCCATTATGCCTTGATTGATTTCTTGTAGAGTTGAAGTTGGCACTTTATTAAGATATGATCTAAAATATTTCTACAATTTACTTACATTAATATTTTATTAAGTCTAAATTTAATATCTGTTTATTTTGGAAAATCTTTTTTGTGTATATTTTAATGGGTTCTTGGATAGTTCGGAAATATGATTAGATGTGATGCAGAGGTACAAAGTTTGACAGTAAATTTGACTCGTTGTGGACATATGTGTGGATTCAATCTCCTCTATAGGAAATGAAATATTAATTTAAATAAACAATTCTTTGCCACATTTCTTTACTCTGGCGTTGAGGCCAAATGCACAGTTAAGTTCTACCACTTAATGTGTAATGTCCCCAGAAAGAATGAAAAATGGGAAACGGGGTGTCTTAACACTAGGTTCCGTATGCCTTCCTGCTGTATGCAGGTAAAAACGTGTAGCTGATTTGATTTCATACAGTTTTTAGACCATATGGCATAATTAGCTAGAGAGCTTGGACAATTTCCAAAGAGTGTGGGTCAGTCTTGAGATGCTCAAATTTTTATGTTCCAAAAAATATAAAAACTGTCTAGTCACTTAAAAATATAAAGCATCAACACTAATATTTTATGCTTTAAATAAATAGATATTTAATAAAACATTATAGTTTAATCTTAATCCATGCATCTAGCTATTACACTACTTTTATCATACACTACTTTTCACTTTAATTTTCCATAAAATATATTACAAATATTTCAAGAAAAATAAATATAATAAAATAATAATAATAAATAACAAAGGTATAAAATAAAAGCAATTACTACTTAATAATAATATTTTAATTTTATAATTTAAATAATTTATTGTGATACCCATTTTTGTAGAACTTTGGTTGTGAGGCTAATGTTTTTAATTCTTCCTGGTATTGCATATTCTCTTGAAATAACATCAGCTCTAGTTTCCTTCGCCTTTCCTCTAACTGACTGCAATATAATTTAAAACATATGTAAAATTTTTAAATTGCTATAAATAATAAGGTTAAAGATATAAAATCAATAATTTGTTTTATTTACATGTAAAATAAATATGATTTATTAAATGAAATCATTCAGTACAATACTTACGCAGATCTAATTTTTTTTATACTAAGCAATTCAGCTTCCTTATTGGCTTTTTCATAATATCCTTCAGTTGTCCACTGTTCATGATGTCTAGATTTATTAGTGTTTAGTTCAAAATAATTAGCCACCTTTTTAAGTTCTTCCCCCTTGCGTAACTCATTGTCTCTTTTTTGGGCAGCCAGTGCTTGTAATTGCCATTGTGGTTTTAGACGGGACATTCTGTAATATAAAATGTTATTATGAAAAAGTTAACTTTAAGTTAATAAACTTCCAATAACTTTAGTTGATAGGCACATATCTTTTTAAATAAAAAAGGAAGAAGTTACATTTTAGTCCATAAGCCATAATCAAAATAAGAGTATTCCAAAAAGTTCCAATGTGTATTAGTCACATATTATTTAAAATTACCTGTTGATTTCGTAGTCTCTACTGCAGATTAGTAAATACACAAGTACTTATATTATATTAAATACACAAAAAAGGTTTTATATTAAAACGAGTCACAAGTTACTCAAAAGCAAAACCTGCTTGAAATGTGACTAATATTGTGAGATCGATAACTAACCTCGGTTGACTGCACACAGTAAGGTCTCTTCCAATTCTGGAGTTACTTCCTATCAGAACGAGATTGCATGATTTTTACTCGCATGTTCGCGTGCATGCGTGGGCCACGACACTGAATTGGACGTGAGGTCAGTCAATTAATCGAATTACAAAATGACTTCCTTAGAAATTGTACACAATTATAGCTCGCTATCACGGATTTGTTGAACAATTTGAAACAGAAAGACGTTATCTACGATTGGATAAATATGAAACATCAAAACATTAGAAACGTCAGACACTGTGACATTGTGTAATAGCTAAATTATGGTGTGAGTTTTGACATTGTTTTTTTAAAAATTAAAGATATTAAGCGTATTGATTTATTAAATAATAAAATTTACAAAACGTGCTCACTTTAAGCTCGTGTTACTATGTATTATTTTATGCTTTAATTTAGAGGTTAAGACTTACGTTAGCTGTGTTTATAAGCACTTTTTTTTTTAAGATAAATATCATAACAATAAGTAATGAATATTATATTATAATTCATTACAACATCAATATATAAAAATAAATTATCAAAATCTTCATATCTTGCCATTTTCAGTCATATATTTTTTTATAACACATTTCTTAATTTTGTCTTAGTAACCGTTAGGCTATGAAGATGAAGATCTCAGGATTTTACTTTGCTTGTAGGTTGAAATAACAAAGTCTATGTTACTGTGAATATATGTGGTTTGTGAACAACTACAATGCCGATTGTTAAAATTTTATTTTACTGTTTAACTGGCCTTCCAATAAGTATGACTGCATGTTTATTAGGGTTACGTTCTAAATATCGACTCAATAGAATTGCTATTGAGTCGATATTGAATATAAAAATAGCTCAGTTTATTATGGTGAAATGAATAAAATAGCTTTATCAGGAATAATTTTATCATATTATTAATATAACAAAAATATAATCACACTTTTTAGTCTTTCCATACTTATAATAGCGATATTTTGTATGGAACTTGTGCAGATATTATTGGAGCGCCTAGAAATAAAATGGAGCAATATTATATAATAACATCATTACTAGCGATAGATAAATAAAACAGGCGTTATACAATTATTGAAACTCTTGTTTAACACCGTAGTGGCACAATAGAACAGTATTCGATTGTGTAGACTACGTGGTCGTTTTACATTATTTGAAGGATGTTATATATTACCCACTCGAAATAATTTTTGTATGTAAAAGTATTTTTATTCATTTTTTGTTTATTTATTTTAATTATCTAATGGTAACGTTTATTTTAGCAAAAATATATCTTACCCGTGCATATATACTTCATTATAATCGATAAATAAAAAGCTCATAATTGTATGTATATGATACAATATTCTTTCAGCCATTACGAAAAAAAAATGTCAAAGTGTGGCGATGTTGAGTTACGCCACTCAACATACAATCTCTCCAGAATTCACCTCGAAGTGTCTCTTAACACTAGGTTCCCAGATTCCCTCTGCCTAATCCTTCAAATTTTTGCGTCCTATATAAGGTATATCATAGCAAAATAAACTGTTACAAATTGTATGTTTAAATATATTTTAAGCTATAAAATACGCGATTTACTTTACATAATTCGTATTTTATCTTAAACGGCTTAAAACTCGCAATAAAATTTCTATCCTGCCCATATCAAAATACAATAAATTCTTACATACAGTGATTGTATTTGCATTTTATTTGATGAAAGTAGTTGTTCAAAACTAGATACACTCGTTACTTCTCGCAGCAGCCAATGCAAAAAACGTACGCTATATTCTTGATTATATTATTTGAGGCCAGTCGTGGCGCAGTGGTACAAAGTGTGACTGTAAAACCGACTGGTTGTGGGATGGAGAGGAGATCAAATATTTAATTAAATTTATATTTTCATTTCGTCGCTCTGGTGTCGAGGCAAAGCGCGGCGTTGAGTTCTGCCACTCAACACGCAATGCCTCCAAAATTCGGCAGAAAGTGGGGAACGAAGTGTCTTAACACTAGGTTCCCTCTGCCTACCCTGCTGTGTGCGGGATATAGCGTGAAACTAATTTATATTACTATTAGATCTTTCGTATGAAATGTATAAAGATAAGGTACATCAATGGATCAGTCGATAGAATGGAATCTAACAAAAAACTAAAAATAAGGGGCAAATGTTGGAATGAAACATTTCTAGCCTTAGATGAAGCAATTTAAACTTTTTATATAACTTTAAAAGAATATATTGCACATATACTATCCATATAGATGTTTAAAATCGAAAGAGGAAATATAATACCAATAATATAGTATTTTTTTTACAAAGGGCGGGCTTGTACTCAGTACAAGTTTAGATAGGGCTCCAAAAGCTCTTGTTTTCATTGAGTCCAAGCTTACGGCCTTCAAGGTGATAGCGGGTCACATTCCGACGTGATGAGCGAGAGAACGATATATTCTATTTCGCTCCCACAACAATGGCAGTAAAACATGTGTTGCCATAGTACAGAAATTTTGTTAAAATGTTTTATTTATTTTTAATTTTATTTAAACATTTTAGTTAATTATAATTTCTTTGTTCAAAGTAAAATAAAAACATATATTATTGTTATAAATAGTGTTTTTACTTATCGATATAATTATATAAATACAATGATATTGATAAAATTTTGTCCATTTTATAAGCTTTTACTCTACATTACATGTTTAGCTGTATTTAAATATTTTTGCTAAAGTATGGTATTACGCATATGTTTATTAATTTTGAACAATTTACGAACCAATACTTGTGTATTGATTTGTCACGAAATTTGTTTATTAAACTTCGTTTAGGAAGAAATGAATTAAGCTTAATTTTATTTTTAACCTATACATGGCAGCACCTTGGACCGGCAGTCAGTCGTGCGGTGGCTGCGCGTGCGCATGATGACATGCCTAACAGTGTATTCTAATTTCTAACCATACTTGAATATTCTTAATTAATACAGTTATTTATCGCGAAATATAATACTATTTTGGCGTATGTGTTCTTGTTTGGGTTCCTACCATAAAAGTGTTGTCTCTTAATTATCTTATATGTGTCTATGTAAAGTGGCTATGAAAGGTATTTTTTGTATATCTGTCCGAGTGTAACAACCGTGTTCGAAACCAAGAAATGGGTTTATAATTGGCTCAAATCAAAGGCCGGAATGGTAAGATATATTATTTTAATTTTATAGTACAAATATTATAGTTAAAGTAAATATATAGAAAATAATATTATTATTATTAGTACTGTAAATGCTAATGAAATCACATACGCATAAAACGTTCAATACAATATATGAAAATTTTATGTTTTACGAAATTATTTGACAACATAAACGTCTTCCTTATATATATAAGGAAGGAGCGTCTCCCAAAATATAAATTTAGTATTGATAGAAAGTTCTTTATTACATTACAAATACCTTAACTCAACGCGAACTATTAATTTAATATTATTAAAATATGAAAGGAATGATCTATAGTTTTTAAGCAAGACTGTATCTGAGCAGCTCACGCACACGAGCACAAATGTAACATGTAGCTACGCAGAGTAAAAGACTTCAACGCGCTCGTACTCGCCGCAATGTGAATATTGATAATTATGTAATTAAATTTTATTATACTTGTTTTAATTTATACTCTCTTTTATACTCTTTGACTTCATTTCAATACTGTTTTCATGATTGTTGATTAAGTTTTCAAAGAAATTTCTTTTTTCTAATTTTTTTTTTATATAAATTTATATATTTAGAAGTTTTAAAAAATACCAGAGACCAGTCGTGGCGCACTGGCACGAAGTGTGATTGTAAAACCGACTGGTTGTGGGTTCGATCCCCACTCGAGGAGATGAAATATTTACTTAAATTTATATTTCCATTTCTTCGCTCTGGTGTCGAGGTAAAGCGCGGCGTTGAGTTCTGCCACTCAACACGCAATGCCTCCAGAATTCGGCAGAAAGTGGGGAACGGAGTGTCTTAACACTAGGTTCCTACCCTGCTGTGTGCGGGATACAGCGTGAAGCTGATTTATTAAAAAATACCAGCATTTTTTAATAACATCATGTATTTTTTAAGAAGAATTGTTAATAAATATTTAACTGGTAAACGATTAATTATTTTTTTTATACCTGTTCAGTAATTCATTTGTTCAAACAGTAATGTGATCGGAGAACCATGAAAACTGCAATCGACCTACTAAGGCCGTGTATGTAGATTTTTGTTAAAGGAATATAATATAATAATTACGGCACGTGTTGTTATCTTAATCGAAAAAATCTAGATTGAAATGGAGAGTTACCACCGATTTGTCATAATAGAGTTTTTTTATTGGAGGAAAAAAAAATCTTTACAACATAGTGCTAAATGTTACATCTGCACCTGTTAGTTTGTAGTTTTGTGAATATACAGGTATTTACTTTTATTTTTTTAATATATTTTGTAAATATAGATACAGAGAGAAGTGATCCATCAAAGATTTCTCTATATATCTATGCCAAGAATAAAACGTTTACTTGAGCCATAAAGATACAAAAATTAACTAAAATTGTTAGGAAGCTCACAATTATGAAACAGACTGGTTTATACAGTATGTGCGGAAATGTAAAGTTATATTTTAATTATTTTAATTTGAACCGCAATATACATTTCAATTTCTCAATGAACATGTCTGAGTAGTTTTCTCAGAAGCTTAAACGAGGAGTCTCCAGTAATTCGTGCTTCGAAATCCGTAATCACACGTTCTTGTTTTATGACGCTAATTGCTCGCATCGCTCGTATTTGAACTTGTTTCTAGCTTATATAATATTTAAATCAATTTCATATATGTGTCCACATACATCCATTAAGACTAAAAATCTTCAATTATAATAGAGTGAAGTGCACTTAAACTATTTTATAATAAATATAAAGATAAAAACCAAATGTCTCTGTTTAAAAGTATAAAAAATATAATTTATTTATCTAAATTATTATTGCTTCATTCAACTGTATTGGTATAAATCTAATAAAAAAAATCAGTTTCACACTGTATCCCGCACACAGCAGGGTAGGCAGAGGGAACCTAGTGTTAAGACACTCCGTTCCCCACTTTTTGCCTAATTCTAAAATAATAATATAATAGTTTATTTTTATTAATAATTTATTATTATTTAAATTGAAAATTAAGTATCAAGGACTAACATTTATTAAATAAGAACAGGTAGCGATAGCAATTTGTTTACGCTTTAATTCGACGTCATCGTAGCGTTTGCCCTCAGGCATTTTTGACTGTATTGTGAACAGTTAAGCACGTAATCTGATTTTATGCAAGCTTATATGTAAAAAAAAGATATGAATATAGCTTTTTCACTTAATATTTGTATTATATATATTAAATTAAAATCAAATCAGCTTCTCAGCTCTATTAAAATCTAATCAGTATCTCGCACACAGCAGGGTAGACAGGGGGAACCTAGTATTAAGATCCTCCGTTCCCCATTTTCCACCGAATTCTGGAGGCATTGTGTGTTGACGTAAATGCCGCGCTTTGCCTTGACAAAAGAGCCAAGGAATGACAATATAAATGTAAATAAATATTTCATTTCCTCGAGTGGGGATCGAACCCACAACCAGTCGAATTTTATAGTCACACTTTGTGACCCTGCGCCACAACTGGCCTCTATATATTAAATTTTATATATATTTTATTTTTTAATTTTATATATAATAATTGTGGAGTATAAGTGTCTTAAGGGGAACGGAATATCTCAATACTCAGTTTCTAGGTTCCCTCTGCCTACCCTGTTATGTGTGGGAGTTTTCCTTAACCTTGAGAGCTTATGCCAGGCCAGTTTCACCATTGGCTGATAAAGTCCCAGACAGCCTATAGGTTTAGTTAAGCTATAATTTTTGTTTCGTAGGTCTCGATACTAGTAGATACAAATTTACCAAATGCATTTAATTTTTACATCAATGCTATCTGTGAGATAGCATTAATTATTAGATAACTACCTAAAACTTTATTCGTAACCGCTGAAAGAGAATAATTTAATAATAAAAAGAATCAAATCACATCAAAATCGTACACGGGATATAAAAATCATAACCATTGAAAAATAACGCTATTAGCCAGCAATAAAACGCCAGATAAATATAGTTTAGCGTTCATATTAACATACATGTAACAACCAGACGTCTAATTGGTCGTATTTACATACTGAACTATTTCTTATCCATATCTAGTCTACCTTCAAAACTTACATATTAATTATCCATATATTCTTAGGAACAAAACATTAAAATATATTTATTTTGATTGAGATTTTTTTTTCAGTTTCACGCTCTATTACACATGTGGCAGAGGCAACTTAATGTTAAGACATTTCGCTCCTCACTTTCCATTAAATTTTTGAGGCATTGCTTGTTAATAGGTGGAGCTCAACGCTGCGCTTTGCCTTTTATTAACAGAGCGAAAAAGTGAAATTATTAATAAACTAGTGGGCACGCGCAGCTTCGCCCGCGTATTTGCACCCTTAGGGGTGAGTTCTAAAAAAACCACGAAACTATTATTATAAAAAAATATGAATTTATTTTTTTATAAAAATCGGTAGCGATTTAAAGATTTTTCCGTATAAACTTTCCACCCCCTTATTTGAACCTTTAAAGGATGAATTCCAAAAAAAACCATGAAACACGTGTTCAATTAATTGTTTTTAAGAGTCTGAATTTCAAATTTTACAAAAATCGGTGCCGATTTAATTTTTTTTCCATATAAACTTTCAACCCCAATTTCACCCCTTTAGAGTTAAAATCTTTCAAAATCCCTTCTTAGTGGATGTCCAGATTATGAAAATGAACATCTGTCCAAATTTCACGTTTCTACCATCAGCGGTTACGGCTGTGCGTGCGTCTTACCTCAGTCAGTCAGTACATGTCCTTTTATATATATAGATAATAACTCATAATACCCTTGAAAAGGAATGGAAATCACAACCGTCGCGTTTACGTCACACGCTTGTGCCTCTATTAGATATGCCTACCCTACATAATATACTACTTTATTTATTTATATTAATTTATTATTTTTTTTAAAACAATGTATATTTAATGAATAATGTTTGAACGAATCACACTTTTATATAATACTGTTAGCTCGATATCTTTTGTCTGATTTACTTACTTCCTGAATTGAAATGTAGCAAACTTATATGGTATGACTAGTTTATAACAATTTCGTATATTGTTTTTACATACAGCAGGGTAGGCAGAGGGAACCTAGTGTTAAGACACTCCGTTTTCCATTTTCCGCCGATTTCCGGAGGCATTATGTATTGAGTTCTCTCAACGACTAACTTTTCCTCCAAAGCGAGGAAATTAAAAAATTAAATATTTAATTTCCTCCAGTAATATAATCGAACTTACAACTAAAATTAAAAGTACCTATATAGTTACAGATAAACATCCACCTAACCACTTAATCTCAGTTCTCAACAAAGTCGTCAGTTCAAAGTATTTTTTTTTTCCAAAAAATATATTTTTTTCTCGTTATATTAGTGTAATTTAAAATTCATACGAACAGCCCGAAGCCACACCAGTAGCCAGCAGGTGGCGGCGTTCAAATGCTGACCGCGTCGTCGTCATTACTCGCACGAGAATCTCAATCACGATTCATTTATACTTAATGCTATTTTATGTTTCGTAGTATTATGAGAGAACAATTTTGTAGTAGATTTTGGTGAAATTTGGGATTTAATTGTTTTGGTTTCTTGTACGGTTTATTTATGTAAGTTATTGTATAAGATAGATTAGGCCAGTCGTGGCGCAGTGGCACGAAGTGTGACTGTAAACGTTGGTTGTGGGTTCGATCCCCACTCGAGGAGATGAAATATTTACTTAAATTTATATTTCCATTTCTTCGCTCTGGTGTCGAGGCTAAGCGCGGCGTTGAATTCTGCCACGCAACACGCAATGCCTCCAGAATTCGGCAGAAAGTGGGGAATGGAGTGTCTTAACACTAGGTTCCCTCTGCCTACCCTGCTGTGTGCGGGATACAACGTGAAGCTAATTTCGTATAAGATATAATAGAATAATTAATAAAAATAATATATTAACATAATGTAGTTTTCTTATAATCTTGGCTTATTACTACCAAAAGTTTTCCATAATTGATTATATGTTAAATATAAGTAATGTTGATCTCGCGATTTTTATTTGTTTGGGTAGGAATTATGCTTAAATTTGACAAAAAAATCCAAAAATAATACGGTGTGGCGTTGAATTACGGAAACCGGAAGTATTATGAACAATATCACTAAAATAGAATTTGTAATTAAAGAATGCAGTGATGTATTTCTATGTTAAACATATTTGTACAAAAACATGAGTTGTGTGTATGACAAAAGTTAAACGCCCATTTATTGTTAATATTACAAGTTTGTAAATATTTCAAATAATCAATAAATATTACTGGGAGTGGGTTTTACTCCGAAAGTTGCACATTAACTTAAGAATACTTGCGAAATACTCAAAAGACACTTTTGTAATAGTAATGTCTTTTAAACTACAAGTTAACTTGAGTACTTCAACTTTAAGTATTTATTTTATGTCATTTTTAATAGTTGCTGTTATTGTGCTTAAAAAGTACCTATATATATTTGTCACTATAGTACAGTAGTAAAAATATAATAAACGACAACGTTTATAAAAATAGTTTCCCAATACTAAAAAAAATATTAAATAAAAAAATACATATATTTATTAGCAGGCTAGACAGAGGGAACCTAGTGGTACGATATTCTGTTCACCGCCGAATTCGGGATGCATTGCGTGTTGAGTGGTGGAACTCAACGCCGAGCTTAACCTCAACACCAGAGCGAAGAAATGAAAATATAAATTTAAATAAATATTTAATTTAATCGAGCGGGGTTCGAACCCAAAACCAGTATTGTTTATAGTTACATACTTGTGCCCCTGGGCCACGACTGGTCTAATAGAAATATTATAAATAAATAAAAAAATCATACAAATTTCTGCAAAGATGTAATAAAATCTGACTTAAAACATATAAAAGAACTAACCTTTCGTATTTCATTTTGTGGTTAGCCCATTTCAGGTTATACCGAACGAAATTTCCGCGTACAACGAAGTTCCAAAGATATAATATTGTATAAACATTGCATAACATAAAATATTAGCCAATGGTATGTAAGGTCTTAGATTAGCAAATGCTTAAGAATTGGCATCGACTAAAGTTCAATAATAAATATTTTAACTTTCTTTCCTCCCAGGAGCTTAGGCATAGGAAAGTTAGTGTTAAAACACTCCATTCCCCATTTTCCGCTGAATTTTCGGGGCATTGCATCTACAGTGGAAAACTCTACACTAAGGTGTAGAGTTACGTTACCTTATGATAACAATTGAATTTCCCGAGTGAGAAACGAACCCATAACCACCGCGTTTACAGTCACACGTCAGTGCCACTGCGCCACGATTATTAAACAGGAAAAATATATTTAAAAATAAACTAATAAAAAAAATCAGCTTCACGCTGTATCCCGCACACAGCAGAGTAGGCAGAGGGAATCTAGTGTCATAAGGCACTGCGTTCCACACTTTCTGCCGAATTCTGGAGGCATTGCGCGTTGAGTGGCAGAACTCAACGCCGCGCTTTTCCTCGACACCAGAGCGAAGAAATGGAAATATAAATTAATAAACTCATCTGAATATTACATATGATATTACATTACCAATCTAAGCATACATTTTACTCATACAAACAAATATTTCGTGTTATGTAGTAAACACATTTGTTATCATGTTATTACTAAAATTAATTATACGTTTATTGGTACTAGTAAAATCGACTAATTTTAATAAAACCTACATTAGGTTTAGATGCCTGTCATCTCGCAATGGCACAAGCGTATGACTGTGGACGTGACAGGTTGAGAGTCCAATATAGAGGTAATGAAATATATATTTTTTTTATTTTTTCCCTCTTGGTGTCGAGGCAAAGCGCGACGTTGAGTTCCGTCACTAAACACTGTTGAATTCTAGAAACATTTTCTAGAATTCAACAGAAAATGGAAAGCAGAGTTTCTTAACATTACTCTCCATCTACTTACCACACTGTATGAGGGATACAGCGTGAACTAGCGAAAATAAAAAAAAAAAATTCTGTACGATAGTTTTAAATATAAATAACTTAATGCCATTTCTACAGCACCAGTGCGGGTGTGAAACAGAGATAAATGTAATCGAGTTCCTCGCGAAGAACCGTTCGAGTCAGGTGGGAATGATTTATGCAGAGATTCGGCTCTCTCATATTGAATGGTAATAATGTAGGAAACATCTCTTAGTCGTAATGGTTACGTTCCCTTGGTTCCTTGCGTCAGCGAGGTATTAAAACTGAATTAACTCGACTATATAATCTACTCAGAGATTTTTGGAGATAATTAATATAAATTGGTTTAGCTCTTATTATATTCATTTATAATAATAATATTTTTTAAATTATTATTTTAATATATACTACTCCTACGTACTATATTATGTGACTACTGACGAGATTGGTTGTGAGTTCGATTACCACTCGAGGAAATGAAACATTTAATATTTTTATTTCTTAGCTCTGGTGTGGAGGCAAAGCGCGGCGCGAAGTTTTCGCCGGTGAAAAATGGGGAACGGAGTTTGTTAACACTATGTTTCTTCTGCCTTTTTTCCATAAATATTACATTTACACAATATTATATGAAATATTTTTTCTGAAATGGAGATAAATACAATCGGGTCCCTCGCAAGCGCTCAGCGGTCTGGGAGAGGTGGAAATGATTTATGCGAAGATTCGCCTCTCTCATATTGAATGAATATAATGTTTTCGTCTCGAAATTTTATTTATGTTTCTGTTCATTTTACCCTTTGTGTAGACCGACCGTATATTTCGAGATACTTTATTTTCACTACATTGTTACCAGCGTTGGAGAAAAAAATCAAAATTTTTAAATTTCTGTTTTTTTTTTTATTTCCACGTAACTGATTCACACGTGTGTTTTTAGAATAGATCTAGGTCAGCATCGATAATTGTGAAGGATATATCGTTATCAAGAGCAACACACAGCGATCTATTGTCATTACATATATATATTACAATTTCTAATGAGTAAAAATGGCATTTAAGTGACCATAAATATATGTATTGGGTGAATAAGAAAATCAACTTTACACTGTATTCCGCACACAGCTGGGTAGGCAGAGTGAACCTAGTGTTAAGCTGATAGAGCGTGAAGCTGATAAATAATATAAAAAAAATAAATAATATAAAATATTACCGTGCTAAAGCCTAAAGTAGTATATCAATGCTATCATCTTATAAATAAATGCTTAAGCTGACCAGTTCTCGTGAATCCTACTTGATAGCTGGGGACAATCAGAGACTGCAAATAAATTTAAATCACATGTTATGACCATTATGCAACAAGACTCCTTGTTACTGCTACAATTTATTAACACTCCGGACGTACGTTGAAACATTTTTGTATATATATAGTTTATTTGTATATTATTTGTGTGTATGAATGTAATGTACTGCAGGATACGGTACTCGATTAACTTGATTTTTATTTAAATCAGTGCTTTTTAATGCTACAGACATATAGATATATAAATATTTAAAGTTATTAATTAAAGTGACACAAAAACGATTTTGTATTTTTAATTGTGAGAAAATTTGAGTACACAAAGTGTGACGGTAAGTGCGGTATCCTGCACACAGCAGGGTCGGCAGAGAGAACCTTGTGTTAAGACACTCCGTTCCCCACTTTCTGCCGAACTCTGGAGGCATTGCGTGTTGAGTGGCACCAATCATCTAAATAGAACTAGTACTTCTCATTGAGGCCAGTCGTGGCGCAGTGGCACAAGGTGTGACTGAAAAACGACTGGTTGTGGGTTCGATCCCCACTCGAGGAGATGAAATATTTACTTAAATTTATATTTCCATTTCTTCGCTCTGGTGTCGAGGCAAAGCGCGGCTTTGAGTTCTGCCACTCAACACGCAATGCCTCCAAAATTCGGCAGAAAGTGGGGAACGGAGTGTCTTACACTAGGTTCCCTCTGCCTACCCTGCTGTGTGCGGGATATAGCGTGAAGCTAATTTAATTTAATTTTAATTTTTTATTTACCTCTCATAGAAATTTGGTACAGAGATAGGATTTAATGGCCACATAAAGAGAAAATCAAATGTAGGAACATAAAAGATCTAGAGTACCCGGTGACCCTGAGGACAAATTGTAAGAGCTCAGCTAAGCTATTATATATATTAACATACTGCTATTGCAAAATTTATTGATATAATGTACAAAAAATTAAGGTCAGAATTATCTGAAAAAGGGCCCTATGAGCTTAGCTATAGGAAAAAAGGAGTTAAGCCGTGATTATGCAGTCGGTAATATAAAATTTAACTATACTAATAAAAAAATCGCAGTAAGGAACTTTAGACTTGGCTAGTTCATTCATTCATTACATTTTTATAAAAAAAAACAAACAGTTCCATCGAGACGTCAGCGATCTTTTAAAGGATGTTATTTTGGGGAAGCATATTTACTATGGTTAATATGTATGTAAGAATTTCATAAAACTCAATCTATGTTAAGTCTCTCTCAACTCAATCTATGTTGTTGTTATAATAAATTTTAAATAAATAATCTAAACAGCTCTCTGACGTTTGTGGCAATATAAAACAAATAGATTATCTTTATTTAAAATTGATGGTGACTGGTGCTTTTATTAAATGTCTCATAACTTTTGTAGACGATTTCGCTACCGTACTTTTACGGCGATTTCTCATCTAAGTTTGATGACCGCTAGCGGAAGCTGGCTACCATCAGATTACAGTCAGCCACAACTACCAACCTTAGAAAATAGTTGTAGTACGAAGACACAAAAAACAAATCAATACTTTATTACACCACCTTAAAGTCTATTTTACGGTGACACGTTCAAAACGATCAAACTCCGGCAACTTTTTACAAAATTGCACATTAAAGTCATGCTTGATTATTATTATAAATTTAATCTGTTTAAGTAAATAAAACGTTGGGCATGGATAATATTTATGCCGTAATCGGCCTCCTTTGGAAATTATTCAGTCGATAATTTTTTAGATCGCTGTATTAGGTACCTACCTGTTGGTACTATCTGGAAAATAGTAGTAATAGATATCTCTTGAAGTTCTTTATATTTTTATTTTTATTATATACTGTGCTAGTGGCTAGTCGTGGCGCAAGGGCGCAGTGTGACTGTAAAACCGACTGGTTGTGGTTTCGATCCCGACTCGAGGAGAGGAAATATTTAGTTAAAAATAGATAAACAAATCAGCTTCATGCTGTATCTCGCACACTGCAGGATAGGCAGAGCAAAACCTGGATTTAAGATACTCCTCTTCACATTTTCTTCCAAATTCTGGAGCGTAATGCCGGAGGAACGTTCAGTGGCAGAACTTAACGCCACGTTCGCCTCGGCACCAGAACAAAGAAATGAAAATATTCAATATTTCGCTTCCCTCGAATTGTAGTCGAACCCACAACTTATCGCGATTATAGTGACACGCATGTGCCTTTACGTAGAGAGATATGTCTCGACATAGAATTACAAAATCGAACAATCCATTGCTTGTAAAAGATAACTCCAATATGCCTTTGAATTGTAAAGCGTCTGGTTTTCGCAACTACGCGCTGTTAGATGTACATTTTGATTTTCCCAAACACGCCGGGTCAAACCACTTAATACAGGTGTGGCTGATCCTTTACCATTGTAGGTGAGGTGGAGGTTAATATAATTTAAAGCTGTTGAACTTGATTTATAGCGTTGGATTTCATTTATTTACGATTTATATAATTTTAGATAGTAAAATTAGTTTTCGATTTCGTGAATCGTGCATAATTGTAATTTTTATTTGTAAACATTATGGCGAAGCGCGTGCGAAATGTCAGTTTCACATTGTATCCCGCACATAGCAGAGTAGGCTTGGGTGCGAAATGTTATGGATTCGATTCTCAGAGGGAGTAAAATATGTAATATCTTCATTACTTCTTTCTGATGTCGCTTTGTTAAGCCTCGGAAAGTGGGGAACGGAGTGTCTTAACTATAGGTTCTCTGCCTACCTTGCCACATGCGGGATACAGCGTGAACCCAAAAAAAATATATCACAAATCTTATATATAATATCACAAATACATCAACTATTTATATAACAATAGTACTAAGAAAAAGACAATATACTGTTTTTATAAGTACAACATTTCTTTTACAGAAACGATAAAGAAGAATGTAGCTCTACAAAATGTCGCAGCGCGATTTCTCGGAGGTATGTTCGCATTATTGTCATCACAACATACTTCATACATTACAAATAGATCAATTACAAATAGTCTCATCTGCTGTCATTGCATTACATTACAGTAAGTACTACTTGAAATATTTTATGTTTTTTAGTTTCACATTTTTAAAAATATTAAATTCAGACACAAAATAAAATTTTGTATGGTTTTCAATAGTGAATTTGCATCACCATTTGCAATAATAATTTTGGTTTTTGTGTCTACAAAATATTTGCACTGTCTTATTATATATAGAGATAGTAGAAGTAATAGTTTCATTTAAAATGTGAAATAATCGGGAAAATCAAAGATCTTATTATTTTTAAGTTAAGTTTAAAGAATTAACCCCTCCGATATGTATACGAATACAAAATACGATACGGAAATACTTAAAGATACACAAATATTTAAATGTTCAAACTTTGCTCATACATTTCCCAAAAAGTACAATCATATAAACTCTTAAGTTATTGTGCCTCAATATACGACAGTCGGTTCTAAATAGTGAATATAGAAATAAAGCTGGTATTTTAGGTTTACACCGACGTCTGGGATTACGACATAAGAGACCGACTCAAATGGGATACAGCCAAAGAAAATACCTTTAAGGACACCCGTTAAGGCGCGCTCGGACAAAACTAACAAAGGCCATTGAATTGTTGTAATGTACTTTTGCTTTGACAATTAGAAAACTTGTGTTACCTATTTAAAGAAACAACAACTTAATATATTTTGTTAATAATAGTTAGCAATATTATATTAAATACCAGCGGCCCGCTGGCGGCTTCGTCCGCTTGTAACCTATAATATTTTTTTTATGCTGCATTTTCCAACAGATTGATTATACAATCTATACATACATTAATCTTCATGAACGACTTGTCATAATTCGCACTATGAGCCAATTTTTACCAAACAACAAGAAAAAAAGTGAATCTGATCACTAGTTCCAGAGATGTCAGCGTTTAAACAAACAAAATAACCAACACACTTTTTTGCTTCATTATATTTGTATTGACTACCAACTACATTGAAGGACGTTCTTACCAAAAATCTCCCTTAGTGTTGTTTATTGTACAAGCGTTTTCAAATATATTTTATTCAGAATATATAATTGAGGCCAGTCGTGGCGCAGCGGTACAAACTGTGACTGTAAAACCGACTAGTTGTGGGTTCGATCCCCACTCGAGGAGATGAAATATTTACTTAAATTTATATTTTCATTTCTTCGCTCTGGTGTCGAGGCAAACCGCGGCGTTGAGTTCTGCCACTCAACACGCAATGCCTCCAAAATTCGGCAGAAAGTGGGGAACGGAGTGTCTTAACACTAGGTTCCCTCTGCCTACCCTGTTGTGTGCGGGATATAGCGTGAAGCTAATTTAATTTATTTTATTTAAAATATATAATTTATAAAGCAATATGTCTTCATGAAATATTTCTTATTAATCTAACCTCACTAGGTGAGATCTACTATTTATGTTATATATGCATAAAGGCCCACGCCTCGTTTTAATCGCATCTTTCCGAACCGTCTCAGTATGCAACTTTTAATATATGCCAAAATTGGCAATATAGATTTTATTGCAATAAAATTAGAGTTGATTTTACTTTGTTATACGATAACAATGACGTAGCAAGTTATATTTAAAGTACTACAAATTCATATTATAATTTTAAATTCAAATGTGGCCAAGGTGCAAATGTGGGGAACGGCGTGGGCGGAGTAACGAATGTGGCCTTTTCCCATTGTAACACGTAATAAAAATTGCCTTACATCACTATTTGTTATACGTTTCTATTTATTTTTAGTACTATTTACTTTATCATTCTTAGTATTTTATATAACTATAAAATATATGCTAGCAGTTTCAAGATTTATTATTTCAAAATATTTGAAATTTGCATTTTTTTTTTTCAAATAAATACTTTAAAATAAAGTGTTATTCCACATTTATGAAAAAAAATACTTTTTAAATATGTTTTTAGGAAATAATTAGCAGGATTTGAACCCGCACCACTTGGAAACCATGCAACATGCTAACAACATAAATAAGTTGTAACAAGCCTATAAGAATTTCGCCATAGCTTGTAGAGAACGTATTATGGCTTAGTTGTCAGAGCGCCTGAACGGTTTCCAATGGAGCGCTGGTTCTCAGGAACGTTTAAAGATATCGAGTTGTAATTTAAACCTTATACTCAAGTCTACATACCCTTGATTTCCTGCAAAATAATAATATATAAAGCCTTAAAAGGGGGGGAAAGTTGGTATTAAAGCCGCTAGTTCAAGTAAGGTATCAGATGAAAGGACACTTGCTAAGCTAAGAAAAAGCTCGAGACTTTTAATTTTTGAACGGAATCCTCTGTGGGCGAGTCCGATTCGCTCTTGTCTTTTTTTTACTTAATATCACTAAATAAACGGTAGATATCAACGGAAACACTTATATTTCTTAAAATATATCATTTCCCTTATAAGCCATTAATATTTTATTATAAGTGCTATAAAATATTAATATTATTAATGCATTTATAAAAGTAGCTTTGGCACAAATAGTTAACGTATTATATTTTTAGAAAGTCCAAAACTTGTTCTGCAATCGTAATAAAAGAAACTTAAAAAGAATTGGCGTAGAATCTCTTACATATACAGAGTGTTTTCGTCGACACCACTTTAAATGAAACCACAGTTTTAACTACTGTATAAACATTTTTTTTTCCCCAAAAATGAAAAAGTGGTTTGTTCAAGCAAAACAAATAATAAAATTATCGTTGTAAAATAAAACGCCTTTAAAATGCATAAGCCTATCAAAAGGAAACAGCCGCATACGTCTCATTCCAAAATCGAGTGGTAGGTATTGGCGGCAAAGTTCAAAGTTGATTAACCTTATAGTAGTATGTGTTTACGTTATTGGTATCTATGCGTAACTGCGTCACACGAAATACTGGTATGTACAAACAACGTTAAAAAAGCATCCTACGTCTAAACTGTTGAGGTATCTTGATTAATTTCTTTACGTATAGATTTAAAATATTTAACCTATAGGATGCTGTTCCCGTAAAGGTACCTCTGACGCTTCCACCCTGTATAAGTACCTACTAAAATATAAAAAAATATATAGTTGATTAACAATAATACTAAAAATTACATTAGCGTCATGCTGCATCCCGCACACAGTAGGGAAGGCAGAGGGAAGTAGTACTTAGTGCTTAGAAAATATTATAAAAATCATCTTCACGCTGTATCCCGCACACAGCAGGGCGCACGCAACTCAATACGCAATTTGTAGAAAAATCGGCGGAATAGTGCGGAAAAGAGTATTCTATCTCCCTCCTCCTGCCCTCCGTTGCCTATCCCGCTGAGTGCAGCGTGAAGCTGAAAAAAAAACTGTAAAATTTTATCTTATTAAAAATATATCGTTAATTAAGTATTATAATCTGCTCACTCCATATACATGTACATAATAATTAAAGTCAATATCGGAGGTTTACTATGTTTACAATGTAAATGTAGCGGGCACAACATTATATAAAACTCAAAGGTTATTTTACGATTTAACAAGTACTTATAAATAACTCCCAGGCCTCCTATCTACACCCTTTAGTGGGTATGCGTAGTTTAGTTCCGTCATTATCGGGCAAATAACCGATATTATTTTTTATTATAGATTTTTTTATAGTTAACCTTTAAATGTTTTAGTTATTTTGTTTACAATAGATTTATGTTACGATAAAATAATTAGTAAATAATCAGCTTCACGCTGTATTCTTCACGCAGGGTACAGGGAACCTAGTGTAAGACACTCCGTTTCCCAATTCCGCCGAATTCTGGAGACCTTGGGTTCATCACTACAAAATTAGTAGTGGCGAAACTCAACAACGCTCTTTGTCTCTACACTAAAGCGAAGAAAAGAAAATATAAGCTTAAATAAATACTTTATTTCCTAGAGTGGGGATCGAACCCACAATTCGTCTTGTTAACAGCCGATGCGCCACGATTGGCTTTAATTATTGATAATTTGATTGTTTTAGTGTTGTCATAAAATTAGGTCATATGCCAGCTCATAGATATATTAAAAACTTAGATAATAAAAAATCACTACATAATTAGTACTCAGTGGCGGAACTCAACGCCCTGCTTTGCTACACCAGAGCGAATGAAAATATACATTTAAATAAATATGTAATTTCCTCGAATGGGGATCGAACCCACAACAAGTATATTTTACACCTTGAGCCCCTGCGCCACGGCTGGCCTCATTGTGTAAATAATGATAGACATAAGTGTTATTGTCCGTCCGCTATATAATTACGGAAAAACAAACGACAGTGGCTTCCTTTTATTTTATAATATTACAAAGAAATTTATAATGTATGTATGTATGTATGTATGTATGTATGTATGTATGTATGTATGTATGTATGTATGTATGTATGTACACAATAAATATATGAATTTTATAAACCTAGGGAATGGAATTTAGTATAGCGCATCTATAATTATAACAAATTGATATTTCATGCTTATTCTAGATATTTCAGAGTCCATGTCTAATTCTTTCAGAGTTGAGGCCAGTCTAGTGTGACTATAAGTTATACTGGTTGTGGGTTCGATCCCCACTCGAGGAAATGAAATATGTATTTAACATTTATGTATATTTCCAATACTTCGCTCTACCGTCAGGGCAAATTGCGGCATTGAGTTAAGAAATCAGCGGAAAGTAGGAAACGGAGTGTCTTAACACTAGGTTCGCTCTGCCTATCTTGCTGTTTACGGGATACAGCGTGAAGCTAATTTTATGTATATTTTTATTTGTTTGCACTAGTATCGAGGAAAAGCGCGGCGTTGAATTGTGTAACTCAATTTTCGCATGCCTCTCTCATTCGCGCATGCCTTTTGCGGCGGAATATGGTGAACGGAGTGTCTTAACACTAATCTCTCTCTGCCTAACCTGCTATAAGCTGTATACGGCGTGAATCAACCATACAACAAATAAGCATTTCCTACTCAATATTCCAGATCTTTTAGAGTTCACACAAACAGATTTATCTATCTTTTGCATATATCTTAACAAATTAATCGTTTTTACCCTGTTTATTAACGATGGGCAATAAAATTTCACCCACGCCGTAATATCGGCACAATCCTATAATGCCCGACAAGCGTAGCAAAATCTCATTTATTGCAGCTTATATACAATGCGGTAAGCGCGAGTAATTTAGTATTTTACAGTTAAATAACATCAAGGTACATTATTAATATACTATTTTATGGGATGTGGCTGTGTGCGAGTGGGTCGCAGGTTTGTTTTAAAATATTGTAAAAGTAAATATATTTTGTAATTGAAAATATGGAATCTAGTTTTAAGACACTTAGACATTGACACTTTTTTCCGCCGAACTTTCGAGGCAATGTGTGTTGAATGGCGGAACTCAACGCCGCGTTGTGCAAGAGCGAAGAAATGAAAATGTTAATAAATACTTACAACCCTCGCGCTTACAGACACACGCTTGTGTGACACCACTGCGCCACGACGACCTCGGACAGCCAATACTATATAATATATTCAAATATGGAAACACATATATTTTTCAATTATGCAGATATTTGAAATTAAAACTTTGTTTGGTATGTTTTTAGTGACTCATAAAATCGTTTTTTGCAAGACCACAGTGACACACACTGCATACTATTTATGCAGAACTGCAGCGGAGACCGAGATTGTCGTTTCATGTTTAAATATTATTGCCTTATTATAATTCAGCTCATATTCTTTAATATAACATTTGCATATAAATATATGCTATTGCTTATTGTAATCAATGTGTTGTTGATCCTGGTCATACAAAAAGTCTTGTTTAAGTTAGGAGGCCAGTTGTGGCGCAGGAGTATAAGCGGTGTGACTGTAAACGCGAAGATTGTGGGTTCAGTTCCCGCTCGAGTTAATTAAATATTTATTATTTTCACTTTGCTCGATTCCAATTCGAGGAAATGAGATATTTGATATTTTTATTTCTTCGATCTGGTATCGACGCACAACGCCATTCAATACACAATGTCTCCAGAATTCGCTTCGAGTGCCTGGCACGTGCGGTATACAGCGTAAAGTTTCACAATATTTTTAGGTACTATATAAATTATACAAGGTAGGCAGAGAGAACCTAGTGCTAAGTCTCCCCATTCCTTTGTTCCGTGTTGGGTGTTTTATCTCTATTCAGCGCTTTGCATCGACACCAGGGCAAACAAATTAAAATATTAAATATTTCATTTCCTCCATTGGGAATTGAATCCAGAACCTGTCACGTTTACAATCGCACGCTTGTGCCCCTGCGTCACGACTGGCCTCTATTTATACATATTAAAATTAAAATTCATAGATAACGTTAAACATTATAAAATAGAAATAATATACTAGATGCACCTGTAGGTATAAACTTTGATAGGTCTACCTGGTACATAGAAAATTTATTTTCCAAACTAACTTTACTATTTTATGCATTGACGACTAACTGGCCGTTTTCCTATTAGACAGGCAAGTTTTAGTAGCGATTGTTACACGTTTTACAATGCGTCGTATTTTAGTGGACGACGAGGTACACTAATAAAAGTTCACAAATATATTTTGTTTATTTTAGTTTATATCTTTGTAGTAAGAATAAACGTTGTATGTGTATCATTTTTGAACAAATAAATTATAGGTATTAGGCCAGTTGATAGCAGTGATAGTGTTAAGATACTTCGATCTCCACTTTCCACCGAATTCTGGTGGCATTGCGTCTTGTATGGCGAATCTTAAGGCAGCGCTTCGCCTATTTACCGGAGCAAAGAAATTTATATATTTAATTTCGAGTGGAAATCCAACCCACAACCTGTCACGTCTACATTATTTAGTCGCACGCTTGTACCCCTGTTTCACGACGGCCTTCAACTCTCGTACTTTTTTAACCGACTTCTGTAAAAAGAGGAGGCTATCAATTCGGTTGTTTTTTTTTTACGTTTGTTACCTCAGAACTCTTGACTGGGTGAACCGAAATTGATGATGTTTTTTTATTTAAAGCTAGTGCTTCCTGTATGGTCCCATTTTTTTTTGGTCCATTTCTGACAATGGTATCTACGAGAAAATCCCATAAGTCTTAAATTTTCATTAAATATGTGCGCTACAAATGACGAATAACTCAATATCACGCTAACCGATTCCATTGATTCTTTTTTCATTTAAAAGGATACCCTTCAAGGATAGTTTGATGAAAAGTAATGCTACAACAGCCTAACTACAATGTTGAATTACTAAACCTATTTGTTACACTTGGCACCGACTTCCAAATTATAAAATCTATTTTTTTATTATTTTAGTTTAACAAAATCAAAGTACGTTTTACTTTATGTAAAACGTACTTATTTTTTACGTTTTAGTTCGATGTTTGAAATCGGTTTTTTTTTATTAAAAATGTATAAATAAATTATGTATAAAATAAAATAAGAAATTACGAAAAATATACATACAGATTTGTCTCAAATGACCCGGCAAAACGAACGCCGAAGCCAAAGCGATTTAGATCGTCGGTATTTTAATTACTAACTGTACCTCCGACTTATAACATTACTTCTTTACAATGAATCAATTTAAACTATTATATTCTTTTCTATGCAATACATTTTAGTATACTTTTTTTTCTTTCAAATGTAAATTAGTTCTTTTTAATGTGGGTGGTCTGCGTGATTGTTTTTTATAATGTTTTCACGTTTTAACCCGCGGTGTAGTAAAAAAGAACCTAGTGTAAAGACAAAATGTTCTCCGCTTTACGAAACCCAACGTCTTGGTTTGTCTTATCGGTGTGGGGAATTTAAAAATTATTTATTAACCCGAATAGGAATCGAACCCAGAAACTTCACATTTACAGCATTACAGCAAATTTTATCAACTGTGCTACCCCCACATAATATTTTCTTTTTTTTCCATATTTTTCTAAAGATTATTACTATTACGTTCAATACTAATATAACATATAATAACACACATTTAACACCTCCAAATGATTACATGTACATGATACAAGTACCCTTAAAATTAACTAATTATAGGCACAGCGTACGAAAACATGAGATGGTTAATATGAAATAAACAAAGTTTCATGATTACAGTAGTAGCACAGTAACACTAATTTCAAATTAAAAATAAATATATATATTTAAATAAAAAAGTAAAAGCGAAGCGAACATTTTTCATCACACCTCCATAAAAAGTTGCCCGACAACATTTAGAAAAATATCGTCCGTATGGAAGATATGGCTTTAAAAATCGGTTGATAGATTGTTTCTAACTGTAATAAGGTAAAGAAAGGAAGTTAATCAGCTTCACGATGTATCCCGTACACAGGAAGACAGACAGAGGGAACCTAGTGTTAATACACACCGTTCCTCATTTTCCGCAGAATTCTGGACACATCGCGGGTTGAGTGGCGAAACTCAACGCCGATTATTGCCTCGATGCCAGAGCGAAAAAATGAAATTATAAATTGAAAAAAATATTTCAATTTAGAAAAATATCTTCAGTAAATATATATATATGGCGTTAAAAATCGCTTACGCGATTGTAGATAACTGTAAAATGGCACACGAAGTTAATTAAAAGCAATTAGTATTTAGCATAATATATGAGCCCATTGCCTTGATGTATACGTTCTTGTACTGGACGCACGGAACGAAATATAGTACGGCTAGCAAGTCATGGCCGCTCAGAAGTTAGCTAGCTGTACATGGCTGCGCAGATTTGATTCTTAGTAATTTTCTTATATTTTATCATTTTCATCCTAAGTGTACATTGCGCAAAAGTTCAGAAAACCTAACTTCAGGTGGGCCACGACTTGTTGATCGTACTGTACAGACGACTTATTTTCAAGGTATCCCTTGTACAGGAGGTAAAGGCTGGAAATATATAAAATGGAATTTTATAATTATGCATTTAACTAATTGTTTTATCTTTAAGCAGGTTTTATAAACGGTCTATAAAGTATAAACTATTCTCTTAATTTAAATATTTTTTTAAAATATTCTATTTATAAGCATATAAAGTAGTACAAAATATATAGATTAATATTTTTTACGCTGTATCCCGCACACAGCAAGGAAGGCTGCGAAGAAGTAAACTTGTTAAGACACTCTGTTCCCCATTTTTTGCCGAATTCTGGAAAATTGCGTGTTGAGTGGCAGAACTCAACGTCGCTCTTTACCTCGACACCGGAGCGAAGCAATGAAAATATTAAATATTTCGTTTCCTCGAGTGATGATAGAAGCTACGATATGACGCGTTTACAGTCACATTGGGCACAAGCACCACGACTGGCTTGAATAATTCAGTACAAGCTATGAAGCCATTTTCTTAGATAAAATTCTAATTTAATCTTAAACCGGAAGCCCAGTATATCTTTATGCTTCAGGCGTAAAAATGAAAGTTAAAAGTCATCTCGCTTATAAATTGAGAGGCAGTCGTGGCGTGAGGGCACAAAGTGTGACTGTAAACGCGACTGGTTGTGGGTACGATCCTTACACAAAGAAATTAAATATTTGTTAAAATTTATATTTTCAATTCTTCGCTCTGGTGCGGAGGCAAGGCGCGGCGTTAATAACCGCCACTCAGCACGCAATGCCTCCAGAATTCGGCGGAAAGTGGGAAACGGAGTGTCTTAACGTTAGATTGCCTCTGCCTTACTGCTGTATGCAGGATACAGTGTAAAGGATTTTTTTTTAATTTCCAAATTGATTCATATTAACTATAAAATTCCTGCTAACTTGCGTAATACACAACCAGTATCTGTTAACTTTTAATTAACCTATTCTGATATGATTTTAATTATAATAAATTAATGATAAGTAAGATAACAAACGGATTAGGGAGCAGAATATCTTAAAAATGGTAACTTTACAATTTAAATATTTAATTAGTGTTGTAACCGCTAAATCTTATAAAATAGTTTACTACAGGTGTTGGTTAAATATGCGATAAAATGTTAAATGATTCAATAAAACCTTGTTTATTAAATTAGTTTTTCTCTGCTTAAATTGTAAACTGCCTACTGATACACTAAAAAAATATAAGGGATATTCCTACTTTTTAATATCTTTTAAATTAAATGTTATATGACGTGATAAATAAAGTGAAGAATAAATGATTAAATATTTTATTTCCTCGAGTCGGAATCGAATCACGACTGCGTTACGACTGATCTCTTCAAAATACTTATTTTAAATTTAATAATTTCCTTACTTATACAAAAAAAATGATGAGCTCAAGTAATCGTTTTTTGTAACTTTTCTACATCTAGATAAATTATTATAATAATATGTAGTTGTGTACAGGAAATAAATACACTTATTTAACCGCAAAAATCAATTCAAGACTGTAAAGGTGGTAAAAATATTAAAAAATAGTAACAAAAACAGCTTCAACATTTATAGATGTTTGTGGTAAAGAGACTGGGAGCAAAATGACGATAAATCATTGCTTCCATTCGATTCCTACAAATTTAACCAAACATAAACGGCCGAAGGATAAAATTATCCAATTTCATACGTAACTTGTATAAGCGATTATAGAAACTAATCATTTTTTTATCAACTCCCGCCTGCCAGAATAGATAGGTAGGGAACCTAGTGTTAATTCCCTGCCGAAATTTTGAGGCATTGCGTGTTGAGTGGCCGAACTCAACGTCGCGCATTTGCCTTGGTACTAGAGCAAAAAAATAAAAATATTAATAACTAATAATCTACTACCCGGAATCGGTCCCACAATCGTTGCGTTTTTCACGCTTTTGCCCTTGCACCACGACAGCCTCATCCAATAAATTCATATGTCTATTGTATATAATATTACTTATATTACTATTAATAGCCGTGGCGATATATTTAGCAGCATAACTTAAAAGATTAAGATGCATCAAATACTATACTAAGGAGTATAAGGAAAATCAACCAATGACATAAAAAAAATATTGGTGTTTCTTTGAATGCTAGTTTGACTCATTGCTTCCAGCAACTTCCATATACGAGCCATGATAAGCCAAATGAAGACAACATAGTATCAAAACACAGTTCGCCGTTTCCTACCAAAATTCAAATCTTTGCGTGTTGAGTTCCAACTCTCAATTCTTGCAATTCTTTGTGTTGTTCAATTTTTATATGTCAATGGAAAATACTAATCACGCTCAACAGCTTTTGATTTGGACGTATTTATTTACATAGTATAGTTTTGCTGGAGCTCTACATGCTGGTTTGGATGTCCCTAAAATCAAATACAGATTGGGTCTGTACACTAGATCCCGTACTGACCAAACAGCTACACAACAAAAAAGTATCTTTCAAATCAGTACTTCAGAAGATATATTTATTTACTGTCTTATTATAGTAGATATAGATAAACTGTCACTGTTGATGTCATAAGAATCCGGGAGAACACAAAAGGGAAAAGTATTTTTGTATTGGGATATTAGAAGCAGACATTTCTATTTTATTTTATTATTATATAGGTATATGCTATACAATATGATATTAGTAGTATTTCAGACTATTTTCATAAACTTTTATGGTCCATAATACCAAGATGTAACTTCTTATTATCCTCGACCAAAATAATTCATGTTGCGGGTAAACGGTTAAAGGTTTCATTTAATGATTGCACTGCACCACATACTGTGTAACATTTATCTGCGTTTAAAAACTAATTAAAGTAATCTACGTTGACGTTTAATATGAATATAACCAGAATGTAAGTTGCTATAAATATAATATTTTAACATACTGTCATTTACATAAAAAAATATTATAAGAAAACAAATAAGTTGCAAAGTACCAATGAATAAATTAAAAAATGTACGTATAAATTGTTAGGAAAAGCAATTTTAATATTATAACAATCAAAAATAACAAACCAATAAAATTGATAAGTGAACTGCTTTCGTATAACACAATTAATATATCTTCATTGTTAGCGTAAACTTTATGCGTCCGTCAATCACGCCCGCCCCTTTTGAAAATTAAACAAAATAGTGTAAGTTTGGTTATATGAACATTTAATTTTAAAATCAGTTATATTTTTCAGAATTTGTTCAAGATAGCTTAAATTTCATGGTGTCATCTAAAAGCTTCATTAGGATTTTAATTTTGTCTTCTATTAAATTTAAAAAATTACTACAGATAACATAACCAGAGAGATATATTTTTTATTCCAAAAATAATACGCAATTTTTATGTAATAATAACTAAAAAGACAAACAATATATCAAAAAATACTAAACTTTCATCAACAAAGGTTGGAATAAATATGGTGATAATAACCGATACCGATAAGTTGTAGCGAATATAATATAACTGACCAGTTACAAGATACATGTGGTCCGCCACGCCTACACTGGCCGGTTCGCAAAAGTTTAAAAAATAAAACAACATTTAATCCGCGATAATGTCCGACGTAATAATAGCCTGTATATAATTAAATGCAAGAAACAAATTTCATTCGATTGCAGTAATTAAGTTCAACATATAAGTTCCAAAACAACACGATAAAACTATAAGTTACCATTTTATCTTAGAAGATTGACATGATTTATTGAATTATATATTTAAATGCTGTGTTTACAATATATTAATTTTAATTTGTTTTTCTTACACCAACATTTTTTAAAGAATTTTGACATCACTTTTTTTACATATTTTTTTTACATATAAGATAGATACAAAATATTATAAGTAAGGAATACAGTAGCGTGAGGGCGATACGCCTCTAGGCTATCATTTTGACAGCAAAAAACAACATGGCGGATGATTGCGCGCGAAACCGAACGTCACGAGCGCATTCCACCCAATGTACGCGTGCCGGAACAAAAACTATGATACGAAAGTAATTTTCTTCAAGTCACAGTGCGTAAGAAGTATGAAGATGGATGTGACAATTTTAAACAAATATCCATATCGGATCTCTTGTGAAATCGTAAACTTCAAGGTACATTATATTTTTAAATATATTTTTATCAATCTCTTTCGATCTAAAGTAAGAGAAAAAATAAGAGTATGTGGCATTAGACATGTTTTACTTATATATAAATCAAAATATTTGTGTATGTAGAGACGAGGAGGTACAGCGTTATCAGACTAGTTAGTTCCGATTTGGGCGGAACTGTCTGATGGACTGTAAAATGTCCCGATCGGGATAGATATAATCCCGCTTTTTATCATTATTTTACATGCTGTAACAAATCTTTTTTAATTATTTTATTTAGTTACTAACAATTACTTAAAAATATAATAAGTATATTCATAATTTATTTGTATATATTATAAACATTCTCAAGATTAACTGTCTTATAAAGTAAACCAAAACATTTATAGTTTAGGCATTGGGACGTTTTTCACATTAAATATTTATATTGAAAACCTTATCACCCTTGAAAACCTTAGTTAAAACTCAAATGAATTGATAATATTATTTTTTTAGTCCCGCTTTCAGCGCAAGCATCTCGCTTTTTTAATTGAAACGCTTAAAAACCTCAATTTTACCGTAGATAACATCTAGAAAAGGTATTTCATTATTACCCAAAATACAATTAAAATCAGCTTTACGCTGTATCCCGCACACAGCAGGCCAGGCAGAGGGAAAACATAGTGCTTCCTTTGCGCTGAATTTTGGGGGCATTACGTGTTGAGTGGCGAAACTCAACGCCGCACTTTGCCTCGACACCAGAGCAAAGAAATGAAAATATAAATTTAAATAAATATTGAAAATATAAAATCAAATAAATGTTTAATTTTGTCGAGTAGGGGATCGAACCCACAAACAGTCGCGCTTATATTCACACTTTGTGAAACAAAATTTTACGTATTTCAAATATTTCAAAACACAACACATAAAAATTAAAATGTTTATTATAATGTAAAATGAATTCTCAAATCGACTATTCTCTTGAACGACACTTACCTCGAAGATTAAAATTTACGCACAGGTACAAGAATCCAATCTGTTTATTGTATTAACTATATGGTAATATTATGTTACCTAAAGTAGAATACAATGGAGGTTATCGTAGGGTTGGTCTCTCTCGTTATTATTCGCCATTGACTATTGAGTACAATATTGTGTAATTTCCCGTTTATTTCATATGAATGGGTAAATAGAAAAAATAAATCGTAAAAATGATGTCCTTGAATCATGTTGCAGTTTTACATCTAGAGGTTAAGGTTTGAGGGTTAAAGGGTCACTCACGAAGGTGTAGTTGATAAGGAATGTAAGGAATTTACAAAGTCGTGAGCATCACTTGAGCTAAAGAAATAAAGCAAACGCTACTTTTAAATTCGCACATTGCCAATTAAAAATAACAAATAATAATTAATAACATTACGAACGAATAACTATTACTGTTAAGGCAACGCAGGGGCACAAAGTTTGACTGTAAACGCGACAGGTTGTGGGTTCGATTCGCACTCGGGTAAATGTAATATTTAATATTTCCATTTTCTTCGCCCTGGTGACGAGGCAAAACGCTACGTCGGGGTCAAACATTCAACACGCAACGCTTCCAGAATTCGGCAAAAAGTTAAAAACGGAATGTCTTAACACTAGGCAACCTCTTCTTACAATGCTCTGTGCGGGATACAGACAACAAAACTAATACAAATTTTGAAATGGACAACCAGAACCTAACCACACCTGGATATCTACGACACTCCATTCCTACGATCTCTAGCCTAGCTTAACTTACACACTACAAAATCAAAAATAATATAAATAATAAAACAAACTAAGTAGAAACAGTCCACCATTACCGTATTATTTCACTAACATCCTCTACAAATCGTTTCCACCGTAACATATTGCATGTCGAATATTCCCATACACCTACGCCTATAGATCTTGCCTATTCACTAAACCATCAAAAATTATAGAATTCCACCTTCAATTATTATGAGATTTGTCTCGGGACGCACGCACGTTAATTGTTTTATACGTGGCCAGGTAAAATCCGTCATTATGTCGGGGCATAATAAGAAAATAGAGGGAAAAAAATAGACAAAGAGTGACCGACGACTCCAGTTTTTTTTTTTTTCTTTATTTTAAGCACACAGCCGTACCTGAGTTCGGTGCCCAAAAGAGGTTTTATATTTCCTTCTGCTTTTTATGATAGGTCTAACCCGTTCCTGTCTTCACTTACTAAAGGGGTGTGCACTTGCTGTGAATGTATATTCATCGAAAAGAGGTTCTTCGAAAAATATGACCTAAAACTTATGCATCGAGTTGAATGCGTTTATGGTGAATGATAACAAAATGTATGGAGTTTACGTGGTATGCATAATAAATGTAGTAATAGACGATGCTATAAATGCTTTAAGAATATAATATTTTTATTTACATATTTCGTGAGGCCAGTCGTGGCACAGGGGCATAAAGTGTGACTGTAAACACGACAGAATATAGGTTCGATTTTCACTCGAGAATATGAAATATTTAATTAAAATGTTCACGTTTTCGCTCTGTTGTCGAGGCAAAGCGGTATTTCCGCCACTCTCAACTCAATTGGAAGAGGAATTGGTCTTAGCACTGTGTTTGCCTACCCTGCCGTGAGCGGAATACAGAGAGAGAGAGAGAGAGAGAGAAAAAAAATCGTACATTTCGTCTTATACACATACAATTTAGTGTTAAAACATAAAGCATGTAGAGAACAACAATTATAGATTTAAGATAAACTTCTCCACGCTGATTCCAATTAGCAACAAAACACGATACATAGGAATCCAAATTTATTATTTAATAAGCGTTGGGCGGTCTCGTTTCCTTTTCGCAATATAAGGTCGTTTAGTATCAAAATAATTACCCAGTACGTCGATCTCGGTGATCGGGCGTCTTTTTAAACCGAATTTTAATAAAAGGATAAAAGGACGATTACGTCGTTCATTTTTCGTGATGGCCGAAACAATCGAACGTCAATTATATCTGTGGGGCTTTGTGTAACGCAGCGGTCATGGATTCGACCCCTATTTGGGGGAATGAATTACTATTTTTAAATATTTCCATTTTTTCGCCCAACAAACAACACACAACACCTCAAAAAATTCGGCGGAAAAAAGAGAATGGAATATCTTAGGTTCCCTCTGCCTGCCCTGCTAAATGCGGGATACAGCGTGATTTTTTAGATAGTGATAAACGTATCGGTATCGACTTCAGCGGTTCCTGAAGTATTATGGGATTACGTTCAAAATTACAAGTCTCTAAATTTATTTGAATATGTACAATCCCATTTGGCTTGTAAAGGTGATATATTAATGTTTAAATATTAAGAAGAAATGATAATTCTTAGCAGAACATTGCTTTGGAAACGTTTATTTTTGATATAATTTTCTTAATATTTCTTTTATGTTTAACCTGAAAACAAATATATATTTTTTTAATGTTTTTTTATAGCTTCCGTGTAGGGAAGTAGGCAGAGGGAGCCTAGTGTTAGGACTTTCCTTTTCGTTCGAATTTTCGAGGAACTCTATGTCGCACTTTGCCTTGTTATGTGAGCAAGAAAATAAAAATATTAAATATTTCATACCTCGAGTGGGAATCGAACCCACAGACGTCTAGTTTATAGCCACACGCTTGCGCCTCGTTATATTGTACAATTGTACATACAAATATTTATACACATACTGTAACTAAATATAAGACCGTGTGAACATTTTTATAATATCAAAAATATCTATATTTACATAATTTTCAATGGAATTTTTAATTCCCCGCTTTCATTCCATTTAAAAATCTCAAAGAAAAATATTAAGCAATCTATAAAATAAATACATCCTATACAATATATATATAAAAGTTAAACTTTAAACTTTTAGGTAGATGTGAAATATGAAAAAAAAAGAAATATCAATTTAGAGCTATAAAATCCGAAAATTAAACATAAACACTGAGGCCAGTCGTGGCGCAGCGGCACGAAGTGTGACTGTAAACCGACTGGTTGTGGGTTTGATCCCCACTCGAGTAGATGAAATATTTACTTAAATTTATATTTCCATTTCTTCGCTCTGGTGTCGAGGCTAAGAGCTGCGTTGAGTTCTGCCACACAAAACGCAATGCCTCCAGAAAACGGCAGAAAGTGGGGAACGGTGTGTATAAAAAACACTAGGTTCCCTCTGCCTACCCTGCTGTGTGCAGGATACAGCGTGAAGCTGATTTATTTATTTTTTCACAATATAACTGCATATAAATTTACTAATACATATATATATATATATATATATATATATATATAATATACACATTGCATGCATTCTACCATCGTTATTTCTTTATAGACATCAACAAAACGGTGCATTACGTACAAAGAGTTAGTTACTTTTAAAAGTCTATAGTGAGAGAATGCGGTCCGTGAGAAAAAAATCCTCTCGCTTCCGATGAGCTCAGCTAGATAGCGCAGGTGGTGAACGCCTCACGCCGCGCCGCGCCCTCGCCTCGTCGCGTTTAGAACGATGTTTTAGGGTTGGGTCGTGGTGTATTAAAATGTGATAGTAGTAGTAAGTAAAAATCAGCTTTACGCTGTATCCCGCACACAGCAGAGTAGGCAGAGAGAATCCAGTTTTAACCCTTTATATGTCAATGACGTTTTTTTTACTAAAATGATGTTTTTCAGATGGGTTTTAATAAATAAAAAACAACATTTTTTTTTATTTTAGCGAAATTTTATTTATATACCTAGGAAATTAAAATAAAGGGAGTGTTACAGATATGTCACACTGTCTTATAAAGGCATAATAAAACTATGATGAATGAAAAGCTTTAAAACAATTATTTTGCTTATTATAACATACTGCTAAGCCACATTTTTTAGGAACTGTTTGTGACACTCCAGAAAAATTTGGATCTGACTCTTTTTTCGGCCCAAACAGGCCAATGACCGACTTGATCCTTTCGTACCGCTTCTGGAGGAACGTATTGGGCTGGACTTTTAAATTTTTTAGCCTGTATCTCTTGCTACGCAATTTTATTTTGTACCGGCCCACTATACTGGCAATTAAATCAACGCCTCCCATGTGGCGGTTATATTCTCCTACAATGCTTAATCTCTCAATGTTCACATATCTTTATTTTAATTTATCGTATCTGAAAACTTGAGTCGTCGGCAGTTCACCCACGAAGCTTGATGAAAAGGCGACTACTTTCTTGTTTTTCCAGGCAACCGTTGATATATCTATGCCTTCAACGCTGCCAATATATTCTACAGAGTAGCCACGTTCTTTTTTTGAGATCATTTTGTCAGTAGGCAGATTGCAATTAGGTATGCGATTACGACGTACCGTTCCAAGACCTAGGATGCCTTGTTTTGCCGGATACGCTAGAAATGGCAAGGATATAAAGTAATTGTCGAAATAAAGGCGGTAATTGTTATTCCGCTGAATATTACGCGAAAGACGGACGACAACATTTTGAAGCGGCAACTCTATCAGGTTCACCAGACTGAACTGTATTTTATGCTCCGACATAATTATTTATTTGAATTTGAGTTTGAATTTGTTTGATTAGTAATGTCGTCTATAAGTTCTTTAGGAAACAATTTACTAAGAATCGAAAAGGAGTATCAGGCTCCAAAAACTCCTGCGGAAGCATCTCATCGCCTATAAGTCGGAGTTGTGGCTCATTTAGTTCTAAGTTTCTCTTTCTTCATGTAATATAATTTTTTTCTATATTTTGAAGACTTAAAGAACTTTCTAGTTGCGGAGATGTTGTAGCAACGGCTGCTTTTTGGGAAACAATAGCGTTGTCGCCATGTTTTCAATAGTATTGTCGATATCCAACTCCTGAGTTTCTTCAAATGGGATTTCTTGATTCGGAACGAAATCAGGATTATTAATTTTATCATCATCATCTTCGTAGCCATCTTCACTGTCCTCATAGTTAAAGAGAATCTCAGTAATTTTGTCATCTATAAGATTTAGGAAGCCATCCCGTCGAAAAGACAGAAGATCAATGTACTGCACTTTAGGAACATAATAACACAATGTGACAGAAATGGCACATACAGAAAATCTAAAATTTTACCACCAATTGTTAAGTATTAGGATATTTAAATATAATGTAGGTATCAATATTTACTTACCTGCTAAATTCACCAAAAAGTATTGTATTTACACACGTTTATGTATTTTTTTTTAATTTTTCAACATTTGGTCGTTAACGCATTTTACAAATCGGCGGCAACTGAAGTTCGACTTTATTCCACTATTTTTAACGACGTCTAGTTCTCAATTATTTTACTAAAAAGCAAAGATAGATTCGTAACGGATATGACTCATTGAATTAAAAAAAAACAAAACATCAATTTGAGATTTTAGGAGGAGTTGATCGGTTTGTTACAGTAATGTCACACGGTGATATAAAGGGTTAAGACACTTAGTCACCCATTTTCACCCAAGTTCTGAAGCATTGCGTGATGTATTGCGGAACTTAACGCCGCGTCTTGAGTCGACCACAGAGATAATAATTGAAAATATACAATAAATAATAATTTAATTTCCTCGAGTGAGGATCGAACCCGGAACCAGACACGTTTACCGTAATACACTTGTGCCCCGACGCCATGACTGGCTTTAGTAGTATTAGTAAGTAAAAAATTGTATTTAAAGAATTTCAGAAAAAAATAAAATTTAATGAAGTAAATATTATATCACCCTTATGTTTAGCTTCCAACGGACCTAGTATTGAGATATTTCATTTTTCCCATCAAGACATTCCGTTGCCTGCTTTTCCGCCGAATTCACAAACCATAGCGAGAAAATGAAAATATAAAACATTTCATTCCCCCGAGTAGGATTCGAACCCACAATCGACGAGCTTACAGTGCACACGCTTGTGCTCGTGCGCCACGATGGCCTCACCTTATTATATATGTACATATATACATATATATATGCATTTATATTTAGATTTTTTTTGTCGTTCATTCATTAAAAAACTATAATTCTATGCTCAACACAGACAATCAATAAAATTTATATTAGAAAGTTATTAAAATAAATTTGTAAGGAGCCCTATGCTGAAACCGTTTGGGCTCAACTGGTTTTTGGGACTCCGGAATTCGGTAGCACGTTGACATTGTGTTTTTATTAGCTTATTACTGACGTCGCGCGCCGTGGAGTCCACGCTTTGTTGTGGACACTCATCATTTCGTTGCGTAAATATTTATGAGAGGTTTCATTTTGTATCCGTCCTTAGAATATGAGATATCTACTTATCTATCTTTTTTGTTTTCTATCTTTTTTGACGCTTCTTTGGTTTGTTTTTTTTTTTTTAATTTAAATGTGTTGATAGGTGTCTATGAATATATTGTTTCATCATAACTGTAGTGGTTGTAGGTTCCAATACCGCTTTGGAGATAACTTAGCATAAATAACTGATACGTTTTTCAAATATAGTACAATAACTTAATTGGAGCTTATTCTAGAATATGATGTCATCTATTAACAGATGAAAATAAAAAAATCTGAAGCAAATAAAATTAGACCTTCACGCTTCACGCTATATCCCGCATACAACAGAGTAGGCAGAGGGAACCTTGTGTTCCCCACTTCACGCCGGATTTTCGAGGCATTTCGTTAGAGTGGCTGAATGCAACGCCGGGCCTTCTTGCCGGAGCGAAGAAATGAAAATATTAATAAACTAGCGAACCGCCCGCGGCTTCGCCTGCTTGAACTACATGATTATTTATTTAATACACGGGATTACTTTCGTGTCCCAATATTTTATATTTGTAACGCACTTATAGTGATGCGATGTCTAAATTATTTTATCGTATTTATCTTTACCTTTATTATCGTATAAAATATAACTCAAACCCTGTTGTCTGTCTAGCATCAGTTGAATATTTTTTGTGTTATATATCATTATACAAATACGTACGGACTTTTCACTTCGAGCGGTTTGCAATGTAGTGAGTGATACGTTTTTTGCAATCACTTTATGTTAGACATGAATTTAACTATTTGAATTCTGCTCTCTAAAGAGAAGGGAAAGCGAAAATAGCTCTTGGTTTATCTGGATGATCACCGGTTGATCAATGATCGTCAATATAGTTTCCGCCATGGTCGCTCAACCGATGCCCGAATCGTCTGGTTTCCGATCCCACCTTTAGGATTCCGCTATTGAAAGCAAGGGAGATGGTCTGACAGTGAGTTTAAGGTTATAAGGTTAAGACGAAGGCTTTCGATCAAGGGTGGCTTGGGGCACTTCTTGCAGAACTTCGAGCTAACGGGCTTCCCGGGAATTTATGCATGTGGATCGTAAGCTTATTCACTGGGTGCATTGCATTATCATAGTTACTTTTAATGGTTTCCTTGGGGTTCTATTAACCCCAAAAAGAACTACTTAGGGGTCGAATGTTACTAATTCCCGTCTTAAAAAAAATGAAACCCATAGCACTAGTCGTTTCTAAGATTTGAGAAAATTGGGAACTGATTATTATATATACTTTATAGCTTCGCCTCCACTTTCATAATGCGAACTGCTAAAGAGTGGAACTCCCTGCCCGCTGAAATGTTCCCCGACACGTATAACTTGGCCCTTTTCAAGGCAAGAGTGAATAGGCAATACCTAGGTATACACGCTCCACCATCGTTCGCATCATCACTTACCACCAGGTGAGATAGCAGACAAATGTTTGCCTATCTACAATAAAAATAATAATAATAATTAATTCCTTCGCGTCGAACCCACTACCAACGCGTTACTGTGATACCCTTATCCCCCTGAGCCACGATTGCCTCGAAAAAATCTGCTCGAAAATAAAAAAAATAAAAAAAAACTACAAAAACAGCCTATTCTAGAATATACTATTATTTTATTGCGCATTAAATCATTGTTTAACCCGTAAATAATAAAATAACGTTACTTCTCTCGTCACTGGGAGTTCCGCAAGAAACTGGCTTAAAGCGATAAATCAACCGGGCTATTAAAGTCCGAACCAATTAATGGAGATATATTTATAAAACCCATCGATTTCGAACAGATTAATTTATTAGACGTTTAATATAACGTTTAAAAATTTCTCTTTCTACCACCTATATTGGCAACATATGTAGAGATTTTTATCGTATTCAACAAAATTTAATATTATTTTATTTTTAATCATCTTAACGCTATATCCCGCATACATGATAGGTAGAGGGAATGTAGTGTTGAGACACACCGTTTGGCCAAATTTATCAAGGCATTGCGTGTCGAGTGTCTGAACTCAACGCCGCGTTTTGCCTCGATACCAGAACGACAAAAATGAGAATATAAATTTAAATAACTACTTTATTTCGTCCAGTTAGGGATCAAACCTACAACCAGTCGCGTTTACAGTCACACACTTGCGCACCTGCGCCACGACTGGCCCTCTGCATATAATATTTAATAAATAATATAAGAATCCATATTTTCCTTATTTCTACCGCCATATTAGTTCCATGAGTATGTAGATTGTACGTACCTACATAAACGATAGACGCCACAAACTGAGTAACACAAAAAACAATTTCAAGAAAATTTTAAGTTGCCCTGCTACCTGCAATAAAATTTAATCATGTTCCAAATTACAAAAGAATCACATCCTTATAACTTTGTATTAAAACACAATTTCGTTTGCAGGTAGAGCCGACCGGCTCAGCATCTCTCGGGGCCGCGTCCAGAGCATTATTTGTGGAGAAAGTGAGGGCGTCTAACGCTGCCTGTCAGGCTGGTGACTTCTCCACCGCGGTCGCGCTGTACACAGATGCATTGACCTTGGATCCGGCTAACCATATATTGTATAGCAATAGGTGAAATTCACTTTCTTTGTTTCTGTGATGTTTTACAAATATATATTATATATATGTACTTTTAAGGATTGTATGTGAGGCCGGTCATGGCGCAGAAGCACAAAGTGTGTCTGGTTGTGGGTTCGATTCGGTTGGATTTTCACTTGCGGAAATGAAATATTTATTTAAATATATATTTTCATTTCTCCCCTCTCGAGGCGCGTACCCTGCTGTGTGCGGGATATAGCATGAAGCTGATTAATTAATTAATTAATTTAATTTATTTATTATATTTTCAACGACAAGTAATATGAATTCTATTGAACTAATAAAAAAACATCAGCTTCAGGCTATATCCCGCACACAGCAGGGTAAGGAGAGGGAACCGAGTATAAAGACACCCCGTTCCCCGCTTTCCGCAGAGTTCTGGAGGCATTACGTGTTGAGTGGCTGCTGTGTTCAGGCAAAGCAAGGCGCTGAGTTCCGTTGCGATAAACAAAAAAACTACACTCAAAAAATATTTACTATCTAGGCTAAATTGTATTCATCTAGTATGAATTTTACTGATGCTAAAACATATACTAAAATATGTCGTTTTTTTTAAATAAATGAAAAACATATTATTCCACAGGTCAGCTGCTAGATTAAAACAAGGCCAGTTCGCAGCTGCTCTACAGGATGCGACGCGAGCCAGGGAACTGTGTCCTAACTGGCCTAAAGCTTATTATAGACAAGGTATGAAAAACACTTGGAACTAAACTGTCAGTTATACAAATATTTTAAATGTGAAAGTTTCTGGCGATGAATGTTTGTGCTACTTTCACGCAAAAAATACTGAACGGATTTAGGTGAAACTTTGCAGTAATATTAGCTTATACATAAGGATAAAATATAGGCTACAATATATAGAAAAGTTTTGTGTAATATAACTGAATTTAAGCGAGCGAAGCCGTGTGGAGTATGCTTGTACAACACCAATACCACAAGCAAAAGTTTAACACTTAACAGAAACTATAGTTTTTAAGATATAAAAGTAATGAAGCAAGATTTGTTCATGCCTATGATTAATATCGATGGCCTTTCAAAAAATATTAATGCATAGGATGTATTATGGGCTATAATATATCCTATACATTATTATTTTTTAATCTATAAAAAACTGAACGTATTTTTTTTATGAATTAGACGTAGTATTTCGTAAGCCTTAATAAGCTGATATATTAAGTATTAAAATATTATGTAACATATGAACATAGTAGTTGAGGCCGCATTGGCGCAGAACATAAGAATGCGATTGTAAACTCGGCGGTTTTGGGTTCGATTCCCACATTTGGGAATAAACTATTTAATATTTTCATTTTCACGCTCTGATAACGAGTCAAAGTGTGGCGTTGAGTTCCACCACACAACACGCAGTGGAAAGTGGGGACTAGAATTACCTTAATAATGAAACGGAGTGTCTTAACACTGGGTGCTCAGCTTCCCTCTGCCTGCCCGATCATGCGCGGGATACAGCGTGAAGCTGTAAAAAAAATCAGTATAAAAAGATTCTGTGTATAAATAACCTATAATATTATACTCGCATTAAATTAACAAATACTTGTTGAATAAAATTGTGCATTGTTATGCGTGGTTACGTCGCATTTCTTATAAATATAGAGAAAATTTAATATGATCACATAACGCGTATTGCGTGCGAATACGTTCATTCTTTTAGATTTTTTATCGTGTAGTGTCTCGTTTCACTTTTACAATTTAAATTATAAATTAAAATGTCGTCAATTATGCGTCTTTGTTTCCTCGTTCATAATCTTCAATATCTATGTAATCGGTATTACTATGAATTTTCATTTTGATGTTTAAAGATCTTTGATTCAGAAGTTAGTAATAAAAACCGTGAAAAATAATATCTAAATGATTGCTTTTTGCTTATTATATTTATCCATTAGTATAGTGGTAGTATTGAAGCCGGCACAAATGTGTGATTATATACGCGACGGTCGTGTGTTCGATTTCCGCTCGGAGTAATAAATGTTTATTTATTAACACGCAATGTTCTAATGTGAAACATCACTATACATATAGTAAATTAAAAATATATAACAGAATTTGTAATGAAAAATTTGAATTTGGAATTTAAAATAATGCTTTTCGCTTTAAAGTAGAACATCTCAGAAAGTGGTAATGATCACTTATCAATCTTCCGGCGCGGAGCTCTGTAGGTCGCGTTATGGTTTCATGTGATTGTTACAGCTGATCTATGTCGAGTCAAGTCTATAATATTTATTTATTTATTTATTTTAGCTTCACGCTGTATCCCGGAACATAGAGTAGGCAGAGGGAACCCGGGAAACCAGTGCTAAGACACTAGGTTTTACTTTCCGCCGAATTCTGACGACATTGCGACCAGAGCAAGACAATTATTAAATATGTATTTAATTTACTGTGTAAAGAGAATCGATCCCACGACCTATCACATTTACAGTCACACGCTATTGCCAATGCGAAACGACTGGCGGCTATATTAAATTGATATAGAAATTAAATTAAACTAGTGTATGCTAAAGAAAAATATCGTCGTCTGTATATTTTTTTTACTATAATTTTATTGCCTTTGCATGCTTCTATATCATTAATTGTTAGTATCGCATATATTCAATTCATTTACCAACACGATAAAAAATTATTCAGTGATACTTTTTCTTTTTTTTTCTTCCAAAATAGATGCATAATTTATTTTATCCTTAGGTGTTGCTCTCCAATGTCTCGGGCGCCATGGGGAAGCGTTGGCAGCGTTCAGCTCGGGCCTGGGGGTGGAGCCTTCGTCGCGGCAGCTCCTGGCTGCGCTCGTGGAGGCCTCCCTGAAGTCCCCGTTACGTACCACTTTGGACCCAACTTTCAGACAATTGGAAGCTATGAAACTTGATCAATCACCTTTCGTACTAATATCGGTAAGTCGTCTAATGAACATACAAACAACGAAACATAGGTGTATTCAACTTAGTTTTATTATTATTTTGGATATCTTTGAAAAAATATCGATACAAAATTATATAAAGGCCATTCGTGGCGCAGAGGTGGGTTTGATTCCCGCTCGAGGAAATGAAATATTTAATCTTTTCATTTTCTTCGCTTTGGAGTCGAGGTACAGACCGGCGTTGAGTTCCGCAACTCAACACACAGTACCTCCAATTCGGGGGAGAGTGGGCAGCGGTGTGTTACCGGTAGGCTCCTTCTATCTACTCTGCTACATGCGGGATACAGCGGGAATAAAAAAAATTGTATACGCACCGTGAGACAGTTATACAGTTATTACATTTTAATTCCGAAATAAACACTCACGATAACGTTATTTTAAACGTGTCTATTATTGCGGAAATTGTTTTCCGTTTATTCAAGTCACTTTGGAATCCACATTCACCGTACAAATAATGATGTTGGGAAATGCATTGAAATAAAAAACTATATTTCAACTATAAACGTAATATTTTTTTTTATTTATCCGATTAGGTTACTTTTATTTTTGAATGTTACTTATATAAGATGAATTATTTATTTAAATTTTTATTTTCTTTCATCGCTCTGGGGTCCACGGAAAGCGCGGCGTTCGTGTCTTAACATTAGTTTTTTTCTGTCCACGCTGTTGTGGGCCATAAGCAGCGTGAAGTAATACTGATATGAATTTAGTTATTTTCGGCTTAAAAATTGTAATATATACAACTTTGTGTATTTTTTTAACATGAACATTAACATCGACGATAGACATCGATTTGATTAATAGTATGACTCATTGTTACGTTCCGCTCGAGCCGAGTGTGCGAGCGAGACCGCGGAACAAAAGATAGAGAAACACGATCAGCATATTTAATAATATTATATAATAATGTTCAATGAACTCCTTCTGTATTGTACAAAATAATGATAAATCATGATAACAATTAAATTGATGCAATAAAAGTATGCAATTTTTCATTTTATCACGTTATTAAGTAAAATTATCGACTTTACAGACAATCAGTACAATTAACACACTGTATTCTTATCTACAGTCTGTAGTTATTAAACAAAAATATAAAAATAATATTTTTTTCGTTACGCTGACTCACAAAATAGTATTTCACACACACTCACTAGATACCAATTTCATTCATCTTCGTCCTATTCATATTTGTAATTGGCTTGCCACAATAAGTCAAAGTTTCAACCTTTGTTGATGTTCTTTTTAAATGAGTTGCTTAATAATTTTGAAACGAAAGCCTTTTTTTTAAAGCCTTTATATAGCTGTCATTCATTTTTTAAAGCTTAATATATTTCGATTATTCTCATAAAGAGAACATTGTTTGAGTAATAATTGTATAAAATGAATTAATGTTAATCGTCTGTCACGAAGACCGTCAGTCGGAGGTCAGTCGTGGTGCGGTGCTAGTGACCACTAGCGTGTGACTGTAAACGTTACAGGTTGTTGGCTCGATTCCCACTCGAGGAAATGAAGTATTTTGTTATTAACAATTCCTTCACTCTAGTGTTGAGGCAAAGCGTGAACTTACAAAATACAGCGTGAAGCTGTCTGTCACGAATCTTGCGCCAATTTTAAATTATTTTAACGATACTGTAAGTAGGTGGGTCCGTGGGTACATAAAAGTTCGTCAACAAATTAAACATTTTTCATGCATTATTAAAATCCACATAAAATGGATTTTATGTCTATTCATAAAATATATGAGCTATCATATTTCAATATCTTGGGAAGTATTTAAAAAGTTTTGATGTTGATTTGTAAAAAAAAACTGGGTGTATTAAACATGTTTGTGACAGCAATTAAAGAAAAACGTAAAATTTACGACAGTACTAAATTGTTAAGAAAGGTACTACTATTCTGATGTCAGCGAGATCCATACAAAATAAATTAATAATTAAATAACTTGGAAAAACTTACAAATTATTATTTGGAGAATATTCCACAAGATTATTATAATCAAAATCGTCAATTTAAAAAAAAAACCAATTACGTTGCAGAAACACAGCTAAATTGGTTGATCAAACGAGAGTGATAAAAATATACAATAATAGGTTGAATCCTCTTAAGAATTTCAATAAAAATTTGTGCATCGACGTTACTTTCACTTAAGCACCGCCTGGTAATTGAATGCGTATTTTCAAAAGGAAAAAACAATCGAACTTTTTATTAGTAAAATTATTACTCACTAAACAGATAAAATTTGTACCTTAAATATTTTAACGAAGAAAATCCTTTAGAATTTGTTGCCTGAATTAGGAAAATATTCCCCACGAGCTTTTGCTTTATTTTCATTATAAATCTCGACGTACTTTTTTTTTCTTTATAAAGCCGGCTGTAAAAGCCAGAACTGAAGTGATTATAAAAATAAATTGCTCAAACTGTATCACTTTGTTGTCAAGGTAAATATATCGTAAATACGATGAACCAATTTGGTGTCATTAAAGAGTTTTTTTATATGCTAAAACGTAAACGTTTTAAAACAATTTTATACAATTAATATTTGACATTACTCGAAGATGTCATTGACATCTTAGATATGAGGAATATCCATTACACTTATACTATTGATCTTCTTGTTCTAAGTGAAAATTATTAAAAAATAAATTTTTAAATATTTGTAAAAAAAAATGATAACGTCTGCTTATTAAGTTATTTATTTGTTGTAAAAATAAACTAAACCAGCTTCACGCTGCATCCCGTACACAGGAGGGTAGGCAGAGTGTTGTGTGGCGAAACTCTACGCTACGCTTTGCATCGACGACCAAAGCGAAGCGAAATTTAAATAAATATTTCATTTCATCAAGTGAGGTTCGATCCCGCAGCCTCTGCCACTTTTATTTCGATTAATTTATTGTATTTTCATAATAAAGAAAAGAAATTTACGATCTCAGTATAGGAATTGCCTTATTTTATAAATTGATTGAGTAGCGCGTCATACAAGTAGCAGGACGGGACATGTTTATCTGCATTATCAATATCCTCTCGAAGTGAACTTTATACAAAACGAACCAACAGAAACAACATCGTTATTTTCTTCAAAATGGAGCGTAAGTATGCGGCGCAGCGTTATAAAGCAGTGCGACTCGTGAGACCGCTGTCGAACCGTCGAATTTAAGTTTATTTAAACCATATTTAAACTGTCACCGGCCCGTTCAAACATCTGATACCCCGCCTCAAATAATGCCAGCCATTAAGGTAGCCCCGGAAATAAAATATATGTAGTTTTTTTTATATTTATATATCTCCAAAGACAAAATCACGCTGTATTAAAAGGATAAAAAAAATGCCAAATTACTTCTGGGAAATCGATTCTCGTAATTACCTGAAAAGTTGAGAATTTTTATTTCCATCATGATTATTTTGTCACGCAAGTTATATTGATTTAAATAGATACGTTCGAATGTATATTTTTTTTATCGTTTGTTAATAACTTAAACCAATCATAAAGTTAGATATTGGGTACCAGGTACCAGAATTGAATTAATATTTTATTTCATCGAGTGGGAATCGAACCACAACCGTTTACGGTTGCGTTTACAGACGTACGATTGTGCCCCTGCGTCAAGACTGACCTCCTTATCTTGGTATTAATAGGTTTCCAAATAAATATATTCATATACCAAATCTCAGTATTTATAAGATGCTATCATTGCTTATCAGCGATCTCTATAAAGATTATTTAAATTATCCGCACTAATAAAATGAAACAAACAAAAAAATAGAAAAAATCAACTGGACGTAACTGAACGCAAATCGTGGTAAGGAAATGAAATATTTAATATTTTCATTTCTTCGAGGCACAGCGCGGTGTTAACTCAACATATAATGTCACCAGAATTAAGCGCCAAGTGGGTAGCGGAATGTTTTAACATTACGCTCCCCCTGCCTACCCAGCGCCACCCTACTACATGTGGGATACAACGTGAAGCTAAAATAAATATAAACAAACAAAAAGAAAGTCAAATTCAGGCTTTGTGAATTTGCATTGCGCTCAACATTTGCATACATTCCACCGGCTGTCGGACATCTTACAGTTTTTCGGAACATTTAACGGTCGAACAATGGGAGCTGAGTGATCAAAGCACCATAAATACGCGACCCCCGATGAATACACATTTACATACAATCTGGACGACAGTTGATAGGCAGAGGTTTGAATAGTCAAACCCTTTTGCCGAACGGAAATAACATTAAAATAATATTTTTTTTTTCTTTTTGTGACTCAAATGTTATTGCGCTGTTTTAAATTTATTTTTATGACATAAGCAATGGATAATATTTAAAAAAAACGTTTAAATATATATCCCATAACTTTTCTAATATCTTAAGGAATAGGTGTTCAAGGTTTCATGATAATCGGTTGAGTAGTTATTGTGTGAAAGCGTAACAAACAAACTTGTATTCATTTTTATTGGTAAAATTAATGTTATATACGTCTATTGTGGGTAGTTTTTAGGGTTACTTAGGGTATTTTTAAGGTTCTAGATATACTTAAAAGATATGGCCGTTTATATCGCAAGAAACGCGTATTTCGACACTATAAAGATAATAAAAATTAATAGGGTACTTCCGGTTGACCTAGAATTATGAAATTTGGCATCTAGCATTAAAAGATAGGATAGGAAAAGTTCAGGAAAAAATCTGAAAAATATACATTTGTTGTTAATTCTTGAAAAATAATAGCGAAGCGAAGAGATATCAAATGAATGGTCTCTGGCTAAGATATCCAATTTTCTACCGAAACCTCAGTGGGTTGGCGCGAATCGCGCTTGTCCGGTTTTTTTACATAATATTTTGATTTGCCCAAAGCGTCGCCAGAAGTAATTACGTCCTCTATTGTTCGTTTACGTTTTGTTTTATCATATTAATAATTATTTATTTATGTCTCCAACACATTATTACAGATATTTATTATATCAGCGTTAGATGGCAAATTATTAAGGTAGACGGTTATTATGGCGATTATATTCAGGTATTTGTATTTTGGCGGAGCTTTGTCATTGATCCGCCTTTTTTTGTCCTCGTCAGTCTGTGGCCAATAAAGTTTTTACTGGTCTATAAGGATATACCTATATTATTATCAGATTTCCGCTGCATCTTGCATGGATTAAGTAAAAGGGAACTTGGGACCTAACGTTAAAACACTCCAATTTCATTAAGGCCGCCGAGTTCTGGGAACATTGCGTGTTGAGTGGCGGAACTCACCTCCTCGCTTTGCCTTGTTACTAAAGGGAAGAAATTAAAATATTAAATAGTTCACTTATATCAGATCAGTCATGGCGTACGGGCACAAAGAGTGATAAACTTGACTAGTCGTGGGTTCGATCCCCACTCACTCTGGGAAATAAAATATTTGTTTAAATACATATTTCAATTTCTTCGCTCTAGTGTCGAGGTGAAGCGTGGCGTTGAGTTCCGTCACTGAGCACCCAATGCCTCCAGAATTCGACGAAAATTTTTCAACATCGGTAGGGGTTACCGAAATTGAAAAAAAAACATATCTATAAAGAAACATTAAATGTATACATTTATATAGAAATTTATTTAGGTATAGGATATTAAATGTCGTTCATAAAATGAGCCGCCGTGGGTGTTCCCTGAAGCATTTCGCCGATTTGGCACCATTCTCTTAAAAAAATTCGGCTTACGGTAGCAAACGGATGTGGTGGATGGGTTTTTAAAAATTCGTATCGCTTTTTGTTGTGTATGGGTGATGATACTTGAGTTTGTATTTCTGTGTATTAGTCCATTATTATAAATCGTTTAACGAACAAAATAATATGTTTTTCGACATCAAAGTCGGGCCCGACGATTTTATGTACGTATATTAGTGCTACACGACAAACATTTTATGCACTTTGTTTTTAATGGTTTATAAATTATGTGCAGATAGGGCAAAGGCTGGTTGGAGCTACGTGTTCTTTTGATTTTTTTTTGTCATCTTCACGCTATATCCCGCAAGGGGTAGTGTAGGCAGAGGGAGCCTAGTGTTAAGACACTCCGCCCTTCACTTTCCGTCGAATTCTTGAGACAATGCGTGTTGAGTGACGGAACGCAGCGCCGAGTTTGCCTGGATATCAGAGCGTAGAAATTGAAATACATAGTTAATTTCCTCGAGTGGGGAATCGAAACCACAAACTGTCGCATTTTCAGTCACACGCTTGCACCACGACTGGTCATGTTGGTTATTATATATGAGGATGCCTTTATAAATACTGCTAATTTAAATTTAGCTTTATCGTGTTGGGACATAGAAATAAAATGCCCGACAAATGAGATTACATTGATAAGGAAAGACGTTTTTAATTTAAATACTACCGCAATAACATCAGTGGAACGGAGTGTCTTAACACTGGGTTTCCTCTGTCTACCCTGCTGTGTGCGGGATACAGCGTGAAACTAATTTTTTTTTGTTAGTTTATTAGTCAATCGTCAACATAGAAATGTCAGTAGTGTCATTCCTACACGAAGCACTGGCTTCGAACTCAGTTCTGCTTCGAAGAACCAGCAAGGACAGCAACAGTTGTTGTTACCAATGTTATTACCAATTTCAATATTAATAAAGACATAAATATAATTTTAACAAAATTAATATTTATTATTATATAGATTTATTTATTTTCTATTTCAACAGAAAATTATATAAATAATTTATCTTTTGTCAGGTTGTCGGACAAGAGCTGTTAGCGGCGGGACAGTATCAAGCGGCGGTCACAGTCTTAGAAGCTGCATTGAGAATTGGATCTTGCTCCCTGAAATTAAGGTACGTTTTTCTAAAATGAATCCTTCAAATAATATGGTTATAGTAATATGATATTTTAAATGGTTTATTTGTGCTATTTTTTAAACTACGTTAACGCATTATGTTTTTGTACTAAATTCCAGTCCTCTAACTAGAGATATCACAAACATTTGATAAGGGTGCTTAAAAAAAATTGAGACCAGTCGTAGAGTTTTGATTTCCACTCGAGGAAATGAAATATTTAATATTTTCATTCCTTCGCTCTGGTTGTTGAGGCAAAACACAGCGTTGAGCAACGCTATTCAACACACAATACCTCCAGTATTCGACGGAAAATGGGAACTGGAGTGTCTTAACACTACACTCACCCATACGGTATACCACATACGGGATACTAATAAAAAAAAGGTAAATCACGACTGTAATTAAAACTCTCGTACAACTCTTCCCACCTAAATCCTCATTATCCTTTAGCCTTATTACGTTTTAAATGATACAATCGACAACGCGAATAAAAGTTGCTATTTAAAAGCGTTCGGCAATCTGGTTTTAGTTGTTTTTTTTCTTACACTTTACCGCCCATGATTTATATTTTTCGCCTCGTGAGATATCCCATTTCAGATTAATCTCTTAGCAACGATTACACCTTTAACACCATTCAAACTCTTGAAGCAAGAAGACAAATTGCCCTTCGAGAAATCTTCGCGTTCATTAATATTGTATTATTTTTAACCGACTTCAGGTTTAAAAGTGTTATGTATTTCTGTTAGTTGGTCGTAAGAAAATATTTTAATATGACGTAATATGTTTTTATTTTATAAATTGTAATAAATCGTTATATTTGCTATATTGAGGCCAGTTGTGGCGCAGGGTTTGAAGCGTGCGACTGTAAACACGGCAGGTTGTAGGTTCGAACGCACTCGTGGGTATGAAATATTTTTATTTCTTTCCTCTGATAACGAGTTAATCGCGGTGCTAAGTTCCGCCAAGCAACACGCAATGCCTCCACAATTCGGCGGAAAGTGTGAACAGAATTGTCTTAATAGAAACGAAGTTTCTTAACGTTGCAAAACTCAACGCCCCGTTTCGTATCATCACAGGAGCTAAGAAATGAAAATATTAATTTATTATTTCTTCAAATGGGAATTGAACCCACATCCTGTTGGATTTACAGTCACACTCCTGTGCCAGTGTGCCACGACTGGCCTTAAGTAAAATAATGTAGCGTTTATTTTGAAAAAAAAATCGTCTGTTAATCATGGGCCATGGAGTACTTGACAGTGGCGTAATTTATGTGTTTAAGGTATCTTTGGCGGAATTTCGACGTTTTGATTTATTTCGATCGCGGACAAGTGAAGCTGTATAATGTTCTCAAAAGCGACGTCAGTCTTAATAGGATCCTTTATTTGTATAATGTTTTCGCAACTGATAAAATACTGCACTAAATATTGCAACCGACCATCTACCGATGTCAAAACGAAATTAATAATTATCAGTTTCACGCTGTATCCCGCACACAGCAGGGTAGGCAGAGGAAAAGACAAGTGTTAAGACACTACGTTCGCCACTTTCCGAAATTCTGAAGGTATTGCATATTGAGTGACGGACAACATAGTCGAGTCTTGCCTCAATACCAGAGAGAAAAAATGGAAATATAAATTTAAATAAATATTTTATTTTCTCGATTGGGGTTCGAACCCGCAAACGTCGCGTTGCAGTCACACTTTGTGTTCCTGCGCCACTACCGGCCTCAAAATGATTTCATTTTATATCTGTAGTTTATTAAAAAAAACTAATATATTTCGGATATGGAAGGATTCACACAAGGACACGCACACAGCAGGGTAGGCAGAGGGAACCTAGTGTTAAGCCACTTCGACTTCCCCACTTTCTGCCGAATTCTTCGTGTTGAGTGGCAGAACTTAACGCCGCGCTTAGTCTTGACACCAGAGCGAAGAAATAGAAATATGAATTTAAGTAAATATTTTATCTCTTCGAGTGGGGATCGAACCCACAACCAGTCAGTTTTACACGACCACCGCGCTATGACTATTTAAATATACATTAACCATTTACGATGAAACTTATAAGACTACCAGCGACATAATCAAGACTGGCGTCGAAACCCACACTTCGATCTTATCTCATTGATGGATCGCATCAGAATCGATACGGCATCCAATGTAGGTGCGAGCTAACTGGATAAATAGGGACATTTATTTTTCGATTTTTATCGATATTACAGATAATTGTTGAGTGATGATAGACAAAGGGTATTTAATGTGACAGGTCCATCCGTAACGGTCGCAAGGCGACGTAAGAAATGTCTTGTATTGTTTGGGATTTATTGATGATTTCTGAAACATTACCTACCTGTATTGAATAATATATAAAATAGTTCATAAAAAATAAATAAATCAGCTTCACGCTGTATCCCGCACACAGCAGGGTAGGCAGAGGGAACCTAGTGTTTTTAGACACTCCGTTCCCCACTTTCTGCCGAATTCTGGAGGCTTAGCCTCGACACCAAAGCGAAGAAATGGAAATATAAATTTAAGTAAATATTTCATCTCCTCGAGTGGGATCGAACCCACAACCAGTCGATTTACAGTCACACTTTGTGCCGCTGCGCCACGACTGGCCTCGTATATGGCCTGAATAGTTCATTGTTTCAATATTTTAATACCATAGCATGAAAACATGTTGTTTGTATGAATACATCAGGATAGTCAAAGGGAACCTAGTGTTTAAATATTCCCACTCTCATTTTCGGCCAAATTCTAGAGGTATTAAATGTTAAATGTTAAATATTTCAATTTCTTAAGTGGGAATCAAACCCAAAACCAATCGCGTTTACAGTTCCACACCTATACCCCTGCGCCGCGACTGGCCACAATATATTTTAATATATCTACAATAACATTATATTTTGTATCAAAATAAATCATATTAATTTTATTATATTTAAATTTTATCTTTTATCTCTCTATCTAAACAATAAAAATATCTTTTTACTCCTCGTACTATCAATCTTGTGAAGAGGTGTCAGAAGATGTCAAATTACAACGTGAAGTGATTCATTAAATAAAATATATTAAATAGTTGTGTAAGAATAAAATTTAAAGATAATAAAGGCAATTAAGTATAGGTTAAGGTAGGACCATAAAAATGGTAATTTAGTATGAAAATATCGTAAGACTTTATCGTGCCACTTTTCTTAAGATGTTCTGTTGATAATTTAAAATGTTGCAAATAAAAAACATTTTATATAGATATGATATGTAAACTTTTACTCCAATTTATTTGTACGTTTCAAGTATGTAGATAACATCGAACAATAAACTTAAAATTAAAAAAAAAATTACTTAATTTAAAGAAAAACTTATTTTGATTTTGTTGAACAAAAATAATTAAAGAAAAATTTTATAATATGGAAGTCGGTGTCAAGCTAATGCTACAGCAACCTTACTACAATATCAAATTATTAAGCCCGTTTGTTTTACTTGGCTCCGACCCAAAATTGAACCGCTGTACTCTGGAGACGTTGCGTGTTAAATGGCGGAACTCAACGCCGCTGTGCCTCAACACTACATCAATGAAAATGAAAATATGAAATATTTCATCTCTCGACTGGGAATCGAGCCGACACCCAGTCGCGTTTACAGTCACACGTTGTCCCCCTACACCACGACTGGCCTCTTCATTTCAAATGAACGTATAATAAGATGTTGCAATTTCACCATACAAAAGTTCCACATAATTCTGCTTCCCCAATCTGTAGTGTACGCCGAGATTAATACTATTTGCATTCACCTGCCCATATCGTAAATCTTGCTTCATTTCTTCCAAGTAACTGTCAGTAGGCAAAACAAATTCCATTAATCTACCCAGGGCAAGTATCATTAAACATCAATTCCGGGAGTTGGCTTAATAGTAAGACCACTGCCACGACAAACACGATTAGTCACTTGTCAAATAAGCTTTAATAAAACCCTCTACACACGTATGTGTCTACATCGATTTATGTTTCTTGTATCTATTGTTTTCTTATATTTAGATATTATTTTACTGTTGTATTTTGTAATTGGGAAACGTGAGGGTTTTGGGTTCGATCCTCGCTCGAGAATTTATTATTTTTGTTTCTTAACTTTCTCAACACAGAATTTATCAAAAATTTATTACGGATTATTTTAATACTTGGTTCCCACTGACTACCGCATATGCGGTATAGTGACAGCGTAAAACTAAAAATAAAATTATATTTCTAATCTAACTCCCTATCTATTTCCTGATAACCTAGTGTTAAGACGCTCTGTTCCCCAAAAAACATAAACATACTTTTTTATTTTTATCTCATTTAAAAATTCACCCTAAATAAATAAAATATACCAACATCTGATAACATAACTTTATTATAAACCTATATATTAAGATATAAAATAGTATGTATCGCAAATATTATACTTTAAAATCAATGTTTACTGCGAATTGATTACATATTGATAACTAATTTAATATGGATACATAATTACTTCACGATGACAGTGCATTGCGACGTTCCGTTTTCGTTTTTGCACGCATATCGACGTGTCGTAGGTAAAGAATCGAAAGTGAAAATGTATATTTTCTATACTAACAAAGGTTGTTATCTATTACGTAAATAAATACGTTTTCAATAAATAAAAAAATAAAATAAATCAGCTTCACGCTGTATCCCGCACTGCAGGCCAGGCAGAGGGAACCTAGCGTACACTCCGTTCCCCACTTTCTGCCGAATTCTGGAGGCATTGCGTGTTGAGTGGCAGAACTCAACGCCGCGCTTAGCCTCAACACCAGAGCGAAGAAATGGAAATTTAAATTTAAGTAAATATTTCATCTCCTCGAGCGGGGATCGAACCCACAACCAGTCGGTTTTACAGTCACACTTCAAGCCACTGCGCCAAGCCTGGCCTGGAAAAATATTAAAACTATACATATTAATAATTAAAACCTACGTACCATCGAAATATTGACAACGTTTGTTCAACATAATTGGTAGAATTTAATTTACATATAAAATGTCGATAAATTTTAAATTTTCCTCTTGTATGCAATAGAGTCATTGGCTGCTGTAATTATATCTATATAACTAGGAACGAAAACACATCATTACTTATACAGTTACTTTATAACAAATTACATGTATCTGAATATAATCAATTACAGGTAATTTTATGTAACATGCGATAGTTTCAATCGCTGATATTATTGCAAAAAAAAAAATTAATCAGCTTCACGCTGTATCCCGCACACAGCTGGATATGCAGAGGTTGCTTAGTGTTAAGACAATCCGTTTCCCATTTTCCGCTGAATTCTGGTGGCATTACGTGTTGAGTTTCTGAGGAAATGAAAATAGCAAACATTTCAATTTCGCGATTGGGAATCGAACCTACGACATGTCGCGTTTACAAGTACACGCTATTTATTGCCCCTGCTCCACGACTGGCCTCTCATATGTCATCTATATTCTTTATTATAATTTTAAAAATGCTATTTTTAATACTAAATAACTTTATCAATAGAGGCTCAGTGTTCAGCGCGTTATCGTCGGCTCACTGGGCGCTCAGTCAGCTGGACGCGGCCATCAACTATATGCAACAGGACCTGGCCGTTGCCAAGTCGCTCGGTGACACGGCTGGGGAATGCAGGGCCCACGGGAACCTGGGCGCCGCGTACTTCAGCCAGGGGAGCTACAAGGATGCTCTAACCGCTCATAGATATCAATTAGTGTTGGCTATGAAATGTAAGGTAAGTCATTTTTTTTTTTACTAATTGAGAACAAATATCTTTATATGATGATTATTTTTAATAACAAATACTGACTTCAAACAGTAATCAAATTTAATTATTTGTCCATTTGTCGCGTACATACTTAATTCAAATGTAAGACAAATGATTTTCTCATATTTGATATTGTTAGAAAACAAAGAAAACGAAATGGGAACCACATGGGAAGTACCAACTTTCAAATAAAAAAAGAATCACCAAAATCGATTCACTTATTCGAAAATTTTGAATCAACAAACATAAAACAAACAGTTGAATTGAAAACCTCCTCCTTTTACAGAAGTCGGTTAAAAAGAAAAAAAAATCATTATATATCCTATAATATATTCAAGTTATTATATAATAATTTTATAAATTCAATACAATGTAGTCGATAATAGCAATTTGCCTTACCTTAATGTATGTATATAATAGAAATATTTAAGTGGCAGACCAATGCATCTTGATTCGTATCAAATATGCAGGTGTTTTTCAATCCAAGGCCAAGCGATTCAATTCAAATTTAGATAGCCGTTCTCTTGAATGGCCAGAGCCCAGACCCACCGTCAGTTTAGATTTTAACGTGAATCGTTTTTGGACAGACTGCTTGGTGTTTGAATCTGAGATAATTTTTATATTTGTATCTATTGTTACTTAAATAAAAATTAAATATTTTTTTTTCTTACTTATAATTATAGGTCACGCGCTGTCCACTTAGTAATTATATAGTACTAATCTACTAAAAATTAACTAGTTACATATATCATCTTTTATCTCACCATATTTTGTATTTTTAGGGATCCTTACCTTTTAAGGAACCCTTCTAACATCACTTCGCTGTCCGTTTGTCTGTCTGTCTATCTGTCTGTCAAGAGCCTTTTTTATCTCAGGAACGCTTCGAGATTTGAGTATCGAGAAATTCAAACCATATACTCAGATCTACGAACCCATGATTACCTGAAACAAATGTATTTCTACATTTACTTAAAAAAAAGGATATGGCCGTTTATATCGCAAAAAAAATGCTTATTTCGACACTATAAGGGAAATGAAAATTAAAAGGGTATTAAAAATCAGAAACTATATCTTTTAAATAAAACTATTTTAACCGGATTAATCGCGTATATTTAGTTTTGTTGTACATTTTTGGAAACCCGACGTTTCGAACACTTTGCAGTAGTCCGTGGTCACGGGTAGACATATATAGAAACTATACGTTTGTGGTTAAATCTTAAAATATAATAACCTTAAAAGGTGGGCTTAAAATTAGATAAAAGGGCTCTGGCTAAGCTAAGCTTGAAATTCAGAAAAAGCTCTAAACCTCCAATGTTTGCAAATTTGACTTCGCCCGCTTAAACTATATAAGCCAAATTACACAAAAAAATACTATATCTAGTATACTACTTTAAACTATATACTAATATATACTAATTTAAACATAATAGGTAGCCTATGTGCTAATCTGATATATCAACTTTTTCTATTGTAAAGTTTCATCTAAATCCGTTTAGCAATTTTTACGTGAAAGTGAAACAAACATCCATCCTCCCAAACTTTCCCACTTAAAACATTAGCAGGATGTGGTTTTTTTTTTATATTAAAAAAAAACACGTTCTACAGGAATGAATTATAATAACACGTTATCAATTTCTATTTGGATAACAATAAAATATAAAATGATATATTATTAAGATGCATAAAGTAGGCAGTAAACCGATCATAATATTACATTTCTTACGATCGACATAACAAATGCTTTAACGTCTAGCCGCTTCATGTTATTGTAGGCCAACGTAAACATATTTTATATTGGTTATTTACAAAAAGAGGTAGAGTCCATTGTTTTGTATTGCGAATTTTGTACATAAAATAATGTAAATATATAAATTTAAAACATTTGGCGTTGAGTTCTGCCACTCAACACGCAATGCTTCCAAAATTCGGCATATAGTGGGGAAAAGAGTGTCTTAACACTAGACTCCCTCTGCCTACCCTGCTGTGTGCGGGATATGGCGTGAAGCTAATTTATTTTTATTTTAAACATTATAGTATGTTATGAGTAAATTAAAAGGAAGTTAATATATTTTACTACAACAACAATAAAAAATTCTGTACTTTTGTATATTCGTTTTAAATTCGTAAACTATTTATATACTTTTAAATAAATAAATATAATTATAAGGAAGAAAAATAAAAGTAGCATAAAAATGCCAAGCCAACAGATATTAAAATATTAAAAATATTGATAGAAATAAATACAAGAAAATTTAAACTAATTAAATACAATAGCAGTTGAAACAGAAAAAAAATAAACTAAAATTAAAATAATTAAAAATAACGAATTTTTATATAAAACTATTTAAGTGGAACCTATAGAATGGAAGTGGAATTTAAGAGGAAGTCTAAAACAAACCTACATTTAGCTACAAACGCTGGGTTCAGATTGCTTTAAGTAACTCCACGAATTCCATATTTCAATACTGTATATTTAGTGTTTACGTGGAATCCATACAGCCGTCCGTGACCCCAAACGTGGTTATTCTTTATTAAGTTTACGTAATTACGAACTGTGGTTTCTTTTGTAAAAGACTTGAAGTGATTTCGCAGAAATTGTTAATACATTTGTAAGAAAAAGATAAAACATAATAAGCTGACAATAAAAAGAGTAAATAATATTTTTCCTCTTCAATAATTTGATGCCAGACGTGGCGCAGGCGCTAGTGTGTGACTGTAAACGCAACTGGTTGTGGGTTTGATATCCACTCGAGGAGATGAAATATTTAATTAAATGTATATTTTTGTGTCGAGGCAAAGCGCCGTGTTGAGTACCGCCACTCAACACGCTATGCCTCCAGAATTCGGTGGAAAATATAGAACGGAATGTTTTAACACGAGGTTTTAGTCTCTGCTTACCCTGCTTTGTGCGGGACTGTATCCCGTGAAGCTGATTTAATTATTTTTTTAAATAGTTATTTTATGGTGAAGACTGATATAAAATTAGTATTAGTATAATGCGCAATTTAGTATTTAATCTTGATTCGAACTCAAGAAATGGACAGTAAAAGTAATTGGCTTTACAATTAGCGATAAAATACGATTAAAAATACCTTCATAGAATATTACTCTTGAAATAAAACCGGTCGAGATCATAAAGTTGAGTGTATTCTCACTGATATTAAATTTACTTAAAGATAAATTGATTAAAATTTTATAATAAAGCGTCGATTATGTCACGTTTTTATATTATTAAATACGAATTTCTATAACGTCATAGGAAAAATACGACAAATAACCGACTAAAAATTAAATAAAAAGCTTCTTGGAATTAACTACAAAAAACTGGTTAAGTGCGAGTCGGACTCGTCCACCGAGGCTTCCGTTCTAGGATTGTAGGTCAGCGAGAAGTACACGATATAAAAGTTGATTTGAATTTGCGGGCATACCTATATACTCATTTTGTATGCAATGAATTACAATAATAAGTTTGTAACGACTTTTTTCTATTAAATACTTATAAACCTTCACTTTTTGAGTTTTTTTCTTTATTGGTATTATAAGTTCACACTTTGTGACAATTTTTATAACTGTAGGTCCTCGGGTTTTGATTTCCCTTTGATTTTCATACAAATCTATTGCTTGTGTAATTCTAAAAGCTTCAATTTCTCTGTATTTCAAGCGTCCATACACCTGAATATTTGATATTAATTTCAGCTTCATACCACCACGCGATCTTGTGATAAATGTTCTTGACAGGCTAACAAAGTGATCCTATAAATGTTCCGCTTTCACCTTTTGAGCTACGGAACCCTAAGAATAAGAAATTTAACGTTTTTACTATATATATATATATATATATTTGACAATTGAATTTTAATTTTATTTTGACCACAGTACATAAATTAAATAAAGATACAAAAAATATTTCACACATAATAATCATTAAAGTACGTACCCAAGGTTTCCCAGAATTCGGTTATGGAAACTTCAATATATCTAGTATTTTTTTTATCACACGCAAATTTTATTAAAACCTTTTTGCTAGGTAATTTGCATATTCCATTCCGTGTAGTTTTTTAATAATTAATGTTTAAATAATTGAACATTTTTGTTTAAATAAAATTAACGGAAATGTCTTCGAAATATGATTTTATAATGCTAAACTATATTATATATTCTATAAATATAATTTATAGATAATTGTAACTGTTGTAATTTGTGCTTTAAAATAATTAAATTGTATTTTTTTATTATATAAATTTTAGTTACTTTGTCACAAATCATTAAAAATTATTAAAATACTTGATCTTTAAATTATCACAATTGTATACAGCGCAGAGTGGGGTAGGCAGAGGGAACCTGAGATCCGTTGCTCATTTAAATACCTCCGTTCTCTATATTTCGCAGAATTATTGATTGAAATGTTGAGTGGCGGAACTCAAAGCCACGCCTTGCCTCGTTACCAGAGCTAGGGATACAAATATGAAATATTTCATTTCTCTAAATACCAATCGAACCCACAATCATCGCGTTTACAGTCTTACGCTTATGCACTTGCGCCACAACGGCCTCTACAACTCATAACATAAAATTACAAAACTCAATTTTGTATAATTCTTAAACGAATAACTTACAGCTTCTATAAAATAAATATATAAATATAGAATCACTTTCTCTCAACATGTAAGTACGTTCTAAGAGCCAACGAGCCAACATTAAATATTTGTTTTCTCAAAGCCAATGACATTAGCGAGCAAGCTCCACTGAAAATGATTATCTCGAAGCTGGGCATTATTTATCTATGTTATGTTATATGAAGGGGCCAATACACAACTCGACGCCAATGTTTGACGTCCAATAGTAGGTATAATAGTACGAACAAGTTGTGGTCGCAAATAGTAAAATCTTATTGACCGCTTTGAAACGCCGGCGGGTAATAATTTTAATTTGCAGTAAACGCGCTAACACTGCACCCTAGTGTATACTGCACAGTGTACTGTAATGAAGGTTATGGATCTCTATACGTTTTTATATGGACTTGCCTACATACGAATTAACGTTTTATACAAGCGCCGTATACAAGGATGCTAAATGAAAAAGGCTAAGCGTGCGCCGCCGACTGGTAATACCGGATTCGTATCTATCCAGTGATAAGCCTGTCCAAAGAAATTAAACGTGAACTGACAACTTTACAAAATGCAATTTTAAGATTTAAATAATATTTGGTATATTTATATGTGAATTGTGTAAATTAAATATGCTTAGTGGCTAGTCGTGGCGGCATGGGCACAAAGCGTGACTGCAAACGCGACAAGTTGTGGGTTCAATTCCCACTCGAAGAAATTAAATATTTATATATTTTCATTTCTTCGCTTTGGTGTAGAGGCAAACCGCGGCGTTGAGTACCGTTATTCAACACGCAATGCCTCCAGAATTCTTATTATTATTATTGCCTTAACAGTAGACTCCCTGTTCCTACCATGAAACATATGGGATACAGCGTGAGGTTGAAAAAAAAACACTCAATCCTATTAATAGAAATACCAAGATCGGAAACTGTAAATAGATACTTGGAGCCCGTAGCTTTTAAAAAAAAATACCAGAAACAATGCAACCAACATCCACATATGGAACAATCTGGAAAACAAATAGTCGTAAAAGTATTTATTTTATATGTTCCGCGCCAATGGCCGTCGACAAAAACTTGGTGTGGACTTTAAATAACCGCAAAATTATAGCAAAAATGGATTTATCATATTTTACCATGGCTAATATACAGACCAGTTCAAGCATATTATTAGCGTTCAAACAGTATAACGAAATTTATTGAAAGATTTAAAAGGATTTCATATATTTATAACAAATGTCGATAACTATCACTATATATTAAATATATAATCAGCGTCAGCGGTGCCTATGCCTACTCTGCTCTGTGCGAGATACATCTCGCACAGAGCAGAGTAGGCATAGGGAACCTAGTGTTGAGACACTCCGTTCGCCACTTTCCCCCGAACTCTGAAGGAATTGCATATTGAGTGACGCCGCGACACCAGAGCGAAGAAATGAAAATATGAATTTAAATAAAAGTTCCTCGGGTGGAAATCGAACCCACAACCAGTCACGGTTAACACCCACAATTTGTGGCCCAGCGCCACGATTGGCCTCAATATAATATATACCATAATAAAAATATAGCATAGGTATAACTTATTGTGAAATTTAAAGCTTATATGATTTTCTCATGGAATACATTGTTAGAACTGGACTAAATTAAAATGGGACCACACTGGAAACAGCTTTCAAATGAAAAAAAAAAAATCATCAAAATCGATCCAACCAGTCGAAAGTTTTTAGGTAACAACATAAAAAAAATAGACTCGAATTGAGAACCTGCTACTGTGACTGTGAATGTAAAACCTACTGGTTGTGAGTTCGATCCCCACTTGAGGAGATGAAATGTTTACTTAAATTTATATTTCCATTTCTTAGCTCTGGTGTCGAGGCTAAGCGCGGCGTTGAGTTCTGCCACTCAACACTTAATGCCTCCAGAGTTCGGCAGAAAGTGGGAAACGGAGTGTCTTAACACTAGGTCCCCTCTGCCTACCCTGCTGTATACAGCGTGAAACTGATTTATTTATTATATTTAATTTAAATTAAATTGAATTTGATATACTAACCATTTAAAATACCTACATTCTATAAGGATTTTACAGTATGTAATAACTTATACGTTACAAGTCTTTATATGAGCTATTAAATATCACTTTCTTACCTATCACGAACCCCAGCGAGCGTTCAACCGCGAATAATTTGACAGTAACATGTGAGGCGGGGCGGACGGGCTTCATTAAGAAATGCCTAGAATAACCCGACTAGGCAGAAAGGCAGGTGCTGTCTTTGAATTGCCCGTCAGAGATTAGAGGGATATAATCTGAAGGGATTATATAATGCGTGCGTTTACACGCTGGCGTTAATTTGTGCGGTTAGTTCAGAGATCTGGCGGGTTTGTGGTCTTGATATCTTGGTAAGCTGTTGACTTTCTTGATCTTGTTGGGTTGTGGCTATTTTTTTTTTTAGTTTCACGTTGTATCCCGCATATAGCGGGGTAGGTGCTTTGGAACGCTTGAGTGGGAACTCAGGTTCAACACGGAGAGTTCCCTTGTTATAAATAGTAAATCAACTTAGTTTTCCAGTAAAAGTTTTTCAAATAATATATTTTTAACCAATTATATATATTATAATTAATTGCCGTGTGGTGTCCGGCGTTAGAATAGTACCACTCCCACTCTTCCTGTGGAGATCGTAGAAGGCGATCGAAGGATAATTACCAGGAGATGGGCAGCAGCGTCTTCCTGTGCATGATAACATCTACTGCGGTCACCAACACGCAGTGCCAAGCGCGGTGACTATGGCAGTAACCCCCTATGAAAGGCACAAAAATATCCCGGCCCCCAGTCCCCGGCGGCCCCGCTATTCCTGGCTACGACAGCGGCCTTGGTCACGGCGGGGCAGGGGGTGCTAAGAATCTCCGGCAGAGATTCGGCTGTCAAAAATCAAAACGACCTCTGCACCTGGCAACATATAACACCAGGACTCTGAGAACCGACGAGAGGATAACAGAGCTGGAAGAAGAGATAGGCAAGTTAAAGTGGAATATCATTGGACTATCCGAAGTCCGAAGACAGGGGGAGGACACGGTAATTCTTAAGTCCGGTAACTTGTTCTACCACTGGGAGGGCGAACATCTGTCCCAAGGTGGTGTAGGGTTTCTCGTCCATAGGTCCCTCGTTAACAACGTGACACAAGTCGAAAGTGTGTCAGCAAGGGTAGCGTACCTTATACTCAGAATATCAGAAAGGTATTCGCTGAAGGTCATTCAGGTATATGCTCCAACGTCAGCACACCCAGACGATGAGGTTGAGGCTATGTATGAGGACGTCAGTAGAGCCATACACACCTCAAAGACTCATTTCACGGTGGTGATGGGGGATTTTAACGCAAGACTGGGAAAACGAGACGGCGACGAGCAGAAAGTGGGGCCCTTTGGGATTGGGCAACGGAACCACCGAGGCCACTTGCTCGCTGACTTCTTAGAGAAGGAGAACCTCTTTATGATGAACTCTTTCTTCAAAAAGAAGCCACAGCGCAGGTGGACTTGGGTAAGCCCTAGTGGCTCCACAAAAAGCGAGATAGACTTCATTCTGACAGACAAACGGCACATATTTAACAATGTCTCAGTGATCAATAGGTTTAAAACCGGTAGCGATCACCGGATGGTAAGAGGCACGTTAAATATCAATATTAAGCTGGAACGGTCACGCTTAATGAAGTCTACACTCCGACCGACACCTGTCCAAATCCAGGGCTCCGAAAACTTTCAGCTAGAGTTGCAAAATCGTTTCGCAGACCTAGAATTATGCACGTCTGTGGACAGCATCAATACGAGGGTGGTACAAATCGTCCACGAGTCAGGGTTCAAGTACTTTAAGACCCCCTCCAGTGGTAAACCGCAGAAGCTCTCTGAATATACCCTTGGCCTTATGAAGGAGAGGCGTGAACTGTGTATCCGGTCCCCGTCTTCAATGTTTAAATACAGACAGCTCAATAAACAGATCTCATGTAGCAGGCGACGTGATCTGCGTGCTCATAACGCTAGGCGCGTCGAGACTATAATCGAGCGGAACCAAGGCTCCAAAGTGTTTACAAGGAACCTGAGTATTGGGCAAAGCCAGCTAACGAGATTGAAGACGGAGTCTGGTGCTATAGTTTCGTCTAAGCCTGAAATTCAGAGAGAAATTGAGAGGTACTACGGACGCTTATATACATCCTCGAAACCACCCGTTCCCAATTTGATGAATGACAAAAGAGCTAAATTGACCCGACACTATACAGAAGATTTTCCGGACGTCAGCCTGTACGAAATTAGAGGAGCCCTTAATCAGCTTAAGAACAACAAAGCACCGGGTGATGACGGTATTACAGCAGAGCTACTAAAAGCCGGAGGGAAGCCCCTACTACTGGCGCTGCAAAAGATGTTTGATGCCGTCATCAGTGGCGGAACTGTTCCGGAAGAGTGGAGCAGGAGCGTGGTGGTGTTGTTCTTCAAAAAGGGCGATAGAGCTCTATTGAAGAACTACAGACCTATCGCGCTTTTAAGCCACATCTATAAGCTTTTTTCAAGGGTTCTCACTAATCGTATTGCGCGCAGGCTTGATGACTTCCAGCCTCCCGAACAAGCAGGTTTTCGAAAAGGCTACAGTACCATGGACCACATACATACGCTGAGACAGGTTATAGAGAAGACAGAGGAGTATAATCTGCCACTATGTGTTGCGTATGTGGATTATGAGAAAGCCTTTGATTCTATCGAGACCTGGGCAGTGCTAGAGTCTCTCCAACGATGCCAGATTGACTATCGATACATCGAGGTATTGAAGTGTGTGTACAAAGCCGCGACCATGTCAGTCCGTGTCCACGACGGAAGAACAGCACCTATTCCACTGCAGCGCGGAGTGCGACAAGGGGATGTAATATCCCCAAAACTTTTTAATGCTGCATTGGAAGACGTGTTTAAGTTAATGGAGTGGAACAGGCGTGGTATTAACATCAACGGCGAACATCTAACACACCTGCGATTTGCCGATGACGTAGTAATCCTGGCAGAGTCCCTGGAGGAGCTCAGTGCTATGATAGGGGACCTCCATAGCGCCTCACAACGGGTGGGTCTTAAGATGAACATGGACAAGACAAAGATCATGTCTAACGTCCATGTCACACCCATGCCGGTCGTTGTTGAAGGCCTACCTCTGGAAGTTGTTGACGAGTACATCTACCTGGGACAAGTGATCCGAATGGGTAAGTCCAACTTTCAGAGAGAGGTCACTCGTAGAATCCAACTCGGCTGGGCAGCGTTTGGGAAACTACAAAAGATCTTCTCATCTAGTATCCCTCAGTGCTTAAAGTCGAAAATTTTCAACCAGTGTGTGTTGCCAGTGTTGACTTACGGCGCTGAGACGTGGTCCTTCACCGCAAGCCTTATCCACAGGCTCAAAGTCGCTCAACGAGCGATGGAGAGAGCTATGCTTGGTATATCTCTACGCGACAGAATTCGAAACGATGAAATCCGTAGACGAACGCAGGTTACCGACATAGCTCTCAAAATCTGCAAGCTGAAGTGGCAATGGGCAGGCCATATTGTCAGGAGGACTGACGACCGATGGGGAAGAAAGGTCCTCGAATGGCGACCACGGCTCGGCAAAAGGCGTACAGGCCGCCCTCCAGCCAGGTGGACCGATGACCTAAGGAAGACAGCGGGTATCCGCTGGATTCAGAGGGCGCAGGACCGGACGGAGTGGCGAGCATTAGGGGAGGCCTATGTCCAGCAGTGGACTTCTAAAGGCTGATGGATGGATGGATGGAACCAATTATACTATTACTTATTTGTCTGTAGTATTATCAATATTTACCGTTAACTTCAAATGTAAACAACATATTATGTTAAAGGAGGTCAAAATCATATTTCTTAAGCGTTAGACGAATTTAACAGCAATAAATAACGAAACGTACACGCTATTAGTGGAATCCTGTGGTCATTAAATTAATATATATTTTAATTTCTCTGGTAACGAGGCAAATCGCAGTGTAGTGCTCCGCCACTATACATGCATTGGCTCCAGGGTTCGTTGTAAAATAGGGAACGGAGTGTCTTTACGCTAGGTTCTCTCTGAATATTTCTAGGTGCTCTCTGTCTGCGGGATACAACGTTAAGCTGATTAAATAAACGTTATTTATAAAATAAAATAAAATAAAAATAAATTAGCTTCACGCTATATCCCGCACACAGCAGGGTAGGCAGAGGGAACCTAGTGTTAAGACACTTCGTTCCCCACTTTCTGCCGAATTTTGGAGGCATTGCGTGTTGAGTGGCAGAGCTCAACGCCGTACTTTTGCCTCGACACCAGAGCGAAGAAATGAAAATATAAATTTCAGTAAATATTTCATCTCCTCAAGTGGGGATCGAACCCACAACCAGTCGGTTTTACAGTCGCACTTCGTGCCGCTGCGCTACGACTGGCCTCATCGTTATTTATGACTGTGTAAAAGAAACCTATTGGAATCAGTAAACAATACTGAAGCATAATTCTTTTTTTTTTAACCAACTATACTTATAATAAAAATTTATTCTTGTTTGTCTGTGCGTTTGTTCACGTTAATCTCAGAATCAGCTCAACCAATTAAATTTCAGTTTCCTTTCCTGTATTTTGGCGAACTTTTCTTAACATTTAGTGTATGTTAAATTTCAATCGGCTTATAGATAAAAAAAGGAATACCATTTTAAAGGATTTTGTTCGACAAAACTGCTAGAAATTACAGTTATATTGAATTTGAATAGAGGCTGAAACTTTAGATTTCAATATAGGCATAGAATATACTTTATTATTTATTATTTTTTAAATTTATATTATTATTACAAAATTAAAATTAATAAATAAATAATTACGTTATGTAAGCGGGCGAAGCCGTCAGTGGCAAAAAATAAAATAAACTACTTACAAATATGTACTTAAAATGAAAATTAGTTTAAGTTTCAATATAACCTTACAAATAGTGCACAATATACATACTATGTAGTATTCATAAGCTATTGTAACATAATTTTATAGAATTTAAAACAGATCTCAGCGCTCAGCGAGATGCATTCCAGTAGAACGGGATTGATAACTTCACAAATAAACGAATATGCGGGAATTCAAGTAGCCAACCTTCTGTACGGCCGACGCGATACCGCAATGTCTACAAATAATGCCAGAGGAATAATACAGACAAAAGGAAACATAATAATGTTTGATAAACCTACAAGTCACTCTTGTGTTGTTACAATAGCTCCCTGATGCTAGTACAGCGAACAATCGAATAAATCAGCTAAATCAGGTTCACGCTGTATCTCGCACACAGCTACAAACGGGTAGGCGGAGGGTATCTAGTGTTAAGGCACTCCGTTTCCCCATTTTCCACCGAATTCTGGAGGTGTTGCATGCTAGGTCGTAGAGCTCAACGCCGAGCAATGTCAACAACAGGGCGAAGATATGAAAATAAATATTTCTTTTCTTTGAGAGGGGATCAAACCCACAACCAGTCGCCTTTACAGTCACACACTAGCCTCAACCGAAACGGTACACAGTACGCTGTGATCTTACAGACAGACATACGAGAGTAAGACGACTCGACACTATTATAGTTAAAATACATTCAAAGGAGATCGAGTCAATATGTAAATCACTACGTTATCGTATCATGTTGCACATACTTAATTAGCTAGATTGTTGCAAGGGCACAACTCCGTAGGGCGTCGGAGTGGTCTTTAGTATCGATATCGATATTATCGAATTAAATCCATCGGTAATTAAGCGTCTTTTCGAAATAATTAAGTAAATATTTGAGATTTTTATCTTAAATAAAAAAAACAGGTAGCTTGTGTAAGGTTATATAATTTTATTTTATTTTAATCTTCGTACTTTTGTGGCACAAAAAAATGCCAATGTACGAGTCAACTCGATTTCCATTTTTTGCCAATTTAAAAAACTTCGTAATAATATCTAACTTTATATAATATAGATTTGGGAACCTTTTTAGAAATGTATTTATTGTACTTAAATGTAAAATTTAAAACACAAATTATTATTGACGATCGCTTTATGTTTTTAAATGATTTATTTAAAATATGGGAACGTTAACTAAAAACAATAATTTAGTTAACAGTTAAGCAAGTGTCTTAAATTTCTACTTCCCTTCCCATCACTGTCGCATTTGGTCGAAACAAAGCCCCTATTGGCGGTCTGTCGTCGAATGTTCTTTCTTTCTTTTGCTTTGTCTTTTATTTCCTCGTTCAAAAGGTTGCGATGCATTCTAATCATCTTTTATTTGTTTTTGTTGCTTATTTAGAATATAAAAGTCACTTGAAACAACGTTCACGTTACTCAGCTCAGTTTGATCAGTTTTCTATGAGCAGTAATAATAAATTATTTTACATAGTAATCACATAGTTCTTGTTCTGCTATAGGGCCGATAATGAGAAAATTGCTGTTCTTACAGGATACACAGGCCGCAGCCGCCGCCCTAACATCTCTAGGGCACGTGTATACAGCAATAGGTGATTACCCCAACGCGCTGGCCAGCCACAAACAATGCGTGCAACTCGTCAAGCAAATGGGTGATCGGTTGCAAGAAGCCAGGGAGATAGGGAACGTTGGGGCGGTTTATCTGGCTATGGGGGAATTTGATTCTGCTGTAGACTGTCACACTCAACACCTCAGGCTAGCTAGACGACTTGGTGATCAGGTAATGTTATATGTATGTAATAAAGATTAATTTGATAGTTAATTCAAGGCCAGTTGCGGCGCTGGAGCAGACGCGTGTGACTGTGACGCGACAGGTTGTGGATTCGATTACCACTCAAAAAAATTTAATACTTTAAATATACTATTTTTTTAATTTCTTTGCTCTGGTATAATGATAAAGCGCGGCGTTGAGTTTGGCTACTCAACACGCAATTAATAAAAAATGCGGTGGAAAGTGGTGAACGGAGGGTTTTAACACTATTCTCCCTTTGCCTATTCTACTATATGCGAGATGAAGCTACAAAAAAAAACTAAATACACGTTGTATAAAAGAAGTCATATCAAAAAAGTACAATTTGTTAATTATATAAATCGTAAATAATGTAATCGTGGCTTTAATAAATTAGAGAAGCCTACTTTTGCGTCGTGACCACTAATATAACATTCGAAATAAATATATATAGCTTTTTGTAATTAAAGCTTTAAGTTTTGATATCTCATTTGCTTCTATCGCTAATACGATTAACGGTTGTTGCAGGTGGAAGAGGCACGAGCGTATTCCAACCTCGGCTCGTCCTATCACTATAGACGAAATTTCCCACAAGCTATAACATATCATGAAAATGTATTAAGAATAGCCCAAAACTTAGGTGATAGAGCGATCGAGGCCAGAGCGCATGCGGGTTTAGGACATGCTGCCCGGTAAGTAATCCCTATATATAAACAGTGCAATCTCGATATAACGATACTGAAGGTGAAGATGATGATGATGTGATTTTCTTTTTATATTTTCCAATATTGAAAATTTATTAAGAAAAAGTATTTTACAAATGTTTTGGTAATATAAAGGTGTATTTTGTATTAGATCTTATGGTAAATTTTAGGTGATTTCGAAAAATTCGTTAAATCTAAGAATCTTTAACTATAAATAAATAAAATAAATAAATCAGCTTCACGCTGTATCCCGCACACAGCAGGGTAGGCAGAGGGAACTTAGTGCTAAGACACTACATTCCCCACTTTCTGCCGAATTCTGGTGGCATTGCGTGTTGAGTGGCAGAACTCAACGCCGCACTTTTGCCTCGACACCAGAGCGAAGAAATGAAAATATAAATTTAAATAAATATTGTATCTCCTCGAGTGGGGAGCGAACCCACAACCAGTCGGTTTTACAGTCACACTTCGTGCCACTGCGCCACGACTGGCCTCAAGTAATAAAATAAAATCTTTAACTATAGTTTCTAATATTTATTACTTGTTTTATTTCAAACGATTTATAAACAACAAAGTTGTACCATTTTAAAGAATTTTGTTTGAGAAAAATTCTAAATTATAAATAAGTGATTCATTGAATTGCAGCTAGTATTAAATATATTAGTATATTTAATACTAGCTGCATTAAATATATGAGTATATATATGTATATGTATATAATTATTATAATTAAAAAATATATTTTTACGATGTTTTTTATAAAGATGCGCGGGAGACTACGCGCAAGCAAAGAAGTGGCATGAGAGGCAGCTAGACGTTGCGTTAGCGGCTAGAGATAAGGTTTGTAACTTGTATGATATTCAAATTACACATTTATAGAGAACAGGAGCACACACGTGACTGGATTCGATTCCCATTCGGGGAAATAAAATATTTAATCTTTTAATTTTCTCATTCACTTATGTCGGAGTTCCGTCACTCAATACGCAATGCCTCTTGAGTTAAGTGGAAAATGAGAAACGGAGGGTCTTACTTCCCTCTACTCACCCTTCTATAGTGTGAAAATGAAAAAAAAATCAATAACATATAAATAGTAAATTCATATTTAGTATAAAATGTAGTTTTATATCGTATATTTTATACCATTATCGAAATTGAAACATGCCGTTGTACCTGTTGTATGATAATTGAAGGTTGGCGAAGGTCGCGCTTGCTCGAACTTAGGTATCGTGTACCAATTACTGGGGGAACATGACGCCGCGCTGAAACTACATCAGGCCCATCTGTCCATCGCGAGGCAACTGCAAGTAAGTTTAATAAAGAAACTATTAGTTATACGCTGTGATATAAATTTTTTACTTCTTTTTATACTAAAATATGATCTTAAAAATATGGTTTATTTTTTGTATAATACGTTTATATATATATAGGCCACTCGTGGCGCAGAGTGGTGTCGAGGCAAAGCGCGGCATTGAGTTCCGCCGCTTATTACGCAATGCCTTTAGAATTCAGCGGAAAATGTAGAGTGTAACACTAGGTTCCCTCTGCCTTCAGTGCTGTGTGCGGGATACGGCGTGAAGTTGATTTATACTGAAAATAAACTATATTTAATTTATTAGTTTGTTTGCTTGTAAATATTTCTGCAATTCACAACTCAGCCATACTCGTACATTACAGGACAAAGCGGGTATGGGTAGAGCATACGGTAACATAGGAAACGCGTACTCGGCCGCTGGTTTCTATGAACAAGCCATCAAATACCATAAACAGGAGTTGACGATATCCAAGGAAGTCCACGACAGGAGCTCTGAAGCATCAACTCATGGGAACTTGGCAGTGGCGTACCAGGCGCTTGGTGCTCATGATATGGCGTTGTTTCATTATAGAGCGCATTTGGGTAAGTTTTTTTATAATAGAATTTTTTTTTTTTTAGCTTTGTACATAAACTCACCACTTTAACCCCTTTCTAATAATTTAGTTATAACCAGGTGGAATTTCTTACAAAATGCAGAAGAAACGATGCATAAATGATCATGTCTTTTGATTAGAATACCTCTTTTCTTCTTTATCTTTTTTTATCTTTTTATTAAAAAATACACTGCTAATTCGATGCAGGCATTGCCCGCGAACTGAAGGATGCAGCTGGAGAAGCCTGCGCACTCCTCAACCTCGGCAACTGTCTCTCATCCCGAGGCGAGTTCTCTCAGGCCGTGCCTTACTACGAACAACATTTGATGCTATCTCAGGAACTCGGCGACGTCATCGCTGAGGCCAAAGCGTGCCATTTTCTTGGTTACGCACATTATTGTTTAGGAAATTATAAAGAAGCTGTCAGGTAATATATACTTATTTTATAAATCAAATGAAAAAAAATAAATCAGAGAGTTTTCAGTTTTTTGTACTAATATCTAAAACATGTATGTAAGTTTGTTTGTTACGCTTTCACACCAAAACTACTCAATCGATTGTCATGTTTTTTTGTACACATATTCTTAAAGGTATTAAAAAGGACATAGGATAGGATACGTTTTTAAATATATTTAAATAAAATATCATCCTTTAGCTATAATATAATAATGATGCTTTTGTTATTTCGCGGCCGAAACCGCGAGCGAATCGCTAGCTTATAATAAAATATATATAGTTTAAATTAATAATCTTAAAGAAAATATATGAAACGGAGACTGCTTATGAATATACTTTTATGGCCTTTACTTATTTTTAATTTAAATATCATAATTATTAATTACTATGATTAGATACTAAAATCAAAATAAAATAAAAATAATTTCAATTTACCAAATTTTGTTTTGTTTCTTCAGATATTACGATCAAGATCTTTCCTTGGCGAAGGACTTACAAGACAAAATGAATATGGGTCGGGCGTATTGCAACTTGGGTCTTGCACATATGGCCCTAGGGAACCTGGAAACGGCTTTAGAGTGCCAAAAATATTTCCTAGCAATAGCTCATATGACACAACATTTACAAGGAAAATTCAGAGCGTTGGGCAATATTGGTGATGTTCTGATCAAAATGGGGGATGTGGAGGAGGCGGTTAAAATGTTTCAACGACAGCTTGGTTTTGCAAGACAGGTGAAAAATATTTTAAATATATATATTTTTTATTTTCAGCACTCATTATCTTTTTTTTCTATCTATAGTGATGATTTCTATTCTCTAACTTCTAATTAGAAAACTTTATTTCTTTTATGGTGACATTTTGTGGGACACGTTCAGTTTAACAAACATAATTGCTATATGAAATTTCTAAAATAAATAGTAAATTATTTTATAATTTCAATAAAAAAAAATAATTTACATCGATATAGGCACGCGATCGGTCACTAGAAGCAGCAGCTTGCGGCGCTCTGGGCCTCGCGAGGAGGCTCCAGAGGAGGTTAGATGCCGCATTGGGACATCACACTCAGGTAGCTATAGCACTTTGTGGTGGAAATCTACACTATTAATAGTCTATTAAATATAATAAAACAAGCTTAAACAAAATGATTTGTTCTTGTACTTTTTATGTTTTGTTAATTTGCTGGTTTTATTAATGTAACGTTATTTTTTTTTTTGCGTTTTTCGTATACTTAATCGTAACGTTTTCATATATAACTAGATAGTTAAAATATGTAGTTTTATATTATACAATAAAATAAAACATAATATTTACACATGCTAAAATAACAAATATTTTTTTATATCGCATAATCGGAATAAAATTGACATAGACTTCTTTTCTTAATATGTAACATTAGTACAAACTTTTATGGTAAATTTTAAGGAAAATCAAAAGATCGATATACGTATATTAGGATTAGATGACTTTCCACTTGTGTATTTGCGCGTATCTCAGGAACTGACGCTCCGCCAAGAGGCCGGCGACGCGGCGGGCGAGGCGCGCGCGCACTCGCACCTGGGCGCCGTGCACATGGCGCTGGGGCACTACTCGCACGCCGCGAGGTGTTATAGGGTTGGTAGATCATATTTGTTTATCTAATCTGTATCGTAGCTCATGAATTTTAATTTCATTTTTTTTACCGCATCATGTATAAAGTTTTAAATATTTTTTTTGTAAAAGTATTAAATATTTTTTTGCTTCTTTCGGAAAAAATGTTTATTGAAAGTCTAAGGGAATTAATTATCAATGACTATTTGAGAAATGTCTTATGTCTATCTTTTTATTGTCATAAAACAAAAAAATGAAACAATATACATAAATCGACTTAAAACATTTTTATACCAAAGGAACAATTGGAAAGAGCTCAAGAGCTACAAGACTGCGCCCTCGAAGCTCAAGCGTATGGAAACCTAGGAATCGCTAAACTCAATATGGGGCATTATGAAGATGCCATTGGATATTTAGAACAGGTTAGTATTAAACATATTGTGATAAAATAGAAAAATAATTAAATACCTATAAATAAACATTTGCATTTTTATATCGTCGGGAATACCTGGTAGGTAGAAAGAACCTATTGTTAAGAATCTGTTCTCCTTTCTCCGCTTAAACATAAAAATATTAATTAACACAGTACGAAAATGAAAATAATTCATTCCATCTAGTAGGGATCGAATCCACAAACCTTACGCTTACAGTCAGATGCTGTGCCATGGTGTTATAACGACCTCATAAAAATTATCAACCCAGTAATTTAAATTTTCAACTAAAAATATCTTTTTCTCCAGCAACTAGCAATACTAGAACGAGTTAACTCGCCGACATGCCAACTAGACAAGGCGCGGGCGCTTGGCTCGCTTGGCGACTGCTACGACGCGCTTGGCGATCCGGACGAGGCCGCCAAGTATCACGAGCAGCACTTGGCGGCTGCACTTAAGCTGGACAATGCTAGAGAACAGGAAAGAGCTTATAGAGGACTTGGATTAAGTCATAAGTAAGCATTTTTTGAGTTTATATTGTTATACTCGTGTAGTTACGTGTCTTGTAGCGTTTAACTACGTTAACCAAATCGTTATAACCGTTATACTACTGGCTGATTTAAATCTACAACCATATTATGTATTTAAAGTGGCTAAAAGTGTGAGTTGTAATAATAGAACAAAATTCCTTATATTGAGGCCAGTCGTGGCGCAGTGGCACATAGTGTGACTGTAAAATCGACTGGTTGTGGGTTCGATCCCCACTCGAGGAGATGAAATATTTATTTACATTTTCATTTTCATTTCTTCGCCCTGGTGTCGAGGCAAAGCGCGGTGTTGAATTCCGCCACTCAACACTCATTGCCTGCAGAACTGTGCGGAAAGTGGGGAACAGAGTATCTTAATATTACGTTCCCTGTGCCTACCCTGCTGTGTGCAGGATACAGCGTGAAGCTAATTAAATTCGTTTATCTTTAATTTAACTATTATAGCTATCTATATATATAGCTTAACTTTTCTAATACTTTCAATAGATATACACAAAAACTATTAAACAAAAATACGGTTTCCAGGTCAGTGGGCAACCTCCAGCAAGCACTGGTGTGCCTGGAGAAGCGTCTGGTGGTGTCGCACGAGCTGGGCGTGCCGGAGGCGAAGGCGCAGGCCTACGGGGAGCTGGGCGCGCTGCACATAGCGCTCAACAACTTGGAGCAGGCCGTGTCTTGCTTGGAGCACCAGAAGACCATTGCTAAGTTAGTTCCTTTCTCTTATATGTGTAGTCAATAATAATATATTTTTATTATGTATAAAAGATTTTTTATTCAAGTTTTTTGTTGATAGTGATTTATTTGGCTTCACGCTGTATGCAATACATAGCAAAGTAGACAAAAGGAAACTGTGAATCTAGTGTTAAGACGCTCCGTTTCCATTAAAACAATTTGCCGTTCCCTATTTTTTGATGAATTCTGAATACATTTTATGTTGAGTTACAAATTTTAATGCCGAAAAATCAATTGTTTCGGTAGTAGAGCGAAGAAATGAAATTTATGTATGCGTTATTTTTAAATAAAATGGAATAACTTTCGTAACTTAATTTTCTAAACAATTCCCCCTAACAGGGAGCTGAACAACCAAATAATGGAGTCGGAGGCGTGCCACGCGCTGGGCGCGGCGCACCACGCGCTCGGCGACCACGCGGCCGCCGTGCGCCACCACCGCGCCGAGCTCGAGCTCGCGCACCGCCTCGGCCTCACGCACCTGCAGGTCTGGCGTCTGCTCCAGAGTATTTTATTGTGATATAATCACGATTTGTCACTCAAATAAAGTTGTTATTTGTATTGTAATGGTTTACTGGCAGGCGCGCGCGTGCGGCGGGCTGGGCGCGGCGCACGCGGCGCTGGGCGCGCACGCGGAGGCGGCGCGCTGGCACGAGTCGCGCCTGCGACACGCCACCGCCGCCGGTACGTAGCCGTCATAATCAAAGTTGTTCTATTCGGATATCATGTGGTGACACACCCCCCGGACTTAAATCTTGTACCTATTTTTATATCAAAATCTTTGTAAATTACAAACAATTTGATATTGTACTCATTTATATTTTTATATTACTAATATTTAATGTAAACAAAACAATAATTTTGTAAAGTAAACATAACAATAGACAAAATTAACAAATACATCACAAAACTTCTATATTAAATTATGGAAACTATATACACAATTATATACTTGTGAAAAAGAAAATCATTACTAATCCATTTAATGCCTTTTTCTATTTTTTTAATGGAATATTAAAATTATTGCTTGATCAACACCCGAAATCATGTAAATGATTTCAATAGTTTTTTATCTATTTATTAAATTATAAGCAATGGTCCCAGTAAGCATTACACCGCATAAGCCCGACTCTGCCCGCAGGCGACGCGCGCGCGCGCGCGGCCGCGCTGGCGGAGATGGGGCGCGCGCACCTCGCCATGGGCGCGTGCGGCAGCGCCGTGGCGTACCTGCGGCAGGCGCTGGCCGCCACCGAGGGACTGGCCGATATCGATGAAGAGGTTTTTTTTTTAATTAGTATATAGTACTAGTATCTTATTGTCTTATTGTGATTTATTTCCGGGTTTTTTTAAATAGAGAGGACAATCTACTCATATTGTTCTATTTTCACTCAAAAGTACTTAACGGATTGAGATAATATTTTATAGTAATATTGTTTTTTTTTTAATTGTATTCAAGATTACGTTCATAGGCAATACAACATATATATTTTTTAGTATAATAGCCAAATGACTATTATTTTACAATCAGTTTAAGCGGGCGAAGCCGCGTGTGGGTCGCTAGTTTATAATAAATGCTAACTTGACAGGCTCGAGTCCGCCACAGGCTTGGTTTCGCCCTGTGGGCCTCTGGTGAACTGGAAGAGGCGAGGGAACAGTTGCACGCCGCACTCACCGTACTGGAGTCGGCTCACGACAAACATAAGGATAGGAAAATGTCCGCCCTCTACACGTCCACTCAACACGCCCTGCAAAGGGTCCTTGTTGGTATGTTTCTTTGTTTTTATGTTAATTTCTTGAAAATGTAGCTGACAAGTTGAATTCCCAGTCAATGAATCGAGCTATACAATATTTCCGCCCGCAGAGCTGGGCCGCGACCCCGAGGCGCTGGTGGCGGCGGAGCGCGCCCGCGCACGCGCGCCCGACGCCGCGCCCGACAAGCCCGCCAGCGCCCTCAACCAAGCCAATTTGGAACTGCACACTGCGCAAAGGTACACTCTTTATGTTTTACTACTATATTACTCGTACTCGTCTGTATTATGTTTGAAATCTTAAAGAAAAATATAGAGAAAACACATATAAACTTCACTTTAGTTCCAGCTTCAGATATTTTTACAGTAATCAATTTGTTCCAAAAAAATATTCATGACATATATCATACATAGATATAAGTAACATACCTACGTCAAACAAATATCCTTTTAGAAAATATAAGAAAATTAAATAGCGGAATTTGAATATGCGCCTCTTGGAAGCCGTCCAAGCACTCTGACCACTCAGCCATACGTTTGTAACAAGCTACTTCGAAATTTTTATACGTTTGTAACAACTTATATATCTTGTTAGCATATATGTCAATTATATTAATTAAAAAATATATTTTAAAATTTTATTTATACCAATATTTTGTACATTTTCATCAGAAACATAGTAGAAGACACGGGCAAAGAACGTTCAGATGCATGGTGTCCGTCCACCATCGACCACGTGCTGGAAGTCGTGAACAAACAGAAGTCTCCAATACTTTACTACAGTATCGCTGCTGGAAAACTGTACGCTTGGTTATTACAGCCTCACAAAGGTTAGTAACAAAATCTTAAAATTATAAAATAATTGGTACAAAAAAAATATATAATACGATTTGGCTCTTTTACATTATCTAAAAAGCTTTCAACCAACTGAATCATTTTAACTACAGGTCGCTTAAAAACTGTAGGAAAATAAAAAAATCGATAATAGTACATTCATATTTCTTTTATTATTTTAACAATTTCTAATTAAAAAACAACAAACAATTAGAAATTAACTGATATTTTTAAAACAGTAAAACATATTACCTTAAACGATAACTAAGAATATTTTTAAGTCACTTTTAAAATAAAAAAAAAAACTAAATCAAAATCGGTTCATTGTTGAAAATATTTCAACTAACATTTAACAAAAACACGTAAATGAAAGTTATTTATAGAGTTTATCATTTTATCAACAGGCATTCTACGTTTTCACCAGTCGTGTCTCCTGGATCAAGCGGAAGACGGTGATAACAGCCTCCCCGACATCAGTCCAGATGACCTCCAAACTAATACCAGTGAGTAGCAATAGATAATAAACATTGAATTGTATATGTATTAGAACCTGCAATACAGGAATACTGGTTTCGGTACCATCAGATATAACAAAAGTAATACATAGTGTTGTGTTTGTAAATAAACATATTTTTGTAGTGAATTCCTATTAGCGTTATAAATATTAAAAGTTAGAGACCAGTCGTGGCGCAGAGGCACGAAATCGACTGTTTGTGGGTTAGATCCCCACTCGAGGAAATGAAATATTTATTTACATTGATATTTTCATTTCTTCGCTCTGGTTTCGAGGCAAAGCGCGGCGTTGAGTTTCGCCACTCAACACACAATGCCTTATCTGTAGTTCTGCCTACCATGCTGCGTGCGGGATACAGCGTGAAGCTGATTTATTTATTTAAATATTTATCAGAATTTTTGCTGTACCTATTTATCAATTGGTTTGTAAACACAATAACTATTGCCTTTTTGATCGATTCAAAAAAAAAACTACACGCTTTTTTGTACATAGCATTTTAGGCATAAACACTACGTCTTCGGCACAATTTTGGAGATATTTTTTATATACACAGTTTAAATACAACCATACTCGCGAGTGGGCATAACCCACCACAAACGGTACCAAAAAAGCAAATCTATTGATAATAATTATTTTTTTCTAGATGCAGGTAAATTAGAGCGATGTATCAAAGAATGGTCTGCCTGGCTGAAAACCGCCGAACGCAGAAGTGAAGAAGATCAATGGGATCCTGAAGATAGACCCAGCACTGGACTCGCTAGGATGGTACGAAAAATATTTTTTTCACTAAAAGGATTCTAATCGTAATTATTTTTAGTTATTGCACTAATTGTACATTTTTTATCTTACATGATATATAGGAGTAGTCATGGATCTTGACACAGTGGCAACGAGTCTGACTGTTAAAACGGCGACTGCGATTTTGATTCCCTAATTAGTAAAATAAACCATTAATATTTCCTCGCTTTAAAAAAATTAGGCGAAAAGTGAGGAACGGAGTGTCTTAACTTTAGGGTTCCTCTACCTTGTCGTTTACGGGATAAGCGTGAAACAAACACTATTATCTTATTGCAGGTGACTAGGAATCATCTTCTGAACTCGTCGAACTACTCCTTAAGTTCATTATTCAGTGTGGGCTCAGTGGGAGGCTCAGTCGCTGGTTCAGTTGCCAGCTTGCAAGGTTCTACTAGGTAAGAAGTATATAAGAGAAGTATATAATATATAATTCAAATATAGAATACATACAAATGTTTTAATATATAAATAAAATAATACATTTCTGTCTTCATTTAATGAAGTTCAACATTAAAATCTAGTTGTTGACACTATATAATAACCTTGTTTAAGCAACATCAGATAAAAAAAGACGCTATGAGCTATTTTTAATATTTTCAAAGTGTTATTCCACACATAGAAAAGAAAAATACTTATTTAGATAACGTATTAAAATTTGAGCGTAGGGGAACTCGAACTCGCGCCTCCTGGAAACCGACCTGGTTACGCTAAACCGTAGCGGATATGAGTATATGCTATAGAAAAAACTGGTCTGCACATTCGTGAAACCAATGCGTAACGCTTATGGCTATTGAGCTGGTAAATTAAACCTTGCCTTTTCTATAAATATTTTTATAAACCCACAGATCAAGTATCCACGGCCCCCGCAAGAAGCAGCCGTCCTGGCAAGGCCCGCCCTGCCTCAACACGCTGTACCAGATGCTCATCGCGCCCTTCGAGGATCTACTGCCGGCTTCTTGTAACAACAATCATGGTTAGTTTATTTTCATTTTTAATTTTCACGTAAAATAAATAATTACCTTTTGATTTACCTTCAGTTCAGTTTTTTGATTTTGGCATTTCGAGGAAATCTTACTTATATTGTATCTATCTTACTTATTTGTAATCATAAATCGATACATTTTAGTATTTAGACTGTTACCACACTGTATATCAGTGTGGTAACAGTCTAAATACTAAAATGTATCGATTTATGATTACAAATGTAAGTTAAAAAATTATAGATAAATAATAATGATAATGGTGTGTATCATAACATAACAATAACTAACGTGGAATTACGACGTGCTGTACATTTGTGAATGAAATATTCAAAGAGCAACTGCTGAGTTTCTTGTGGGCCTTCTGAGCAGAACTGTATTCCGTGCGGGCGGTAGCTTCCTGTAGAACTGACACTATTCATATATATAATTTGAATGATTCAAAAGTGTAACTTTTCCAGCACCGCACGGGCGACGAGGGTGTGGTGGGCGCCGCGAGATCACGCTCGTCGTAGAGGGCGCGCTGTACGCGTGCCCGTGGGGCGCGCTGCGCGCCGGCGCCGACGAGCCGCTCTGCGAGAGGTATGCTCTCCTGGTGGCGCCGGCGCTCAAACCGTTGAAACGACACACGAGGACTAAACATCACGAACATGGTATGTGTCAAATTTGTGCGTATACCTTACACGAAGATACGACCAAAGTAGTACGATGTTGAGACAACGCGTTTTACATTTTACGCCACTTTTAAAGACATTGTGTATTTATTGATTACAATTACAAGAATTGATTAGTAAATACCAAAGATCAATCATCCTTATAAAGTTTATATTTTTAACATTGTATTCTTTTTTATTTTGTATTCTTTTAAACTTCCGTTTAAGGCGTAAGGCCAGTCGTGGCGCAGTGGTACGAAGTGTGACTGTAAAACCGACTGGTTGTGGGTTCGATCCCCACTCGAGGAAGGTGAAATATTTACTTAAATTTATATTTTCATTTCTTCGCTCTGGTGTCGAGGCAAAACGCGGCGTTGAGTTCTGCCACTCAACATGCAATGCCACCAAAATTCGGCAGAAAGTGGGGAACGGAGTGTCTTAAGACACACTAGGTTCCCTCTGCCTACCCTGCTGTGTGCGGGATATAGCGTGAAGCTAATTTAATTTAATTTTTTTAAACTGGCGTTTAGTAGTTTTTATAATATTCTATAGATATATAAAGTTCTATGTGCCATTTATTTTTCGTATGTACTTAAACTAAAAAAACTTTGGTGGATGAATAAATAAATTTGATTAATTTAATTAATTAAAACAGCTGCGAACCCCGGCGCAGGCACAAGCGCGGGCACCACCGGCGCAGGCGCGGCGGAGGGCATGCGGTGCCTGGTCGCGGGGGTGCGCTGGGGCTCAGCACACGCTCAGCTGAAGGAAGCCGAGCTCGTTGCTGATATGCTGAGGGTTACGCCGCTTATTGACTACCAGGTAATATATGTTGTTTTTTTTCTACCTAAGGAAAACGATGTGGTTTTCTTTCACTTTGCTTTTTGACTATCACGTATTACATGGAATGTCTTGTTTTCTTAAATGTACATGTAGATTTAGTGATAATTCTAAGTAATTTTTGGATAGTGGAAATTTGTTAAAATCTTTTTACAAAGATATTATCAACAAAAATAAATTGTAACAAACATTTAAAAATTTCGACGTAGGCCAATGAGAATGTAGGTCAGAACGCTTGAACGATTTCCAAAGAGGCGCGGGTCCAAATAAGTAGTTTTTTTTTTCTAAAAAATAGTTTTCTAAAAAGTAAATTTGGTGCTGTTAACCTTTAAGCCTCTTAGACCTGTAACAGTGACAACCATTGATATGGTATACTCGCATTGCGTATGCGATGTTATTTACTTATTTTGTATAAAAATGTTTAGTATTTATTGTAAATGTTAATATTTATTGTAAAATTTTTAACTTAAAAGTTTATTTTTAACGTAAAAAAAAATATGTAATTAAGTATGTATTATTCTTGTGTATTTTATATTTTGTGATTTACATTTATGTTTAATATATGTAAGCATATATTTTTTGTTCTTCAAATACAATATTTATTGAATGATTAAAATAACAATAATTAAATTATTTACCATCAGGCGTCTAAAGAAGCAGTATTGGCGCAATTACCACAAGCGGAATGCGTCCACTTCGCCACCCATATTTGTTGGAAAACCCCTGGAATAGTGCTCAGCCCCGGAGAAGTGGTGGGTAGACCAAAATTTCTTCATTCTTAAATGACACCATTTATCCCCATACAAATATTTTTTATAATAATAAATAATCATATTTAATTTTAGGTGGACTCCCAAGCTAAGCGATTGCTCAATACAAGCGTGGGCAGCGGAACTGCGGATACGTCCACTGAAAATGAAGAAGATAGTAAGTATAGTACGGTGGACGAGTTGTGACGGTCGTGAACTTGGCGCTGCTTCGCATGCATATTGGATTTTAGGATTATTCTTATTATTAAATATTAGCGAGTAATGTGTAAAAGTTCAGAAAGGCTCATTTCACGCCGGCCACGACTTGATGACCGTTTTGTAATATAATTGTTTTAATGATTTATTTTAACATTGCCGGAATTTTATAAGCGATTACTTTGAATATATATATTATATGTATTGTTTTTATTTAAGGTAGGCAGATAGTGTTAAGACACTAGGTTCCTTCTGCCTACCCTGCTGTGTGCGGGATACAGCGTGAAGCTGATTTATGATTTAATTTTATTTATCTGACCCAAAAGAATTATAGTTAATAATTTTAGCATAACATTAAATTATGCATATATTTTAAAATATTACATTTTACAATATAGATGCAGAACTACCTCCCAGCAACGAGGAGTTGCCGCCAGCGTCTGAATTTATGCTGACAGCATCCGAGATTATGAACCTGAAGATAACCGCTAGACTGGTATACCTACTTTATTCTTACTATATTTTATTATTTAGTAAAATAATCAAAATTGTAATTTTATTTATATATTTTTATAGATTTTGTTCATTTGAGGACATATTCAAAGATGAAATCTTATTCTTTTTTCAAAATTTTATTGGCATTAGAATGAGTGTTAAAGTTAGAGTTCATCTCTCTCTACCAATTTTAACAAGAAAAATATTAACTGAGGCCAGTTGTGGCATAGGTGTCCCTGCCAAAGTGTGACTGTAAACGCTACAGGCTGCGGGTTCGATTCCCAGTCGAGGAAATGAAATATTTAGTATTTTCCATTCTATGCTCTGGTCCCGAAGCAAAATTTCATTCAACACGCAATGGCCCCAATGTTGTGTGCTGTGCAGGTGGTGCTGTCGTGCGCGCCGTCGGGCGCGGCGCCGGCGGGCGCGGAGGGGGGCGCCGGCGTGGCGCGCCTGTGCCGCGCGCTGCTGGCGGCGGGCGCGCACGCAGTGCTCGTCTGGCTGTGGCCGGCGCCGCGCGACGCCGCCGCGCACATCCTCTACCGCGCGCTCTACTCCGCGCTGCTGCAGGGCAGCCGGGTCGCCAAGTGCGTGACTCACTATTGTTTATGTCGCTCGCATCTATTGTTTATTTGGATTAGTCAGTCAAGTGACGAATGAATGAAATATTTCTAGATCGCTTTCTACTTATCCTTAATTAATTTCCAAAATAGTCATTTTCTACGGTTTAATTAAGTTACAGAAAGTCATGATTGAAATTTCAATTGTTTACATTGAAATATTTTTTAATTTATCATTTGCACTCTACGCACTTGTAAGTATAACAATCCACATCGCTCAAACAGTTTACAGTGTAAAACGTCGATCTAAACATAAATTTATATATTAAATGATAATATTAACATTTAATTTGCGTATAAGCGTAGCGTTTGGTGTTCCGTTCTTTTTGACTACCCCGCTAGGGATAAAGCGTGAAGTTAATTTAATTTACTTATAACACCTTATTAAATTAGAGAATAGTCGTAGCGCAAGAGTACAAGAGTGACTGTAAATACGAAAGGTTGTGGATTCGTTTCCCATACAAGGAGATGTAATGTGCAATACTTCCACTTGCTTACGTAGGGCGCTGGGCGACGCGATGCAGACGGTGCGCCACACGAAGCACTTCGCGCACCCCGCGCACTGGGCGGGGCTGGCGCTGCTCGGCGCCAACGTGCGCCTCAGCAACAAGGTGGCGCTGCTGGGCCAGGCGCTCTGCGACCTGCTCGCCGCGCCCGACGCCTGCAGGTACGCAGTCTCTCCTCTGTGTGGACTGTATGGTCCATCTTTTAATTTTTTTTGTATTTTTCTGATCTTTAACATGCTACCTTCCATGGCTGTTTGCATAAGCATAGTAAGAAGCATATACCAAATTATACATATATATATATATATATATTAATAAATGTAATATTTATAAAGGCAACGTATCGACGGATTCTATTATAATTAATCATTAATAAATTAAAATAAAATTAAACAGAGACGCCCTACGAGTATGCCTACACTTGGTGGAGAAGTCTCTACAACGTATAGTGAGGGGACAGAAGAATGCGATGTACACGACGCAGAAGAGTATAGAGAACAAGGCGGGCGCGGCCGCCGGCTGGCGGGAGTTACTTATGAGTGTTGGATTCAGGTGAGATATCGTATTGGTATAAGATATAATATGAATCCGGAAAAACTTTCTTTTTTAGTTTCACAATTTATTCCACAAATTGCCAGTGAGGCAGAGGGGGCCTGGGAACCTTGTGTTAAATCCTCTGTTCCCCACTTTTAGGCTGACTGATTGAGCATTGAGTGGCGTTACTCCGTGCCGTGTTTTGCTTTTGCCTCATTACCAGAGCAAAAAAATTAAAATATTATTTTAAGTCTTTTAAGATTTATATATGATTTCTGAGTATTCTTTAAAAGAGTTATTCATTCAAGTTGCCAACTCGAATATATAAAATGTAAAAATACAATAGTAGTTTAAATTAAAGTATAGACTGAATCCTTTCCCTCGTAGGTTAGAAAGTATAAAAGGTTAAATATATATTTTTTTTAAATATGAAGAGAATAGAGCTAAATATAATATAATTTTTTAACCGTTTATATGACTTTAGTCATAACTATTTTTAAAAATACCCTAATTTTACTTCAGGTTTGAGCCAGCAGCAAACGGTATACCGTCAAGTGTTTTCTTCCCACAAAGTGATCCTGAGGAAAGATTGACACAGTGCTCCGCGAGTCTTCAAGCCTTGTTGGGTAAGATATCAATGCAATATTCTAATCATTTTAAAAAAATCGAATAATACATTTTTAACTTATTAAATCAACATATAATTTTAAACTCTGTAAGGAGTAAGTCGCAGTATATTCGGCAATTCAAAAGTGCTTATAAAAGAGTATTTGAATAAAGTATAATTTAAATAGATATATATTTTTTAGTTTTATTATTTAAATTACATTATATTGCTATTAAATATGCCGACATTTCAATATAATCTTACAATAATTCAGCTCTACAAAAAACCACGAATAGTTGTCTCAAGTTCCAGCACATTGCAAGCGAAAGCAAAAACTATCTGGGCATCTAAGTTAAGACATTTCGTTCCCCATTATGATACTTCCGTCCTCACTTTCCGCCGAATTCTTGGGGCACTGCGTGTTGAGTGGAGATACTGCTGCACTGCAACTTGTTACCAGAACGACTCAAATGAAAATATTAAATATTTCCACTGACGCCGTATTTTAAGATGAACGCTTCTGCCCCTACACTACGACCACGGCCACAACTATATACAAATAATGTTTGTTTAACAATTACAACAGGATTAAGCCCAACAACGCTACAAGCGCTCTCCAAGCTCATCTCCAACGGCGGCGACGTCGCGGACGACATTATTGGAGTTATCCGAGCGGTCATATCACAGTTCTCTATTAAAAACTCGGAGGGTGATACCATTGAAGTTGCTGTTAATGTCAGGTAATACATTTTTAATAGACACTACCGATACAAATGAGGCTTCGCCCGCTTAAATTTATTGTTGATCTTTATACCCAAATTATATGAAATCTTTACATTTATTATATTAACTAGCGACCCGTTCGCGGCTTCGCCCGCTTAAACTACTAAATTATTTACTTAATAGATAGAATTACATTCCTATTTTAATATATAATGCACGTATATTTGCAGCGCACTTAAGATTTGTAATGTAAAAATAATTAAAATTTACTTTGCATTTTCGTAATTCCCATAAGGGCAATCATTTTTTTAAAATAAAAACAACTTATCTATACTTATAATAAAATCGTAACTTATCGGTATTTGTACGTGGAAGATATATATGAAAAATTGTTATTGGGGACATTTATTTTGTCTGTTCGTTTGTTTAAGTTAAACTTAGAAACGGCTTAAATAAATTGATAATATTGTTAAAACACGTAAGTAATTCAGTTTAGTCTATACTAATATTATAAAGAAGTAAGATTTGTATTTTTGTATGTATGTTTGTAATGTTTTCACACAAAAACTACCGGACCGATTTCAAAAATTCTTTTACTATTAGAAAGCTGCATCTTCACTGACCAGCATAGGCTATATTACATTTTCAAAAAAAATAGAGATCCCTAATAAAAATGCAATAATGTAACCCAAGGTGTGAAGAAATTGATCTTAACAATTCTATCATCGCGTGCGCTGCGAAAACTATTGATGATAGAACAAAATAATGTTCTATAATATTATAGAACGCATCATTATCTATAAAAAAGTCCGCGATACCATATGTCCAACTACTGTAGTTATGACAATATAACAACTTTTTTATATTTTATAAGTTGATGAAAGTGCCGACAATAATCAAACCATATTATTCATACCTCTGCATTAATCCTTATCCTATTAAATTACATTTTATTAAAAATAATTTCAATATGTGTCAAGCACTTTTTAAATTAATAAAATCGGACATTTCATTCAAAAGATATAACGAATTTAAAAGTATCACTCTAAAGAAAATCACGTAATATTAAAAAATGCGGAGTGTACCTCGCGCGTCGTAGCGAGTAACTAGCTCTGCGGGGAGGGGGGAGGTGCATCGATTCGCTAACATTATGAAGACAACCGATTAGATGGTTTGTTTCTTTTTTGAATTGAATAGGCCCCGAAACTACGGGACCAATTTGGAAAATACTTTTACAATTAGACGATTAACGTGTAAAAAATTTCAAAAAAAAACCTTATATCGCGCACGCTGTGGAGATTATTGACATTAGAGTAAAGTGATGTAATACAATTTTATAGAAGAAGAAGATATCTATATCTACAAAAAAGTTTACGATAGTATGTGTAACTTAGAGTTAGGCCACTAATTTTCAAAGGAAAAAAGGCACAAAGTGGGACTGTAAAATCGACTGGTTGAGGGTTCGATCCACTCGAGGAAGTAAAATATTTATTTATATTTATATTTTCATTTCTTCGCTCTGGTGTCGAGGTTAAAGCGCGGCGTTGAGTTCCGCCACTCAGTACACAATGCCTCCAGAATTTGGCGGAAAGTGGGGAAAGGAGTATCTTAACACTAAGTTCCCTCTGCCCCCCTTTTCTGTGTGGGATACAGCGTGAAGCTGATTTTTTTATCAACATTTATTTAAAAAGCCCGCGATACCATATGTCCAACTACCATAGTTATGCCAACTACTTTTTTATATTTTTAAAGTCGATAAAAGTGCCGACATATTCAAAACATTATTTATACCTGTGTATTAACTTTCATTGGCTGTGTTCTAGAGCAATAGTGTCACCTCGGAATGAGACGTCCGACGAAATAAATAATACTATCACACAAAACGTTCTCGGCCAGGTTAAGCATTACAAATCAATAGATACAGTTGCTAATACAGAAGACGCAGTTCATTACCCACAGGAATTTATAAATTCACTTAACCCTGCAGGGTAGGCCTGCATCATTATCTTTATCTATGATTGAAAATTGGGACCCCAATTATGCTTTTGAGAAACTTAAGCCCTCCAAATATGTGTAACGGGACAAGACTACTTATAAAAGAACTGAAAGACAATTTAACTGTAGCGACTATTTTAACTGGGCCTGCAACTCTGAGTTAGCTCATATTCCAAGGATACCAATGATACCCACGGATATACCCATACCTTTTAAAAGAGTTCAATTTCCAGTAAAAACTTCTTTTGCCTTAACTATAAATAGGCCCAGGGCCTTATTTATAGTTAAGGCAAAAGAAATTTTAATTATTTTTACATTACAAAACTTAAGTGCGCTGCGAATATAAGTGCATTATATATTAAAATAGGAATGTAATTCTATCTATTAAGTAAATAATTTAGTAGTTTAAGCGGGCGAAGCCGCGAACGGGTCGCTAGTAAATAAATAATTCTGTTATTCAAGTGAGTGAAGACATGAGTGGCTTGGGTCGCTAGTGTTTATATAAATGATGTCACATTAAGCATCGGTTTCTAAAATCGGTTGATTTAACTTTTGTCTTGTATACCTATAACATTCGTCAATTTGAATCAATGAATTAATTTACTGCTATGCAATGATATATTCATTTATATCCTCACAGGGATATGATATGACGATACATAGTTAATTTAATAAAAAATGATTAATTTTAGGATAAAATCACAATCACATTTTATATTGTCGTTAGTAATTGAAAATAGTTATATCACTTATCACATATTTAAAGCTATTTCGTTTCTGTGACACAATATAAAATAATATATTCTATAGAGGAATCACACAATCTGTATATTCTTTCACAATAATACATGGTTATATTCTTTAGAGGTTAGTCTGTACTAAGATGGCAGCTGCCTCATATTTTACTTTCGCTAATTTTATCGTTTAAAATAATATTTTTATTATTGTTATTAATTGTAATTTCCTCTTTTAAATAGAGGTTAAATTAATATTAGGAAGAAATTAGAGGAGAAATTTATTTTAAAAACTTTAGTGTCGCAGAATTTCCCTATAAACCACATTTGACGTTGTTTTATTTTGTGGCAGCAAAATAATTTGATTTTCTGGAGTTCCAACTCGGGATAGGCTAACATACAATTGCCCACATTGGGTAAAACATTCTTTACGCAGGTCAATACCTACTAAATCGAAAGTCTGGCCCTGGCCTTATTTATAGTTAAGGCAAAAGAAGTTTTTACTGGAAATTGAACTCTTTTAAAAGGTATGGGTATATCTGTGGGTATCATTGGTATCCTTGGAATATGAGCTAACTCAGAGTTGCAGGCCCAGTTAAAATAGTCGCTACAATTAAATTGTCTTTCAGTTCTTTTATAAGTAGTCTTGTCCCGTTACACATATTTGGAGGGCTTAAGTTTCTCAAAAGCATAATATTGGGGTCTCAATTTTCAATGATAGATAATGATGTGGTAGTCCTGCAGGGTTAAGTGAATTTAAAAATTCCTGTGGGTAATGAACTGCGTCTTCTGTATTAGAAACTGTATCTATTGATTTGTAATGCTTAACCTGGCCGAGAACGTTTTGTGTGATAGTATTATTTATTTCGTCGGACGTCTCATTCCGAGGTGACACTATTGCTCTAGAACACAGCCAATGAAAGTTAATACACAGGTATAAATAATATGTTTTGAATATTGTCGGCACTTTTATCGACTTTTAAAATATAAAAAAGTAGTTATATTGACATAACTATGGTAGTTGGACATCGCGGACTTTTTAAATAAATATTGATAAAAAAAATCAGCTTCACGCTGTATCACAGAAAAGGGGGGCAGAGGGAACCTAGTGTTAAGGTACTCCTTTCCCCACTTTCCGCCAAATTCTGGAGGCATTGCGTACTGAGTGGCGGAACTCAACGCCGCGCTTTAGCCTCGACACCCCAGAGCGAAGCAATGAAAATATAAATATAAATAAATATTTCACTTCCTCGAGTGGATCGAACCCTCAACCAGTCGATTTTACAGTCCCACTTTGTGCCTTTTTTCCTTTGAAAATTAGTGGCCTAACTCTAAGTTACACATACTATCGTAAACTTTTTTGTAGATATTGATTTCTTCTTCTTCTATAAAATTGTAGTACATCACTTTACTCTAATGTCAATAATCTCCACAGCGTGCGCGATATAAGGTTTTTTTTAATATTTTTTTACACGTTAATCGTCTAATTGTAAAAGTATTTTCCAAATTGGTCCCGTAGTTTCGGGGCCTATTCAATTCAAAAAAGAAACAAAACATCTAATCGGTTGTCTTCATAATGTTAGTGAGTCGATGCACCTCCCCCCGCCCCGCAGAGCTAGTTACTCGCTACGACGCGCGAGGTACACTCTGCATTTTTTATTATTACGTGATTTTCTTTAGAGTGATACTTTTAAATTCGTTATATCTTTTGAACGAAATGTCCGATTTTAATAATTTAAAAAGTACTTGACACATATTGAAATTATTTTTAATAAAATGTAATTTAGTAGGATAAGGATTAGTGCAGAGGTATGAATAATATGGTTTGATTATTGTCGGCACTTTCATCAACTTATAAAATATAAAAAAGTTGTTATATTGTCATAACTACAGTAGTTGGACATATGGTATCGCGGACTTTTTTATAGATATTGACGCGTTCTATAATATTATAGAAGATTGTTTTGTTCTATCATCAATAGTTTTCGCAGCGCACGCGATGATAGAATTGTTAAGATCAATTTCTTCACACCTTGGGTTACATTATTGCATTTTTATTAGGGATCTCTATTTTTTTTTAAATGTAATATAGCCTATGCTGGTCAGTGAAGATGCAGCTTTCTAATAGTAAAAGAATTTTTGAAATCGGTCCGGTAGTTTTTGTGTGAAAACATTACAAACATACATACAAAAATACAAATCTTACTTCTTTATAATATTAGTATAGAAGTATAGATTAGTATAGATATAGAATAATATATTCTATAGAGGAATCACACATTCTTTTTATTCAGTTTAGTAAATACATTTTTTAGAGGTTACTCTGTACTAAAATGGCATGCAACTCTGTTCCCGCATTTACGTTCCTGATATATCGATATAAATAATAGAAATACAAAATATAGGAAGGAAACACAAATGCAATTATATAGCATTTTTTCTTTTTTTCATACTTGAAACGTATTAATAAATTACATATTATGTATTACATACAATTAATTTCTTTTGAATATAACACTAAGTTTAATCAGCTTCACGCTATTTTAACAGATAACATAAGATGACATTAAAACGTATTGACATCACCACGTGATCCATCTAAACACAATATAAATTTTTATAAACAATGAACTCACAAACAGAATTTACTTTCCAAATACTTTTTATTCTACATATCGCCATATGAGCTAATCCCAAAAAATATACTTACTTTATTATTTTTGTTAATATCACCAACGTTGACGTTTAAAATAATAGTTATGGTAGACTGAACAAATATTGATTATACTTCTTTTTTTAGCTTCACGTTGTATCCCGCACACAGTAGGGTAGGCATAGGACACCTAGTGTTAAGACACTCTGTTCCCTACTTTCCTCGGAATTCTGTAGGCATTGCGTGCTGAGTAATGAAACTCAACGCCGCACTTTACCTCGACACCAGAGCGATGAAATGGAAATATAAATTTAAATAAATATTTCGTTTCCTTGCGTGGTCATCGAACCCACAACAGTTACACTTTGTGCTCCTGTGCAACGAACGGCCTCAATTTACTTTCTTCTTTTAAAATGTGGTTAAATGAAATAGTCGTAATTTAATTATGTCGGATTACTATTAACCGACTTCTTAAAAGAGGTCATCAATTGGACTGTATTTTTATCCTTGTTACTTTAGAATTTTTGATTGTATGAACCGATTTTAATTATTCTTTTTTTATTTGAAAGGTAATGCGTCCCGTGTAGTCTTATTTTAATTTAGTTTATATTCAACAATGGTATCTATGAGAAAATCATATAAATCTCAAATTTGCATTAAGTATATGCGCGACAAATGAACGTATAAGTCAATATCAATTCAACCGATTTTAATAATTCTTTTTTTATTAGAAAGGGTACATATAAAGGGTAGTTTGGTGAAAGTTTAGTTAAGTTCAGAGTGTGAAATCCAGTTGAAATTGAAGAAGTCGATTTTTTTTATTAAAAAATATAATTATGTAATTTTTTCTACAAAAAATTCTTTATACTCCATGATAAAAGCTATCCTATAAGTGACATTAGGCTTTGAACTATTACCATGCCAAAATTAATTTAATTTCATACAGTAGTTATCGGTATTTTAGGTGATTTATATTTTTCAGTTTTTGTTTTTTTTTAAAGAAAACTATCATGAAATTCGGAATGAAACCGAAAAAAAATGTACTTTGAGGCCCTAGGCTAACACCATGCAAAAATTCATCAATTTCTGTCAGGTAGTTTTTGCGTGATTGACGCACAAACAAACCGACAGACAGACAGACAGACAGACAGACAGACAGACAGACAAGAATTCTGCTGAGTGGTTTTTTAGGTTCTATAATCGACATATTAACCGACCTAATTTTTATTTTTTTAATATCTTTCATGTACAGAATTGACTTTTCTATCCTTTTATTATATATGGAGATTAATCACATTAATAAGATAATGAGTGCGACAAGGTCAGGCAAGACAAAACTAACATCATTTTTTTAATTCTTAAAATAAAATAAATAAATGTGAATTCATGTGATAAATTACATTTTATAACTCCTTTTAATTTTTGACTTTTCAGTTCGTTTCAATACAAATTTAAAATACCTTTCGTGACAAAGTGCATTTATACATCGCTCATTTACCGAAACAATGTGTCGGTAACCTTCTTTCGTCGTACCATCGTTTCTAATTCAGTAGCTTAGAGAAATAGCTGTCTCCATAGCTGACTTGGAGCCTGCGAATGAGGCTAAGGATGAAGGACCTTGTCTCTCAACGCAATAGGTCATCACTGACACACACACTGGTCCTCCTAGTTTTTCCATTTAACTACACTTCAGATAGGAGACAGCCTACATAAAAAATAAACTTTTTAAATTATAAAACTTTTATTGAAGTTTATTCGTGTAGTAAAAAATTTTTTATGTGAATGTGTAGTCACATATATAGATCACATGTGTGAATATGTAGTCACATATGTGGACCACATGTGTGAATATGTGGTCACATATGTGGACCACATGTGTCAATATGTGCTCACGTATGTGGACCACATGTGTGAATATGTGGTCTTTCATGTGGACCACATGTGAGAATGTGTGGTCACATATGTGGACCACATGTGTGAATACGTGGTCGCGTATGTGGACCACATGTGTGAATATGTGGTCACATATGTGTACCACATGTGTCAATATGTGCTCACGTATGTGGACCACATGTGTGAATATGTGGTCTTTCATGTAGACCACATGTGAGAATGTGTGGTCACATATGTGGACCACATGTGTGAATACGTGGTCGCGTATGTGGACCACATGTAGGAAAATGTGGTCACATATGTGGACCACATGTGAGAATTTGTGGTCACATATGTGGACCACATGTGTAAATATATGGTCCCATATGTGGACCACATGTGTGAATATGTGGTCTTTCATGTGGACCACATGTGAGAATTTGTGGACACATATGTGGACCACATGTGTGAATATGTGGTCGCGTATGTGGATTACATGTGGGAAAATGTGGTCACATATGTGGACCACATGTGTGATATGTAGTCACATATGAAGATTACATGGGTGATCCTGTGGTCACATATGTGGACCACATGTGTGAATATGTGGTCTTTCATGTGGACCACACGTGAGAATTTGTGGTCACATATGTGGACCACATATGTGAACATGTGGTCACATATGTGGACCACATGTGGCATCGTGTGGTCACATATGTGGACCACATGTGGCATCGTGTGGTCATATATGTGAACCACATGTGTGAGTAAGTATTCACATGTGCAGATCGCAGGTGTGATATGTTGTCACATATGTAGACCACATGTGTGATATGTAGTCACATATGAAGATTACATGTGTGATCATGTGGTCACATATGTGGACCACATGTGTGAATATGTGGTCACGTGTGTGGACCACATGTGTGAATATGTGGTCACGTGTGTGGACCACATGTGTGTTTATGTGCTCAAATATGTGGACCACATGTGGCATCGTGTGGTCATATATGTGAACCACATGTGTGAGTTTAGTAGATATTCACATGTGCAGATCGCATGTGTGATATGTTGTCACATATGTAGACCACATGTGTGATATGTAGTCACATATGAAGATTACATGTGTGATCATGTGGTCACATATGTGGACCACATGTGTGAATATGTGGTCACGTGTGTGGACCACATGTGTGTATATGTGCTCACATATGTGGACCACATATGTGAACATGTGGTCACATATGTGGACCACACGTGTCATCGTGTGGTCACATACGTGGACCACATGTGGCATCGTGTGGTCATATATGTGAACCACATGTGTGAGTAAGTATTCACATGTGCAGATCGCATGTGTGATATGTTGTCACATATGTAGACCACATGTGTGATATGTAGTCACATATGAAGATTACATGTGTGATCATGTGGTCACATATGTGGACCACATGTGTGAATATGTGGTCACGTGTGTGGACCACATGTGTGAATATGTGGTCACGTGTGTGGACCACATGTGTGTTTATGTGCTCACATATGTGGACCACATATGTGATCATGTGGTCACATATGTGGACCACATGTGGCATCGTGTGGTCATATATGTGTACCACATGTGTGAATAAGTATTCACATGGGCATATCACATGTGTGATCATGTGGTCACATATGTGGACCACATGTGTGAATATGTGGTCACGTGTGTGGACCACATGTGTGAATATGTGGTCACATATGTGGACCACATGTGTGAATATGTGGTCACGTGTGTGGACCACATGTGGCATCGTGTGGTCATATATGTGTACCACATGTGTGAATAAGTATTCACATGGGCATATCACATGTGTGATATGTAGTCACATATGAAGATTACATGTGTGATCATGTGGTCACATATGTGGACCACATGTGTGAATATGTGGTCACGTGTGTGGACCACATGTGTGAATATGTGGTCACATATGTGGACCACATGTGTGAACATGTTATCACATATGTGAACCTTTTATAAAATATATTTAATTCATTAAATGTAATATGTATATAAATAAATAAACGTAAAGAAACGTTACGTAACATCATACATAATAACAATTAAAACGTAAACTGCAGGCTAATTGATCATCCGGTAGACATTTTAATTAAATTATCAGCTGAAGCAGAATGTCTTTGTATCATCAGAGTTGTAAACCATTTGTTCGATAATTAACTTTAACAGTTATGAACATATACTATTGTTCAAAGACGTCACTATTACATTTCAATCCTATGAACATTTATAATGGAGAGAAGAAAGAATTTCAAATAAGATAGTGGTGCACTTACTCAATTTTGCACTTTCCAATTTCTTTAGATAGTATAGCGGAACACAAGGCTTCGCTTCGTTTGTTTTTACGGGCAGAAAAATAAATATATTCTTCCACTTAGTGGGAATTTAACCTAATTAAAATACAACTAGTGCTACAACCAGAAATCTCAGTTCTCTCAATTGTACCGTCATAGCGTCAAGTTTTAGTCGACATATTAACTTTAAACATATTAATTTTTTATCGACATATTAACCGACCTAATTTTTATTTTTTTTATATCTTTCATGTACAGAATTGACTTTTCTATCCTTTTATTATATATGGAGATTTTGTTTGAAAAAATAACTTTTTTATTTTCGGGTTTTTAATTTAATATGTAATAGGCTTTTATAGAGTAGTTAAACTGTGGTTTCATTTAAAGTGGTCCTAACAAAAAAACTCTGTATAATTGAGCATATTTAATATTTATAGTGATTTTTTGGAAAATTGATACCAATAGTTATTACAACCACTTGCGAAGAAGCATAGTTTAGGCAATTTTTTATTCTATAAGAATTCCTTTTAAAAAACTACCAACGTTCTTATAGTTAATATATTATTTTTCCAAATTAAAAAAATTGTCTATGTCATCATAATGGCGGAAAAATTTCATTCATGTTGTAATACCACATTAGTATCGACAATGTAGTATTGATAGTAATTGAAAATAGTTATACTACAGGAGGACCTTCATATGCACTGTTTTAATTTAATTTTATTTTTTAGAGGTTACTCTGTACTAAAATGGCATGCAACTCTGTTCCCACATTTACGTTCCTGATATATCGATTTAAATAATAGAAATACAAAATATAGGAAGGAAACACAAATGCAATTATATTGCATTTTTTCTTTTTTTCATACTTGAAACGTATTAATAAATTACATATTATGTATTACATACAATTAATTTCTTTTGAATATAGCACTAAGTTTAATCAGCTTCACGCTATTTTAACAGATAACATAAGATGACATTAAAACGTATTGACATCACCACGTGATCCATCTAAACACAATATAAACTTTTATAAACTATGAACTCACAATCAGAATTTACTTTCCAAATACATATACTTTTTATTCTACACATCGCCATATGAGCTAATTCCGTAAAATATACCTACTTTATTATGTTTGTTAATATCACCAACGTTGACGTTTGAAATAATAATTATGGTAGACTGAACAAATATTGATTATACTTCTTTTTTTAGCTTCACGCCGTATCCCGCACACAGCAGGGTAGGCATAGGACCTCTAGTGTTAACAACAACACTCTGTTCCCTACTTTTCTCGGAATTCTGTAGGCATTGCGTGCTGAGTAGTGAAACTCAACGCCGCACTTTACCTCGACACCAGAGCGATGAAATGGAAATATAAATTTAAATAAATATTTCGTTTCCTTGCGTGGTCATCGAACCCACAACAGTTACACTTTGTGCTCCTGTGCAACGAACGGCCTCAATTTACTTTCTTCTTTTAAAATGTGGTTAAATGAAATAGTCGTAATTTAATTATGTCGGATTACTATTAACCGACTTCTTAAAAGAGGTCATCAATTGGACTGTATTTTTATCCTTGTTACTTTAGAATTTTTGATTGTATGAACCGATTTTAATTATTCTTTTTTTATTTGAAAGGTAATGCGTCCCGTGTAGTCTTATTTTAATTTAGTTTATATTCAACAATGGTATCTATGAGAAAATCATATAAATCTCAAATTTGCATTAAGTATATGCGCGACAAATGAACGTATAAGTCAATATCAATTCAACCGATTTTAATAATTCTTTTTTTATTAGAAAGGGTACATATAAAGGGTAGTTTGGTGAAAGTTTAGTTAAGTTCAGAGTGTGAAATCCAGTTAAAATTGAAGAAGTCGATTTTTTTTATTGAAAAATATAATTATGTAATTTTTTCCACAAAAAATTCTTTATACTCCATGATAAAAACTATCCTATAAGTGACATTAGGCTTTGAACTATTACCATGCCAAAATTAATTTAATTTCATACAGTAGTTATCGGTATTTTAGGTAATTTATATTTTTCAGTTTTTATTTTTTTTAAAGAAAACTATCATGAAATTCGGAATGAAACCGAAAAAAAATGTACCTTGAGGCCCTAAGCTAACACCATGCAAAAATTCATCAATTTCTGTCAGGTAGTTTTTGCGTGATTGACGCACAAACAAACCGACAGACAGACAGACAGACAGACAGACAGACAGACAAGAATTCTGCTGAGTGGTTTTTTAGGTTCTATAATCGACATATTAACCGACCTAATTTTGATTTTTTTTATATCTTTCATGTACAGAATTGACTTTTCTATCCTTTTCTTATATATGGAGATGGAGATAGGATTAGGACAAGTCAAAGATGTCCTTTACATCACCTTAAAAATGAGATATCTTAAAAAATGTTCTTAACTCCTTAGTTTTGATTTAACAAAGTAAAATAGTAACGCTTGTACTATATACATATATATACACACTCAATTCATACAAAACACCTGTTTATAATAATTAAGTAGCGTATTAATTTTCATCCATTTTTTACTTAAAGCAATTAATTATCAAAATATTTTATCTTTGACCTTATAACAATATGTTTTATTACAACACCTCTTTTATAACTTTTAATGTTTATTTGAATACAGATTATGGCGAGTGAACGGCTGCCACGAGCTGTTAGCCTCGTTGGGCTTCGACTTGGCGGAAGTGGGGCAGGACGAAGTGACGCTCCGCACCGGCAAGGCGGCCAACCGGCGCCACATACAGTTCGTGCTGCAGGCTCTGCTCGCTCTCTTTGGTGAGATAGTTTGTGTATTCTATGTAATATAGTTTGTGAATTTGTGGGTAATTTTTGTGATTTACCTTATTTATTTAAATGGTAGTAATGCTTTTATGAAATTGACAAATATATGTTATTATTTAAATTAAGTTAAATTTAATTATGAGTAGATTTGAAGTCTTTGAGTAAAACTATATTTGTAATTTCTCTAAAATAAATAGATAGTAGATTTTCTTGTAATGTTTTATTATATTTACATGTATGTTTTATTAATAATATATTTTCCTCTAATTGCTTTATTACAGAAACTAACTGAAATGTAATTAACCAAAAATGTTACAATGTTTCATATTACAGATACACAAGAAGCACCGCGCAGCCTTAGCTTAGAGTCGAGTTCCAGTGTAGAGTCGCTGGCGTCCATCGACGACGACGGAGACTTGGAGCCACATTCTGACGGCGAACCACCGCCGAGACAACATCGACGTTAGTTTCGATTATACTTTTATTTAAGCATATTTTAAGAAAATATATATATATAAGTAAATTTCTTTTACCAAACGCAATTTAGCAATAATAACAAAAAGCTTGTATCTAACTAAAACGTTGTAATAAGCAACCCATAAACCTTTCCATCCACAGAAGAAGCAGTACAGACAGTTCCCCCGCTGCCGCTGGGCTCGCACGGCGGCGCCTTCACCATGTACGTGCGCGAGGCGGGGCGCGGGGAGCCCGACGGCCGCACCGCGCCCGCGCCGCCGCCGCCGCGCTACCGCGGGGAGAGCGACGCCGCCTTCACGCCGTCCCCGCCCGCCGCGCCCGCCCCCGCGCCCGCCCCCGCGCCGCCGCGCGACGTGTCGCTCGCGCTCGCGCACCAGACCAAGATACGCACGCTGTACACGCGCCGCCCGCCCTCCACCGACGACGAGGACTGGGAGAGCTCGGGCCACGACACCGTGCTGCGCCGCCGCCCCGACCCCCACCAGCGGTACCTCGACGCCTTCTACGACCTCGCCTCCTCCTCCTCGAGGCGCGACGACGACGAGCCAGCCGCCCAGCCGTCCACGTCCAAGAGGGCGCAGCGACCCAAGATGGGGACGAACACTCGGGATTCTATGGCCCAGGTTAGGCACATGAGCGGTGAACTGACGCCGACTATTTCTGAGGTTTACCACGAGAGAAACATAGGCTTGGGTCTCGCTCCACCGCTAGCGGAACTATTGCTAGCTGAGGATTCCAAGACTGAAATGCGAGCGGCGAGCTCTAGCGAGAATTTGTTACTGCAAAACTTGGAAAAGTTAGGCCTTCTAGGTGATACTAGTGAAAGTGATGAACGGTGGTGTAACAAAAACAGGCCGTGGCTGACCACTGCGCCATTAGAAACTGATATACAAAACTCAGATCTGACGACCGCTGAAATTATCGAACGCAAGAACAAATTCAAAAAAGACGAACCTAAGAGAAAAGAAGAAAACGTATACGAGTTGAAGCCCAAAGAAGAAACACCGGGTCCAAGTGGTATTGAAAAGAGATCAGTATCGCCTTTCTCGGAACTTTCTAGAAGGGACGAAGGTGACGGAAGGAGTATTGCAGACTCTCACTCATCTTATAAAGCATTAGTTTTGAACCCCCGAACGCCATTTTTACCTGAGGAGGGAGAAGGAGTGAGTGCTGAAGGAGGAAAAACACACCCTAGAGTGCGAAGACCTCCTATACCAAGATCGAGACCGACATATACGACATTGGATTTTCCACCGAATAATAAATTATAAAATAATCGAAAATATAGAAAAATATAGGAAATGCATCGAACATATCGTAGTAATAAGAATTTATATCGATGACTGATTTTAATTATAACATCTTGTGTATTAAAACTTAAATTGACTACATTTATTTTTATACTTTTATATTTTTAACCTATTATTATTATTATTCTTATTAAATGTAAAGTAATAAATTTAGTTGGCTATGATAATGAAATGTATATTTATGTAAAAAAAAATAGTGTAAAATCAAAAAACTAGAAGTGTAACTGTAATTTTAGTCGTCATATTTTTTTATAATATTTTTTTTATAAAATATTATTTTATAGGTAACTTATTTTACTCTTTACAATTCTCGTACCTTTATTTAACGGATAGTATTTTTTTAAATCTTGCCATGTAACGATTTATTGTAAAAATGTATTTAAATACAAATAAAATACTCGCACAATCAAGTTTCGTTTCATTCGAGTTCCACTTGCGAGAGTGTGTGTTGTACAATAATATTCCTGAAGACCTTGGACGTGTCATACGAAAGCATTCATAAATATTATTTCCTTTTAGTACAACTTACTTATTTCATATAATATGAAATTGTAACCTAAAATTTAGTACGGTTTTATTTTTGTATAGAACAATGCGTTTTTTTGGTTGATTTAAATATAAGAATAATTATGTTTTTAACATTTGGTTGAGTAAATTCAATACATTCAGTTTTTTTTTTTTGCATTTAACTTTGGCAGTTAATATCAAACCAACAAAGAATATGCGATAATACATTTTAACATAGTTTATTTTATTCTTGTCAAACTTAAATATCATAGAGGTATCATCTGTGGTTAATATAAAGAAAAAGTAAATAGAGGCCTATAATAAGTCCTTGTGGGACACCCGTCCTTAAAGGAGATCCAGAAAACTTAACTTAGCTTAATGCTGTTTTCCTTACGGTGTAGTCAGAGAGGACGGAGCGCCAAACGCTATCGTCTCCACATACCTCTTTCGCCTCGCCCACTACAAATCATCAATCTCTTTATACGTAAAAGCCTTAGGAGGGTCCTAATATTTTAGTACGTGACCTTCCTCCGGTATCTTTTTATGTAAAATTCAGATGATTTTACATTGTTTATATTAACTTTCTGGATTTTTTTATTTATTATTAAGTTTTTATTTTATAAATATTTTTCAAATAATTATATCACATATATATTTTTCGTTCGCATTTACTTCTAAAGGATAATGGAGTATTTATTAAGGGTAACAAATACAATATATCATAATAAAGAGTTTTATGATTTTTTTAGGGTTCCATACCTTTCACGAAAAAAGAAACTCATAAGATCACTTTGTTGTCCGTCAGTCTGTCACAAAAGAGCCTTTATCTCAGGAACGCTTGGATATATCAAGTTGAAATTTAAACCATATAGATATAGAGTCCCTTGATTGACTGAAAAATCATATTTAACATTCACTTATAAAAGGAATTAAAATTCATAGGATACTTCCGGTTGACCTAGAATTATGAAATGTGGCCGTTAGCGTCTACTGGTAGTATTAGTTCAGGAAAAAATCTGAAGCTACATACATTTGTGGTTAAATACTAAAAATATACAATCGTCTTAAAAGGGAGAAATTGAGCTTGAATTTCAGAAAAAGCTTCAGACTCTCAATTTCTGTACCTTTGGTGGGCGAGCCCGACTGGAGCTTACCCGGTTTTTTTTTATTATTTTGCGTCCGATAATACATAGTTACATCAAGTGTAAAATTAATATAGTACGCAATTATTATAAAGTGAGATGAAATTCCAAAGAGAAAATTTATTATTATCGTAGATATAATATACTTCAATAAAAGATCAGGTAATTTCAACCTGCAATGTAAAGAGCTGAAGCTCATCACAACGGTAGAGTCATATTAATATCAGTTTATCCAATTTTTTTATATATATTTTTTTTCTATTAAATATTTTCATAAGCTAAATAACCACTAAGGAAATTGCAAACTCAGTACAAGCGGATCACGTTGGCACTATTTCAAAATAATAACATAGTTACAAAGCTTTCGCATGTCAAGGTTACGTTATACAAAGAAATATTTTCGCTATCGTTAGAACTAATCCGTATGTAAACAAAAATAGCCTTTGAACTGCGAATTTCTTTTAAATTGATTTTTGAACATTTGAATAGTTTTATTTTTAGTTTATATCAGAGTTGACACCGGGACGTCCCGATTGTTAGCCCAAAATTTAAACGTCCCAAGCAGGGCGCGCTTTTCGTGGATTAGAGCAAGGCACTTTGAGAATTCTTTTTTAATTATTTTATTTTTTTTAATAAATTTCTAACATTTCCAGATTCCAGATATAGACTCTGAAGACTTAACTGCCTTAGGTACAAAGTAAACAGCTAAAGTTCTGAGTATACTGATATTTTTGGAAAAAAAATCGAAAATTAAAAATATATAGGTATCTAAAGGCCAGTCGTGGCGCAGCGGCACAAAGTGTGACTGCAAAACCGATTGGTCGTGGGTTCGATTCCCAGTCGAAGAGATGAAATATTTACTTAAATGTATATTTCCATTTCTTCGCTCTGGTGTCGAGGCTAAGCGCGGCGTTGAGTTCTGCCACTCAACACGCAATGCCTCCGGAATTCGGCAGAAAGTGGGGAATGTAGTTTCTTAACACTAGGTTCCCTCTGCCTACCCTGCTGTGTGCGGGATACAGCGTGAAGCTGATTTATTTATTTACAGGTATCTAAAAAAAAGTCCAGAATAAAAGTCAAAAAAGTATAAAGGTTCCATTTTTTTCCTTTTGAGGTACGGAACCCTAAAAATACTGTGGGCCAACTGAGAATGACAATGTCGTGTGATAGAACTTATTGTATAACTTAAACTTAACAGAAATTAAAATTAAATCAGCTTCACGCCGGATCCCGCATACAGCAGGATAGGGGAACCTGGTGTTAAGTAGCTTCCCGCTAAATTCTGGAGGAATTGCGTGTTCAGAGGCGAAACTCAACGCCGCTATTAAGTATATAAAAATCTTATTTCATTAATTAAAACGGCAATTGCCAAAGTTATAACTATAGTATTGATGAAACAGAATATGCAAATAGTAAAATTAACTTTGTATGACGTTAATATTGACGGGCTGAACTATTTTATGAAATTCTGACGTTAAGCAATACCGGTAATGAGCGGAACGGCAAATAAAATCGAATATTTTATAATTGTAGTTAACCTCGAAGAATTATGGGTTGAAATATTTTAAATTCGTGACTTGGACTCAATGTAGGAGCAAGCGGTGGTATTCTAAATTCAAAAATAGTTCCAGACATACTTACACCTTTTTCTAGCTTCACGCTGTATCTCGGATGTAGCTGGCCAGGGACAGCCTAGTGTTAGGACACTCCGTTTCCCACTTATCCGCTAAATTATTGAGATATTGCGTGTTGTGTTAACAGCAGAGCTAAGAAGTGAATTATGAAAATATTAACCATATAATTTCCTTGAATAGAAATCGACACACGCTTGTATCCCTGCGCCACAACTGTTCAGTTGATAAACATTGACATATAACAATAACTATAGACAAATTTTGTTCGTTAAACCCTAATTATATCTATATAATTATGTATCATCTTGGCAAAGAGAAAAAATCCAAGGAATTGAATGTCAATCCTTGTAAAGTTCCTCGTGCCATGTTAATAATATATATACATATTTCTAATATATAATAGTGCTTATTAAACAAACGGAAGTCAAATTGCCAACATTCACTACTAGTGATATTTAAATTCCTTTCGTAATACTATACAGATATATTTAAAATTGCACCATTTACTGTATATATGACTTAATAGTTAAATATAATTTTGTTTATTTATTTTAGTTCAGTTTATATAATAGTTTAACGAATTGTCCAACTATAATTTTTTTTTTTGATATATTTTCGTAATTAGATAAAAATCTATAGGTACATAAAAAAACTTTACTATATATAGCATTTTTATATATATAAATATAAGCTATTATAAAAATTGTTACGAGACACAAATAATTCAGTAATAACGAGACTCAACAAAACACTACGCATTTAAATTTCATTCATCAATTTAATGACATGACATTGAGGCCAGTTGTGGCGCAGGGCCACAAGCGTGTGACTGTAAGAGCAGTTGATTGTGGGTTCGATTCCCACTCGACGAAATGAAATATTTAATATTTTCTTCTAGACAAAACGCGGGGTTCAGTTCCGCCACTCAAGATGCAATACTTCCAGAATCCGGTGGAAAATGGGGAACGCAGTGTTTTACTCTGTGCGGGATACAGCGTAAAGCAAAGAAAAAATCATGAATTTAATGACAATCGTGATCAAAACGCGTGTAACAATAACATTATACAAACAACTTGTTCACTCTCTTAATCTCTTCGTCTCACCTCTCTTCGCAATGTGACATTATCGTAGATCGATATTTCTTTGAACTATTGTTCTCAATTTTAACAAGGAACTATTTGATTAATGATCTAGTTCATAGATATATTTGTCAATTGTTTTCTTTGTACCAACAGATTTTGTTTCTGTAGTGCTAAAAATGTTATATCAATTGTATATTGTTTATTATTTTTAGTGTAGAATATTAGAAAAGTCATATTATTAGTCATAATAAAACAATTATTACTTTTTTGCACCTTTCTGCTGTCTTTTATATAAAAAATTCTTTCAAATGGTTGCCTGTAAGAAATCGCTTTTAGTGATAAGGCCGCCATTGCACTAATTATTGTTCTTTTTTTTTTTGTAATTATTGTTTTTTTTTTCCGTTTTTTTTTAGTGCAATAAAGTATTATTATGATTATTATTTTGTTTCTCTTTCAGTACTCAGGTTCAAAAGAACCCGGTCCTTTGGAAGGCTTGCGTGGGGACACAGGTCCAATACGTAGAGGCCCCTTAGAGAATATACAAATGTTTTACTGTGACGCATCAGCCGGGATCCATCTCTTATTATTATTATTATTATATACGCAGGAATATCAATAGTTAAAGTTGTAAATAGATAACAGGAATGGGTCCGTTGAAAAGACGATCAGAATAAATAAAATATATTTTAATTTAGGGCACTTTTTTATTCTCCTTCCATTATTATTAAAATGTCATCCCAAAACTATATTCTTGGTACCAAAAAAAATTTAAAAATCATTTTTGTACTCAATTGACACGCTCGGAACGCCATAATAAAAGAACAGAACAGAACAAAATCTTTAGACAATGTGTCAATGTCAATCACCTGTCAGTCACATCTTTCATTTAAGAGAATTGATTTTAATCAATTTAAAATGAATTTCTTTTTGTTTTTAGGGTACCGTACTTTTTAAGGAAAAAAGATCACTCTGTTGTCCGTCTGTCTATCTGTCAAGACCGTTTAACTCAAGAACGCTTAGAGACATCGAGTTGAAATTCTAACCATAAACTCAGATCTACGTGTCTATGATTTCCTGATAAAAACATAATTCTATATATTCTTAAGAAAATGACCGTTTTCATCCCAAAAATCGCGTTTTTTGACACTATAAAGAGAATCAAAATTCATAGGGTACTAGGGTAGAGTCGATTTGTGGTTAAATCCTAAAAAATAATAGACTTCAATGGGGGTAAAATTTTATATTAAAGCAGCAAGTTCAATTGACGTATCAGATGAACGGGCTCTGGCTAAGCTGAGCCGGATTTTCAGAAAAAGCTCGAGACCTCCAATTTCTGTACGGAACGCTCGGTAGGCGAGCCTAACTTACGCTTGTTTGGTTTTTTTTTAGTGATTAATTGACATTTTCTTGATTTATACTGTATAATATATGCACTAATAAGTGCATTAAAATACTTTGACTTGATAATAATTAACAAATATTTATTTTCGTACTGTGGATTATTTATATCGATTAAGGATATAAAACTATTTTCTCCGTTTCCAGATCCTTAATTGAGGTGATTTTTGGTATTTTAAAATTATATATACGTATGTATGTATTTTAAGATCATAGTTTTTACATTTGGGCCCACGATTTTCCGTCTCCTTTCTTTTCTTTCCTGCCAATATGGAAGTGAAATAGTGAAAGCTTATAATATTAGTGTCCAGTTCTTGTCTTAAAAATTAAGAAAACAGAATACTCTTATATAAATATATTATCATTTACCAATATACAATACTACGTATTTTCATATGAATCTATCACAATTTTCACCGTCGTCTGACCGTAAATGCGATGCATGTCAATTCTATTACCACTCGTGGTAAAGACTGTTTTCATTACGCTACTATGAAAAACAATAGCTTGGAATTCTTCTTACAACAATTTCTCAAAAAGTAGAGAACTGCGTGTTCCAAGACTAAGCTCCTTAAGGAACCCTCTGCTAATGCGGGAAAAGCTGAAGCTGAATATATTTTCTTAGTTTATACCCCTTAGATTAACCTAAATATGCCACCATAAAATGTCATTACGTCAGTGTATGTAGTCGTCAAATAGTAGCACAAGAACATGACTTTAAAACTTGGAGGTTGTAGGTACGATTCTCACGCGAAGAAATATTATATATTAATATTAACAATCAATTACAATGCAAAACTTAACTTTAAGTTATCTCTGCCTACTCTACTAATACAGCGTGAAACTAAAAAAAAAACGTAGATATCTACACATTTACGAAATAAGAGCATTCTAATCGTATTCATTCAAATCTATTAATTAAATAATTACGAGATTGCGTGCAATTACATTTCTTTTATGAATCAACGTGAAATATTTGTACATAATACATATGCATACATCTATGTAGAAACAAAATAACTTGTTATTACTTAACGGCGTTGATCGAACAAGGTTACTCTATTTCTTATACTTAACTTAGACTACTGAATTAAATGTGTAAATTTTCTTTTTTTTTTTATATTCTATTAATTGACTTCTGCAATAGAAAATTCCCAATTCCATTTTTTTTTTGTTTGTTAACTCGAAATTTTTGATTTTAGTAAAACAAGATCTATTTCTGAAGACCCCTCAATCGGAGACCGTGAAATAGGTGAAATAGGTGAGTGGACCCAACGCCGTGATGTGTCTACAAGAGTAGGGTAATGAAAATAGTTTCTATATAATTGGGATCGAACTTGCGGCCATCAAATTTATAGTAACACACTGCTCCACTGCGTCCAAATCTATTCAGCAACGGTAAATGAATTTTTAAAATCTCCAAATCTTGGATAAAAAATTTTCGTCGTAACCAACAGTTACGATTAAAAATTTTTACCCACAAAACATAGGATTTGGACTTTTATTTGAACTCTGTGGTCCTATTTAATTTGGTGCTGTTCTAACAATGACATCCATAAGAAAATCAGTATCTGTTAGAAGTTTCTCTGTTTCTCTTCTCTTCTGTTCGGTTTTTTGATAAAATTTGTTCGATTTCCAACGTTTCGAATGGCAATAAATAAGAGGAGATCTCTTGTGTTCTCAATAAATATAGTTTCATGTGTAGAATTAATCTCTACAAAGCGCGGCGACGATTTCTGTCACTTAACAATCGAAATGCCTCCAGAATTGGGCAAAAAGTGGGGAACGGAGTGTCTTAACACTAGGTTACCTCTGCCTACTCTACTGTGTACGGGATACAGCGTGAAACTGATTTATTTAATTTTTAATTAATCTCTACATATGAAACTATCAGACTGTGACCTAGTTGATTGTACTTTATTTTAGATTTAAGTCTACCCTATGATATCAATAGTGTATTGAACAACAACAATACAACAACAACATTTCGACTATCTTTTAGTAAAAAAGTATTGAAAGTGAAAAGTCACACATACCATTTATTTGTGTTTTGAACCACTAACAAGGGTACTTCTCGATTACATTCACGTTTAGAAAACGCATAAATAACATTAAAAGTACTCTTCTTAAGAGCTTAAAAGAGTGATAAAAATTTGGGATTTTTCTTTTTCAATACTTTATGTAGGACCCTAAAAAATCGATCAATGACAAATCTATTATAGTTCTTGAAAAGATATATGTAAAAAAATATTTTCAAAATATGAACATAACTCAAGCTTGTCATAACTTGACATGTCAAAATTTATAATATTATTTCAAAATCGTAGTTAACTACGACTTGGACGGAAAAAATCATAATATAAATCAGAACAAATCTTTATTTTGAAGTAAAAAAACAACTGTATAGTTTTTTTTTTTAATTATTACTTTTGAGCCAGTCGTGGTGCAGTGGCACAAGCGTGCTATTGTAATCGCGACAGGTTTTGGGTTCGATCCCCGCTCGGTTCACTAGCTCTGGTGACGAGGGAAAAACACGACGGCGTTGAGCTCGCCACTCAACACGCAATGTCACCAGAATTCGACGGATAGTAGAGAATAGTGTGATCAGTGTCGGTGTCTTAATAGGAACAGGAACACCAAATTCCCAGATTCTTTTCTACCCCGCTATGTGCAGAATACAGCGTGAAGCTAAAAAAATAGGAAATGCTCTTAAAGGAAATATAATATTTTAGTGACAGGTTTTTAGTCATGTGAACACTTAAGCTACAACGCTCTACCAAGTATTACGGTTACCAAAGTGGGTCACGATCAATTAAATGCAATGAATATTAGAGCGTTTTGATTATTATATTATATATTAAGATTTGTATCTATTATTTAGTATAAATTCTTAATAAATTATTTATTTATCGTCTAAAGTTATTTTTTTGAACGTCAAATGAGGCCGTTGTGGCGCAGTGGCGTAATCGTGTGACTGTAGCCGCGACGGTTGTGGTTTCGATTCCCACTTGGGGAAATCAATAATTAATATATTAATTTCTTCGCTGTGATAGCAGGGCAAACCACGGCGTTGAGTTCCACAGCTCAAAATTCAAAATTAGGTGCCCTCTGCCATTACGCGGGACAAAAACTAAAACAGAGTGTCAAAAGTAAAAAATACTTTATTTATTTAGGCGGTATTTTGATATATACTATTATTACAAAATATGCATTTGCATGCACAGGTGAGCCCGAAACTTAGGTCACTTTACACTAGACCACGGCTGTTTATATGCGTACATTGTGTAAACACGTCTACATTCTACTTACAATGTGCTCAGTGCATAAAACATTTGTATGGGAAAGACAGACTTACAAATCAATATTTAACCTAAGGCCAGTCGTGGTGCAGTGGCACAAGCGTATGACTGTAAACGCGACAGGTTGTGGGTTTGATTCTCACTTGAAATAATTTCGCTTTGGCGTTAACTTCAGGCACTCAACACGCAATTCCTATAGATTTTTGTGGAAAAGCGGAGTGTCTTAACACTACGATCTCCCTGCCCACCATGCCGCATGCGGAATACAGCGTAAAACTAAAAGAACAACCATCAGTAACCGAGTTGTTAATAGATAAAACGCATATTTCAAAGTAATTAGTTTAATTAAATTCTTGACAACTTAACAAGACCTTACACTACAAAAAAATTACATTCTTATTACGAGAAAATTTATGATCTAATTTTTATTTTTATTTGAATTCTTTAAATAAGACATGTATTTAATTGACGTGTGTGGTCGTTCTTACAAATTCACCTTAGCAAAATATAACATATATTATTTACATTTTAATGGGTGTGCCAGTCGTGGGTCGCCAGTCGTGGTGCTGTGGAACAAAATGTGAATGTAAATGCGACTGGTTGCGGGTTCAATCCCCACTCGAGAATATGAAATATTTATTTAAATTGATATTTCCATTTTTCGCTCCGGTGTCGAGGCAAAGCGCGGCGTTCAGTTGTACCACTCAGCAGCGGATGTCTAAACACTAGGTTCACTCTGCCTACCCTGCTGTGTGCGGGATCGAGGAGTGTCGATGCAAAGCGGTCTTGTGTTCCGCCACTCAGCATGCAATGCCTCCAGAATTCGGCAGAAAGTGGGGAATGGAGTCTTAACAGGTTCCCTTTGTCTATCCTGCTGTTTGCGTGATACAGCGTGAAGCTGATTTAATGGAAACAACTAAATGAACTAGTTTTAATTAACAGTACAGTCAACATGTCGTGACCGCCCTGAAGTATTTTGAACTTTAGCGCATTGTTCGCGATGAAAATAAATAAAAAGTGAAATAAAAAATAAAATCAGCGCAGTTACCGACAGCTAGCATAGCATTCAGAGTGGATAAAAATAAATTAAATAATTATCAGAAGAGCACTAACAATCCAATGAACTCCCATAATCTTCACTTACTTCTAAATTTTACTGGGTATAATATAAAAATCGAACTTAATAGCAGTTATCTGTTTATCCTTTTTTTTGCATTCTACACAGATACTGAACGCCTACAACCATTACTCATGAACAAAGTAAAAATATTACACAGCATAACCATTAATACAGTCAAACGCTTGACATATCCACACCACACACAGTTAACTCGGTAATAACTAAAATAAAATATATTATTTGTATAAAATACACGACACAAAAAGAAGAATGGAATAACAGAACAATTCGCGAATTGTTAATACTTTATTTAAATCGGCTTCATCCCGTACACCTCAGCTTAGTTGCGACCCTCTGTTGCTCATCTTTCATCGAATTCTGGAAGCATAGCGTGTTGAATGTGTGCCTCGACACCAGAACAAAGAAATTAAAATATAAATTTGAACAAATATTTAATTTCCCTTGAGTAGAGATCAAACCCACTACCAGCCGTCGTTACATCCACACACCAGTACCCCTGCGCCACGACTGGCCACGTTAATAGTTAAATACTAAAAAATAATGACTGCGGGAATGTAATAAAAACATAATGTTTTATGTTTGTTTTTATGTTTTATTCGCAGCTTGCGCCTGAGAGGCTCCAGAATGCGGTGCGTTCATTAATTTAGATTCGAGAAACTTTTTTGCTTGACATTTAGTTTCCTTCAAATATCTTTGAACTTGATACATTCTCACTTCCTCAATCCTACAAAATGGCGCTTGTGTGTTTTATTTGTGTAAATATATATGCCTTTAAAAGTAGATACAAGAGTCACTTAGTAATGTCATGATAAAAAAATCTTTTATATATTTTTTTTATTTAAAACTAAAATTTACTCTAACTTTAATGCTAGTACTTTTCACTAATAGTTCTAGTACTTTTTAGAAAACGCATAAAAAATTGAACGTAGCGGCATTTGAACACGCGCCTCTTGGACCGTCCTTAGTGCGTCCGTCCGCTAAGCCATACGTTCTCATCGGGCGACGTCGAAAATGTTATATGCTTGTTACAATTTACAATGATATATATTTTTGTTGTTGTTGTTTTTTGTTTTTTTGTTTTTGTTTTTTTTTATATCGATACGCTCTCCACATATGGACAAAATAGTAAATGATAATAATGTGCCCTTGTAATTTTCAGTAATAATGATGAGACAGACAGTCGTGGCGCAACGGACACAAGTGAGTATAAAATCTGGTGTTCGATACCAACTCGGAGGAGTAAAATATTTAATATTTTAATTTCCTCTCTCCAGTCGAGACGAGGAAAGCAAATGCTTGCCTTAAGAATTCAGCGGAAAAAGGGGAATGGAGTACTTAACACTAGGTTCCCAGATTCCCTCTGCCTACCGTGCTACATGCGGGAATCAGCGTGAAGTTACGAAAAAGGTTTATTTTTCATTTAAATATTACGTGCCTACAAATATGAAATAATTGAGTCTGAATATAATTTTATTTTTTTTTTTATTTTTTTTTTTTATTTATAAACGATGTTTGATGAATCGGGAATAATTTTATGTTTGAATACTTCAATTTCCTCGCTGTGCGTAAAATGGAGAGCAGAGAGTTTCAACTTTGAGCACACGCATGTCTGCCAACGCATGCAATACAAAAAATAAAGATCAATTTCAAAATTGAAATAGTTTGGATTTTTATATTAACAGAATACTAACCGGACCGTTTAAATAGTTTTTTTAATTTAGGAGTCACTAACACGAATTTACTCTTAAGGCACGCCCTTGAACGGCCCTTCATCTTAAAGAAGGACAATGTCAACTAGTGCACACAAACTCAATATACTAGTGGCAATTACCTATACACCGCGCGGCTGACCGACCACCGCGCTGCTCCCGTTACGCGATACGCAGTGGACTGTGACAACACTAGACGTACATATAAACAAAATATATATAGATATATGCCTATATTTTTTTTTTTATTCAAAAAATTAAATCAGCTTCACGGTGTACCCGCGTACAGCAAGGTTAGACACCTTCGTTCTCCACTTTCCGGTGAAGTGTTGAGGCATTGCGTGTTAAGTGGCGGAACTCAACGTCGGGCATTCGCCTTGGTACCAGAGCGAGGAAATGAAAATATTAAGATATAATAATTCATTAACTCGAGTGGGGATCAAACCCACAAACGTCGCGTTATATTCACATCATTGTGCCCCTGGGCCAAGACGGCTTCTTACTTTAAAATTTCATAAATTTTAAAGTATTTCGTTGTTATTGTTTTGCTTTGATTATGGCAAGTGCTAGATGAGATCTAATCAACACACGTCATGCAGTTATAAAGAGATAACACAGCAAGAGAATACATGTTAAAAAGAGGACCAGCTAATATACAACGAGGTTTTCTTTCATGACAGCCGTATGGCAGACGTATGGATGGACAGAAAAGTCTCATACCTCAATAAAGAAATATTTATTCGCGTTTCAATAATAGCGCTATATATTTAGTGAGCTACCGGCCTAAATTAAATTATTATTGATTACCATTGGGCAAGTATATAATTCATCCACTACTATTCTCTATATTCTTTTTGTAAATTTGATCTTCTAAAAGATAGAGATTAACATTTTATAATATAATATTATTTTAGTTTTAAACAGTATCCTGCTTATCAAACATAAATGTTTCAAGACATTACATGTTGAGCGACGGCACCTAACGCCGTGTTTTGTCTCTTTACCAAAGCAAGGAAAGGAAAATAATTCATTTCCTGTATTTGGAATCCAATCCACAACCGTTGCGGTTTATAGTTGAGACACTTGCTGTGCCATGACAATCTTTTAATATTATACTAATTAAAATGACCTTATATTTTTAATGACTACACATATAAATTATTTCTTATTTTAAATGTGCAAACACCTACATATAAGATAAGAAATAATTTTAATGTGCTTGTATTTTGAAAAACATTAAAAACATTTTTTTTTTGTTTCTGTTATATTAAAATAGCTAGATTTACCTAAGAAGGTAATATTGATAATAATACAAAGGATGAGGAGAGATTCTTTAATTAAAAATAAATAATTGATGAAAGCTATACTATTGTTACATTTTGTCTCTCGGAGAGTTAAAATATTAAATAAATAGGCCAAGTAATTAATTTCATTTAAAGAGTAATATTTCTTTAGTTTTTATTTTTATTTATACGACTCGTATAGCAGAGTATAAGAGAACGCGGAGTCAATACCCGTTTTGAGATGCGGCGTGATGATTTCGTCAATCCAACACCAAACAAAATCAAAATAATATTAATTCTATTAAGTACTTTTAAATCAAACGAACTTACATACAACTGTTAGCAGTGACAGTTCTACTACTCTTTAACGGGAAAAAATATCAGCTTCACGCTGTGTCCCGCAAACAGCAGAGTAGGCAGAGGGAATCTAGTGCTATGACACTCCGTTCCAAACTTTCTGCCGAATTCTGGAGGCATTGCGTGTTGAGTGGCAGAACTCAACGCCGCGCTTTGCCTCGACACCAGAGCGAAGAAATAAAAATATCGAACCCATAGGCAGTCTGTTTTGCAGTCACACTTTTCTATAATCGGCGATAATTTTTATATAATCATTTCCAGCTCAAAGTCACAGCCATAGGCTACAGTAAAATTAACCACTCACAGCCTTGCCTAATAGGTATAACGTTTATTATGTTTATTATGATCATAAAAGCTTCTTAAGAAAGATATACTTAAGTCGTGAAAGATAAGATAAGATACGAGTGAGGTGTATGTGTTACCGGCATCTGTATAACTTCGGTATTTTATACAATACCTCGATAATATATTAAATGATATTGACATTATTGAACATTACATACTTTGTCTAGGTAGTTAATAAAGCCCGCGAACGATTTAATTTTTATAACTGGGGATGGTGAGGCGAAGTTTCTGTTTAATTGTCACAGTTAATTTTTATTATACCTACATGTATAGTGGTCCCTGCTACCAAAAATGGTACAAAAGTGGTCCTTGATCAAGAAGAGGTTGGGAACCCCTGAGAGATTTGATTTTTACAATTTATCGCTACCCAAATACATAAATAAGTAGTAACAAACGTATAAAATTTCGATGTAGCTTGATGAGAACGCATGGCTTAGTGGTCAGGGCGCCGTGTCGGTTTCCAGGAGGCACGGATTCGAGTCCAGCCACGTTCAATTTTTTATACGTTCTCTAAATAAGCATTATACTGCATTCGGTATTTTATAGAGTACTTAGACCTAAAACTAAATAACAAATAATATTTCATATATTACCAATACATTTATAATATTGTATAAATTACCGAGGTATTGTATAAAATATCGAATTATTCAGATTGCCGATAACATATACATATATTGAATGAAAACGCATTTTATGCTTTCATACAACCTTGGCCTAAACGGTATGAGACTTTCAAGATCAATCAGCACATTACACCAGCGAGACTCCTTATATCCATTACCAACGCTAAGAAATCTTAATATAATATTTTACATTACACTACACGTCTCTCATCTGATCTCGGAGATTGTTAAGACCTTAAAAGCAGTGTACACGTAAACAATGGTATTAAGGTCACTTTAACTAATATTTACGATCAATTTACAATAACTTATTTTAAAATATAAGATTTTAATACTAAATAACACCAGCATTACGTATGTATTTAATTGGTGAATGTCTAATTTAAAGCAAATTTGTGGGGTTGTTCGTTGCTTGTAGAAATGCAATATGTTAAAATGAACATATAAAGTTAAAGAAACAAAAAAACACGATTAAAGTTATAAGGAATAATATCAGCTTCATAATGTAACCCACACACGGCAGGGTAAGCAGAAAGATTTCCATGGTCCACCGAAATTTTCGACATACTGCATGTTGAGTAGCGGAACTCAACGCCGGGGTTTTGATTTGGTGCTAGAGCGATGAAATAAAATATTAATAAATAAAATTCAATCCCTCAAGTTAGGATCGAAGCCACAACCATCGCGGTACAGTCACATACTTGAGCCCCAGCGCCACGACAGTCCCAAAAATTAAAGTTATCTTTTCGTTTTTTCCCTTTACTGGATCATACCACGAAAATATTATACTGTCATCGAATTCGGACGTCCGGTGGATGATACATACAAGTGATTTTTTTTAAACATACAGGACCGAAAAAACTAACCCACTTTTATAGGTAGATAAATAAATACATGTAAAGCTAACAAAATGGTCTTGAACATCTTTTTTATATTATGTATGTACAAGTAGATATTCCCGCTGCGATTTAAAATATTACGTAAACGTCTCGTAAATTCCTCCACTAATCAACATTGTATGTGTAGGGGAAATGTATGAAAATGTAAAAAAGTAAATTCACGAGTGTGTCTAGGATAAGATTTAAAAATTAAATTAAAATTAAAAAAAAAATACACACTTCCTTTTTCTATTAGAAATATAAATTTTAAGACCAATTTGTAACTGAATAAGCTCAAGTCAAGAGTTTTCGATGTGTAGCTTAAACTCTCCTAATTGAGAAAAAATAAAATTGGATTACAGCACATACGCCATGTAAGTAAAAAATTGGTAATTTATAGTATTTTACCTCTATTGACATAATTTATAATATGAAACCCTAGAAATAATACTACTTGAGACCACTCGTGGCGCAGGGGCATAAAGTGTGACTGTAAAACCAACTGGTTGTGGGCTCGATTCCCACTCATACATTTATATTTCCATTTCTTCGCTCTGGTGTCGAGGTAAGCGCGACGTTAAGTTCTGCCACTCAACACGCAGTAAGTGGGGAACGGAGTGTCTTAACACTAGGTTCCCTCTGTCTACCCTGCTGTGTGCGTGATACAGCGTTAAGCTAATTAAAATAATACAAAAATAATTTTACATTCAAAAATAAATATTGTATAATTTAATTTGGATTTTAATGATACTACAGAAGGTATAATTTAAATATCTTAATTATAGTTCATTTTAAAGTCAAAATATATTTGAAGTAGGTTACATGTAACATGTGTGTTTAAAAGGAACCTGCATTGCCCCAAGCTATGAGAACAATCGTCGTTCAACTAAAATATAGCATGATTCAATTAAATTTTAATATAATTGAATAACGTCATGGTGTTTGTTTAATTTGTTATTTATAATTCTAAGATAATTTATGTGCATGTAAAACAGTAAAATAAGTTATTTATATTTTATTGTTATTTATTTGTTATTAAGATGCGTTTTAATGGGAACAGGTTCCCTGGTGTCCTGGTGGTTGGCTGTCCTGGCTGGTTATAGGTCCTGAGCCAGCCTAGAGTGCACGGGTCTGGAGGATACGATCAAGATGTCCATGGTCGTATAAACGCACAGGCACAACTCACAAAAATACGGCCCAAGCTCAAAGGGGGTTTTATATAAGAGCATCATCTGACCGGTTCTTTTATACGGCAGCGAATGGTGGCCAGCACTGTCTCGGCACACTCAGGAGCTTAACGACACGGAAATGAAGATGCTGCGGTGGATGGATGTGTGAAGCATGTCCATTTATTTGACACCCATATCGTCACTCATTAACTTAGTGTGTCATGTTGTAGGATTGATTCTTTGTGTCTAACACTAAGTAAAAGAATCTTAAGTGAAACTAGGTAAACAAAGCCACATAAGTAAATGAAGCAAAAGGCAGACATTGTATGACGATCTCGGTCCAGTTGCATAACATTTATCAAACCGAACTATATGAGGCCGAAAATAGTACCTCCTTAATTATGACAATTGGATTCTTATAACATTTTAATTCGTCTTTATTTGGTTTCAATATTTGAAATATATTATTAAAAAGTTATTTTAACCATATTTCATAACACTAAATTCTTTATAATTTCAAGTTAAGCTCTATGACAACAACTCACATTATACACTACATGAAAAAGGCAGAGATCATAATTTAGTTTATGTATTATATCTACGCTTAAGGACACCGCGAGTCGTGACTACGCTGGAGCGTTCAACGATGACTGGAGGTGCGATTCCTGCTCAGGAATTTCTATATTTATAAAATTATTATCCAAAGAAAATGAAATGTTGGATAGTCAGAACTAAATTCCGATTAAATCATTAAATCTCTCCGATCTTAGTGTGTATTGTAATGTGGAACGCGTATAATCATATTTAAAAAAAACCTATTTATATAATATTTTTCTTTTATAATATAAGTTAACAAGTTGCAAGATTAGCGAACAACGAGTTTGCTAATCTTTATATAAGATCTAGTTTTTGGTAAATTAACAATAGTTTAAAATAATAAATCCAGGACAGTAATATTATATATATAATTATGTAATTCTAGATTTAAATAAAAATCTTGCAGGAATAAATTTTTATTCCTGCAATATTTTTTTGTACTAAAATTTTAAAAAAGAATATATCCAAATCCATATTTATAGACTATAAATGTTTCCGGCTCTTACCAAACGAACTTCCACATTATTGTAATACTTACAAAACAGTTATTTAATAAAAACGTGAACTGTAATACTGAATATTTGCATATGTATATTGTATTGCATTTAAACCTATACGTAAGCATGTTGGTAGTCAGTCGAGCACACAGCAGGGTAGGCAGAGGGAACCTAGTGTTAAGACACTTCGTTCCCAACTTTCCACCGAGTTCTGGAGGCATGGCAACTCAACGCAACCCTTTGCTTCGACACCGGAACGAAGAAATGTAATTATAAATTTAAAATAAATGTTGAATTTACTCGAGTGGAGATCGAACCCACAACCAGTCGGTTTGCAGTCACATTTTGTGCCCCTACGTCGCGACTGGCCTCTACTCCGATAGTAGAATACGAGCAAGTTAATCAAATTTGACCTTTGGTTCAATAATTTACGTTGTAAGAATTTGATCTATTTCATAGTATCGTATATTCATAAACCAATGCCAAAGATTGTCCAAATACGTAACATAACGGTACAGTAGTTCTTTACAAAAACCACAATTCGGCAAAAAAATATATGTTACCCGAAATAACCAGCAACGTACTTATTTTGTTATATATTTTTAAATGCATTTAATTAAAAAAATAAAACATCGAATATTTATTTCAAGAAACAGAAAAGGCAAAACGTATTCAATTATTATTTAAAAAAAAAACAAATTACTTCAGCTTCCCTCTGTATCCCGCACACAGCAGGGTAGCCTAGTGTTAAGACACTGCGTTTCCCACTTTCCGCCGAATTCTGGAGGCATCGCGTGTTGAGTGTCGGATGTCAACGCCGCGCTTTTACCTCGACGCCAAAGCGAAGAAATGAAAATATAAATAAATGTAAATATATAATTCACTTCCTCAGATGGGGATCAAACCCACAACCAGTCAATTACAAGCACACTTTGTGAACCCTGCGCCACGACTGGCCTCCAATAATTATTAACTCACTACACGCATAACAAGAATGCAGTACCTTTAATAAATATATAAAGAGTTGTATCGCGCACTGCGACACCTAGAAATTAAATAAAAAGCGGTAACCTCAACGTAATGAGCTGAACATAATCTAATTCAACACATTCCACCACGCGCCATATATACAATTTCTATGGCAACGCTTAGAGGAAGCCGTTTTTTATTAAATATATAAAATATTTACCTCGCAGACGGCCTGGCTAACCTTAAAACAAAGCAAACGACATAAAAAGCTATAGGAACATAGAAGAAAATTTGTACTACACACAAAGTAGATATGTAAGTAGGTATGCGGTTTATCGATCGATTAAAAGCATATTTATAATTTCCAATTATTCCTTACAGCATTCTTTTAGACAAGTACGACTTACAACTTGGACTTAAGTGTAGACTATATTTTAATATTTGACATTGCTTGCAAATTTAGATCATATTAAAAAAAAATAGCTTCACGCAGTATCCTGCTCACAGCAGGGTTGGAGAGGGAACCTAGTGTTAAGACACTCCATTTCCCACTTTCTGCTGAATTTTGGAGGTATTGCGTGTTGAGTGGTAGAACTCAATGCCGCGCTTTGCCTCCACACCAGAGCGAAGATATGGAAATATAATTTTAAGTAAAGATTTCATCTCATCAAGTGGAGATCGAACCTACAACTAGTCGGTTTTACAGTCACTCGACTTAGACTGGCACAGTATTATTTTTATTTTACATTTAAATTATGCTATGTTTATTTTTCAGTCAAATTGTGTAGCAATACATATTAAAAAAAAATCATAAATCATGACACCATTAAAAAGGTATTCTGTACTTTTAGTAACTTTTACCAAAAGAATAAATGAAATATAAAGCTGAAATATTAAAAGTTCCATCTTGAATTATACTCCAGAACTCAACAGATTATCGTGTTTAAATAAATTAGCCTTATAAAGTGTATCAATTAATTATCAGACTTAAACAGTAAATATGATAATTTAAATATGGAAAAAATATATTGGAACTGTCATATATATTATACATAAACCAAATTAAATCATTTTACGAACAAACGCCCAGTTTTAGGTAAAACTAACATCTCTATCACTACATTTTTCTATATCCCATTATTATAATCCCATTTCAACTACAAACTGGTGATATGATTTCTTATCATGTAATGTTAACTACATTTGTTCGTTCAGATACAGCCATAAAACTGACACGAACATAAAAATTATAGACAGCACGCTCGTGCCCACGGCTGTGAATGTGTTCATAGTAATTGACACTTTTGATCTATTTATTGCCGTCATAAATACTAAACAGCCAAATATATTAATGTTATTATAGATATCTTTTTCATGCCGTATCCCGCATATAGCACTCTAGGCATAGGGAAGCCTAGTGCTAAGACACTCCGATTTCCACTTTCCGCCGAATTTTGAAAGCTTTGCGTGTAGTGGTGGAACTGGACGCCGCGGTTTATCTACGTCACCAGAGCGAAGAAATGAAAGTATGAAATATTTTATTTTCTCAATATGCTACAATACAATAGAAATATAAATATTACCTTTAAAGCTTTATATTTGGTTTGTAAACAATGTTATTGACAATGTCACTTTTTGGAAAGTAAGAAAAAATGCAATAAAGTATTTACTTATTAAAAAATAACGCAATTTTATTAGTAGATACCGCCAGCGTCGTGCCTAGCGACACGCGCCTTTCACACTTGACTCTTTTAGAAGGCAATTGACATTCCAGTTCTTTGCGAACAATCAAGTTCAAGTTGCAATAAGTTGATTTAAAGCTGTAATCAATTTTAAAGCAACATTTACTTTAAAAAATATTAAATATATTTATTGGACAGCAAATGAGCTCAAACTTTCTGTTTGACTTTTCAATTTAATATGTAAAAATAAGAACTAGCAACGCTTATTGAATATGTTTTTCAATATGAAAATAAAGCATAGCAATAAAAGCTCTTAACCTTAAAACTTTTAAATAAAAATCACCCATTTAAATTTAATATCTAACTTTAGATATAAGTTTATAATATAACGCTATGTGTGTATAAGTTTATAATATAACCCTCTGCCTACCCTGCTGTGTGCGGGATGCACACAGCAGAGTAGGCAGAGGGAACCTAGTGTAAGACATTCCGTCCCCCACTTTATGCAGATAAAAGTCATTTACAATATTACTATTACTTAATATTGTAAATGACTTTAATCTGCGGCTACGAAGTTAGGTTAAGTTAGGTATGTGTCTTATACATCACATTGTAAATGCCCGAGGTAATCGTAACCACAGGTGTCTGTCTATTTGTATATTATAGATTTTTTATTGTCTTTAAAAAAGAAACAGCACTAAAGTACACGTGTTTCTATTTGGGAAGTAAAATAGATTCTAATTAACATATCACGGTAAAAAAATGTTCTGTAAAATGTGCAACGAATGGCATGTCGCCCTTGCGACCGGTCACGTAGTGCAATGGTTGTGATCTTTAATATTATACATTATTACTCTAAATTACTATACAGTATTTGGTCACTATTACTTAAAATCAACTTCACGCTGTAATCCACATACTGTAGAGGAAACCTAGCGTTGAAACACTTTGTTCCCCATATTTTTCCGAATTTTGTAGCCATCGCGTACTGAGTGGCCCAACTCAACGCCGCCGTTTCTTTGCTCTGGTGCCGAGGTGAACCCAACTTCACCTCGGCACCAGAGCAAAGAAACAAAGGTATAAATTTAAATAAATATTTCATTTTCTTGAATGGGAATCGAATTCACAACCAATCGCGTTTGCATAAATAATTTTACTAAACAAAGTCAGTACAATCCAACAATTTCCAAACAATCTCGACTTAATAGCTCTGAATTAAACACAAAATATATTTTTTTATACAAAAACTACACATATCTATAATTTTTTTAAATTTATATCTACAACGAGATCGGTTCACATTATTTACATAAAGACCTTAACTTGGCCACCATATGTCCTTTAATAAATCAATTTCCCACGTAAAACACGAATAATTGTAATAAATGGATCGAGCCAAAACCGTCTGGTCGCGGCCTTAGCCGGGCAGAGGCAGCCTTCTTTTTGCTCCGTTCGTGAGGTATGCTTCCCGTACGCTGTGACCCGCCAACCTTGGACAGTACTGGAGACCAATTAACCGACTTTTCTGATGTAATATTGTGACTTGCGATGATAAAGTGCTTAATTTTGTCCAAATTATATTTTTTTATTATGTCATTTCATGTTTAAGTTTATTTTATTATAGTGCAAGGGTTTGTGTTTTTTTAACTATATTTATTAAAAAAATATTCATTATTACAATAGAATGAAGAATAGCGAAGAGGCACAAGGTGTGACTGAAAACCAAAAAGGTTGTGGGTTCGATTCTCACTTCAGGAAATGAACACACAAAGTCTCTAGAATTCGATGGAAAATGAGAAACGAAGTGTTTTAAAACTAGGTTCCCTCCGTTTACTCTGTTGTATGTGTGATACAGAGTGATGCCAAAATCATAAAATATACCACTATGGCACCGATGACCGGCTATACTGGCGATAAAGTGATATGACTTTAGTTTCCGACACTTAATGTATAAAAAAGCGAAAGGTGAAGAACACCGAAGCATCTTATTGAATTTTCACTACCTATAACCGTACCTTCCACCATTACATCATTTAAATAAATTTAATTACCTAATAAGATTTTAATAAAACTAATTTATTGTTACATTAAAATAAAACAAAATAAAGAAAATAATCCAATCCAATGTTTTTTTTTTTTAATTGAGACAATTTATAAGATCATATCTAAAACATTTAGAAATAAAGAAATTAAAACAATTACAGCTTTCTAGACCATTTTTAAATATGGAAAGTAACCTTTATTAAATAAAATAAAATATTTTAATGTATAAATTCTTTATCATTTAAAAGTATAAGTTACTGTCAGATACGCCTTGTACTAGCGTCATACTGTAAATGCGGCAGTTGTGGGTTCGATTTTTACTTATTGCGATTTCGTTTACATCATGATTACATACAATCTAATATTTATCATATACCTACTTATTAACCACAAAAGCTTAATAAAAAGAATGTCGTCATCAGTGTAATTATATATTTTTTATTTTTAGGGTTCCTTAAAAGGAAAAAAACAGAACCTTTATATGAACACTTTGTTGTCCGTCCGTCCGTCTGTCAAGACTGTTTGCCTCGAGATTGCGTGAAGGTAGAAGTTAATATCAAATATTTCAATTCAACAGTCAACATTCAAGTCGACATAATCAAAAGATTCGAACATTTATACATAACTTTTGCTGCTTGTTTTGTATATAATTCGCCAAAATAAAAAAATATATTTTTTAACCTAATCTATTTAATATTATGTAGTACGATTTTTTTTTATAAAACATAATCATATAATACTGTATAGAACTATCTAGAACAAGTTTTCTGTAAAGCTGACAACAGGGTACAATTACCATTATAAAATGGCTCGCACAGTACCTACTGACTTGGAAACAAATACTATCTGATACAGTACATACGAAACCACTAATATTTCTTATTGTTGTTTAAAATAAGTTTCGTATTAATTTAAGCAATATTCAATGAAAAATGTATGTGTAAATATTTAATTTTCAAGAAATTCATTACGTTATAATTCATTAAAGTATGATGTAATTATACTAATTTATTGCATAAAGCAGCTATTATAAATACATAGATTAAATAAAATTTAAATAAGACTGTCAATTATACAACACCTAAATTTAAATATTTAGTCCACACAAAAATATAGGTCGATAGAAGATAGAAATTGGGGCCACTCGTGGCGCAAGGGCACAAAGTGTGGCTGTATAATCGACTGGTTGTGGGTTCTATCCCCACACGAGAAAATGAAAATTTATTTAAATGTTTATTCTTCATTTCATAGTTTATAGCGCGTCGTTGAGTTCCGCCACTTGACGCGCGATGCCTCCAGAATTTGGTGGAAAGTAGGTTCCCTCTGCCCACCCTACAGTGTGTGGGAACCATCGTGAAGCTGAAGTTTTTTTTCGGTACGATGCTACGCACAGGCAAAAGATATTGTATTAAGGAACTCCATTTCCTATTTTAATTTAAAAATCTAGGCATTGCGTGTTGATTGAAGAACTCTTCGTCTATCAGATCGAGGAAACAGAAACGGATCTCTTCGTGGTTTAGTTTCGAGCTTATTCCCGATTTCACACTCTCCGTTTCCCGCACTGCGTATTGAGTGAAAGAACTAAAAGTCGCACTTGTTTTACCAAAATGATAAATAACAATCATTTTAAATATACTAATTTAATTAATGGGAATCGAACCTACAACTATCACGTAAATCTGATATTTTTGATTATTTTAATTTTATTACACAAATTTAAAAACGCGTTTACTTATGTAGAGTATATTGGATGATAGTGTAAATGAAATGATGTGAGAGTTTACATTTTAAAACGTGATTCTTATTGTTATTTATCTCCCTGTTATTTTCCCTAAGAAATAATTTATTGTGTAATTTAACGAATCAGCTTCACGCTGTATCCCGCATATAGTCAGGTGGAATCTAGTATTCAGACTACGTTTCCCATTTTGCGCCGAATATTCGAGGCATTGCGTGTTGAGTGGCGAAACTTAACGCCGCGCTTTGTCTTATTAAATACCAGAGCCAAGAAATGAATATATTAATTAATAATAATTCATTCCTCCGATAAGAAATTGAAACCTTGTTTGCTTGTGATGGCTGCGCGACGGCCTCGAGATTAAAATATATTAAATTTAAACAATTTTCATTAATATAAGTTTAATAACATTTATCAAAAGCCATAAAAATGCCTTCACACGCTCCATACGGCGCGACGCTCGTACCGCTGTTTCACATTATGTCTTTTAAAATAGAACATACGGCGGCGTTGAGAAACAATTCACATTAAGATATTATCGACGATATAAAATCAAGTCGCGGTCTTATGTCATATAAAAGTTTTAATTGGACTTGAAATTTTTTTTTGCTAATATTTTTAATAGCTAAATATATTTTGTGTCCGTTAAAATTTTTTTTTTTCATGGTTAGTCACTTTATAATTGCTTATTTTATTATATTTCTTAGATATTCTTTCTCCTCGATGAGGCCAGTCGTGGTGCAGGGACACAACGTGTGACTGTAAAGCCGACTGGTTGTGGGTTCAATCCCCACTCGAAGAGATGAAATATTTACTTAAATTTATATTTCCATTTCTTCGCTCTGGTGTCGAGGCAAAGCGTGGCGTTGAGTTCTGCCACTTAACACGCAATGCCTCCAGAACTCGGCAGAAAGTGGGGAACGGAGGGTCTTAACACTAGGTTCTTTCTGCCTACTCTTCTGTTTGCGGGGTACAGCGTGAAGCTGATTTTTATTGATTCTTTCTCCTCCAATGTTGAGTTTAATTTATTCGCATACCAGCTTCGTGCATGTCATGTTTTCATGTGACGATCATTTTGTCCGTGACATTTAGAAAAAATATATATCGTTAGGCATTTTCGGTAAAGGAACATAAAACCTTTCGTATCTACTTCCGTGTTCCTTCCTGCCCTATCAGTTGTATATACATTTTGAAAATATAAAGAAAATCGTCTCGAAATTAGTTGTAACATGAAATTTACATAAGAAGGGACCGCCGCGCCGCAACGTAACCAATATGCGAGCACACTCGTACAGTAACAAAATATTTCATCTCCTGGAATGGGGATCGGAACCCACAACCAGTCGGTTTTACAGTCACATTTTGTGCCTCTTATATCTTATATCTGTAAAATACTAACAAAAAGAAGGTATACATATATTAATGTTACTGTCGTTTCTCAGTTTCAACCTTTTATTAAAAATAATGATGTACTTTCATAATTACAATTGCTTATAGTTATATAAATTATTCGTGTAAGAAATTAATGTTGCATTTTATTCAAATTATTATTGTTATATCACGGACACATATTATCAATTCAGATTAAAGAACTAAGCAGTGGTTTGTTGGCAAAAATTTTTAAATTTCATTTATTTTTATAGGAAACAACTTTTTATGTATGTCTGATGAATTTCAGCCTAAGACGCAAATAAACTGGATAATAAATAAAATAATCTATATAAACGAATTAATTTCTAAACTTAGTGTTTTGACACTCCGTTCCCTATTTTCTGCCGAATTCTGAAGACATTGCGTGTTGAGTGGCGGAAATCAACGTCGCACTTTACCTCGACACCAGAGCGAAGAAATTAAAATATAAATTGTAATAAAAAAAATATTTCCTCAGATGGGAATCAAACTCAAAATTATCTAATTGCATTTACAATCACACACTTGTACCTATGCCCCACGACTGGCTTAAAAAATGAATAAACTTAATAAATATAATATTTTATAAAATCGGAAGTTTTACGTCACGAAAAATAATATAAAAGTTAACATTAAAAAGTACCTAGTACCTACCTATGCGAGACAAGACCGGCAAGTGGTCAAAAGCAAAAAATTAAATCAATATTATCTCGGATGACCTTGTTGTACATTTTTCACATAGCTCATTCAAACTTCCGTCGACGACTTTCATAACAACGCCTATTTGGTTGGCACCCTTGTAAAAAGTAATAGTTTTGCATTATTTTTTTTATGCACTGGCAATTAATAAAATAATGTTAATTAACTAAAATCAAATCAAGTTAGCTTCCCGCTGTATCCAGCAAAAAGCAGGATAGGCAGAGGGAACCGTTGTTAAGACACTCCGTTTCCCACTTTCCACCGAGTTCTTGAGACATTGTGTTGAATGGCGGTTCTCAACGCCGCGCTTTGTCTCGACACCATAGCGAAGAAATCAAAATATAAATGTAAATAAATATTTCATCTCCTCGAGCGGGGATCGAACTCACAACCCGTCGAGTTTACAGTCACACTTTGTGCCCAGTTTAAAAGATTAGTACCAATAAGTACTTAATTAATAATCGTAAGTTAATTAAATTATTAGTAATAAATAGAATAATAAAATATCTATTTAACTTAATTAGATTATTGCAAAAATACCCATAGTGAAACAGTGGGACTGTGTCCAACTGTAATTGTGATGATTGTGGGTTCGATACCAGTCTGAGAAATATTAGTTATTACTTTAATTAATTACGGAAATGTCATGACATAGGTTGTCTATTCCTGCTTTATGATGTGTTATAAAGCTGATGCTAAGAAAAATGTTAATAATAAATCCACCCACAGAGGATTTCGTACGAAAATTGGGGGTCTCGAGGTTTTACTAAAGTTCAAGCTTAGCTTAGCCAGAGCACTTTCTTCTGATACCTCACTTAAACTAGCAGGTTTGATACCCAAAAAAAAAATAGTAGCCTAATAGCGGAACCTGTAAGGCTTTAACTATTAGGCTTTAGTATTTAACCATAAATGTATAGCTTTCATATTTTTTCCCTGTACTAGTACTACATGTAGATGCTAGCTGCCAAATTTTATGATTCTAGGTCAACCCGAAGAACCCTGTTAATTTTGATTCCCTTTACATTGCCGATATATTTTTTTTTAGGGGCCAGAAGGAAAAATCGAAACCCTAATAGGATCACTTTTTATCCGTCTGCCCGTCATAAATAACAACAATTCTTAAATCAATACAAAACTCTCAGTGGACGATCACATTATCAGTTATTTTTTTAATTATGTTTTTATAACATCAACATATTACAAATAATTATGAACTATCTTTTTCTTCTTTACTTATAATGATATTCTTCTTCGCTTACGAATCATCTCATTTTTACAAACTTACTCTTATAACCTAACACAAAAAAAATACACTTGATTAGATTTTATCCCTATGTAAAGAAATCTGCTCTAAATCTTTAAAACACAATAAATACATTAAGAGATTTAGCCATTGATACCACAGAAAATAATAAATTCATGACGAAAAATAAAACATTTTTACGGTCATAACCGTCGCAGACCTTAATAAAAAATAATGAATTTCCTCATATAGTCAATGGAGACTTTTAGTAATATGCTTGACTCAATAACAATATTTTTTGTTAATATGTTAATAAATTCCCATCTATAATTGAAATGTGATTTCAATTTTTTTTTGTAAATATAGTAACTTAGGCATTTAAAATTTCAGTACAGAGTTCGATTGTTTACTTAAAAAACCGCTGTATCCCGCATATAGCAGGGTAGGCAAAGGGAACCTAGTGTTGAGACACTCCGGTCCCCACTTGCAGACGAATTTTTCGAGGCATTGCGTGTTGAGTGGCGGAAATCAACGCCGGGACTTTGCCTTGGTGCCAGAGCAAAGAAATGAAAATATTAAGAAATAATAATAGATTCCGTAGAGTGAGAATCGAAACCACAACCGTCGCGCTACAGTCACACTCTTGTGGCTTTTTATTGAGAAAACATAATTATAAATAAAACATTTGTCTACATTTCTACACCGAGAAGCCTTTTTGTTCAGCAATTCAATGAGCTCGATCTTTACAAAGGACTTTTTTTTTCGTTTAGCTTCGTTCGTTACATAAAATTATATAATAAAATGACGCCATCCTGGCTTTATGGGATAACTTGTGACTGAAATTACACTAAAATAAAATTACAATTACAAATATACAAGTATATGTATTTGCATCTTTTTCAGATTTCGTACCTTTTAAGGATTAAAAAAAAAATAAGATTACTTTGTTGTCCATCCGTCTGTTTGTATGTCTGTCTGTCGAGAGGCTTTATAACAGGAATGCTTGAGAATATCGAGTTAAGATTTCTTGAAAATATCGTATTTCTCCATAAAAAAAAAAAGATATGGGTGATACCGTTTATATCGCAAAAATTATCACATATTTCGCCACTATAAAGGGTATTAATAGGGTGCTTCCGGTTGATCTAAAATTATAAAATTTGTCAGCTTGCATCTAAAGGGACATAGAAGCTAAAAAAAAGCTATATAACTACAATACTCTGGTTAAGCTAAGCTTGAATTTCAGAAAAAAGAAATTTCAAATTTTGTACGGAACAATAGGTGGGTGAGCCCGATTCACACTTGCCCGGTTTTATTTTCATACAAATTGAGTGCGCACACCCGCAAACTTAAGTTTTTCCACTTTTATAAGTTATATTTCCCATATCTACAACTGAATTGGCATGGAACCCTCAGTAGCTGAGTCCAACGTGCTCTTGACCTATTTTTATATTAATTTACAGTTTACATTGTGATGTTAAAAGTGTGTTCTAATTGTGGGATAAAAACTTACTTAGAAAACTTTTTATTTCTAATATTTTAAGCAAAATAAAACAGTTGTACCTTTGTTAGCAAACTAGTTTGAGTTACTTTAAATTATATAGATATATTTTTCTACAAAATAAGAGGCCAGTCATGGCGCACAAAGTGTAACTATTAAATCAGTTGTGAGTTTAATCCCCACTCGAGGAAATCTATTTACATTTATTTTTAATTTCTTCGCTCTAATGTCGAGCCAAAGTGCGGCGTTGAGTTCCGCCACTCCACACGATATGCCCCCAGAACTCAACGAAAAGTAGGGAACGGAGTGTCTTAACACTAGGTTCTATCTGCCTACCCTGCCATGTGCGGGATACAGCGTGAAGCTGATTGTTAAAACAATTTAAAATTTTTAACTGTTTACGACATACATCTATAGTACCCAAATGTGTTGTTACGAAAAAAATATATATTATTTTAACCTGTCTGGTTGTTATTTCAAAACGTAATTAGTGACATGATATATCAGATTTTGCATACCTCGAATAATAGATGTAATAACTGGTTACAAAAATGTTCATTAAATAACGTAGAGAAAGTGGGAAGTAAATAACGAATTTTACGAGTGATAAGACTTATATGTAACGAGACACACGAGAAGTTCACACGCGAACCTCAACTTCTAATAATATCTTGAGCATATGCACAGAGACGGACTTAAAAAAAATATCAGATTCATGCTGTACCCCCCTTACAGCAGGGTAGGCAGAGGAAACCTAGTGTGGAGTGTTAACTTACACCCTCGAATTTTTCTAGGCATTGCGTGATACGTGATGAAAGTCTTGTGTGCCAGAACGTAGAAATAAAAATATTTATAAATAATAATGCATTTCCTCGAGTGAGTATCGAACCCACAACCGTCGCGTTACAGTCACACTTCTGGTCGGCTTCATATAACAAAAATAAAAATATATTGTGTTTTTATAATTTAAAAATATGAAAAAATAAGGAGATTCAATAAAAGTCGTAAATATTTTATAAAATGTATGCCTTCATATTCTCGCTTACCGTTTCCTTATAAAGACTTCAACGATATCGTAGCACGAAAAGCTTCACGATGTACGATGTGCTATATAACATTGTGTTTTTATTATCATTGCTATATACCATTATATATACCACTTATTACAATCGTCTGGAAAACGTCAGTCGTGGCGGTGGGCTAGCGGGTGACTGTAGACGTTGCCTGGCTGTATGTTTGATTGCCACTCGAGGAAATAAAATATTTTATATTTCTATTTTATTCACCCTGATGTCGAGGTAAAGCAAGGCGAGTTCCACTCATCACGCAATTCCTCCGGAATTCTGCGAAAAATGGGGATCCTATCTTATCCTGCCATATGCGGGATACAGCGTGAAGCTGAAAAAAAAAGTACAATTTTAACCGGATTAATCGCGATATTTTGTATTATACATTTTTGGAATCCCGACGTATTGAACACTTTACAGTAGTCCGTGGTCACAGGTAGACCTGGATAATGCTTTTTTTTTGAAACGGTATAAATACCTGACAGGTGGCCCCATGGTGACCACGTCAAGATCTGATCATGGGATCCTGGAAAAATTGAGGAAACTCTTTAAATTTCATAGGGACACTTATAAATATTTGGGTATTTTTATAATGACTTGTGTGTTTTCTTTCGGAAAGCATAATTTGATGACATGGAACTTATAATGAAGACCACAATTTACAGAAATCAGATTCCTCAATCGTTGCATTTCTTTTCAACTAACTTCAAAAGAGAGGATGATCTTATTTTCAACAAACTTCAATTAAGGGAAAGTTCTCACTATGTGTATATGTCAGTTCGCAAAAAAACAATACCTAATTAAGATTAATGTTTTACATAGGACAACCGCTACCTATTCTTTCGAGAAACATCCTTTTAAGGTCTACCCAGCACCTAAAATCGTAAAGTAAATTATTTTTTAGCAAAAATAAAACGACTACAAAAAATAAAAATAAATTTGCTGAACGTAAAGATTTTGTTAAAAACATTTACAAATTTTGAAGTGTCTAATATTATACTTCTTATTTGATATTAATATAAATAAAATAAATATGCATAAAATCAACCTATTGCATATAAATAGATATATCAAATTAATAATAATTTAATTTAATTACCTAACATATAATTTACTTCAACAAAATACCTCTAGCAAATACAATTTTAATCGAGTGCAGCAAATTCGTCATACTTATATCACCTGCCTTTTTCTCCAATTAATAAAGCACTAGCTTTGGTGAAATTATACATAATGCATTGCAATAGCTCATTAAGTAACTGAAAACAGGTTCCAAAACTTGTCGTAACGGCTACCCTTAATCCATTTACCAAAAATAAACGATTGCGTTTTATATTTTAATGTACATAATATAAATCTTTAAAAATAAAGAAAAATATATAAAATTATGTGTGTATTTAATTTATATTTAATTTACTATTCTGTAGAAAATGTAAAAAGAGAAATTGTATAGCCACATTTGTCACGTAGATAATTGAAGTGAAATGTTTAGTTCAATTAAATTAAATCAGCTTCACGCTGTATCCCTAGGAACCTAGTGTTAAGACACTCCGTTCCTTACTTTCTGCCGAGTTCTGGAAGCATTGCGTGTTGAGTGGCAGAACTCAATGCCGCGCTTTGCCTCGACACCAGAGCGAAGAAATGGAAATATAAATTAAAGTAAATATTCCATCTCTTCGAGCGGGGATCGAACCCACAACCACTCAGTTTTACAGTCACACTTTGTGCCGCTGCGCCACGACCCAATATCAACAATTAAATCAGTTTCGCTAAGTCGCTATATCCCGTACTCAGCAGTGTAGGGTGAGGGAACTTAGTGTTAAGACACTCCGTTCCCCATTTTGCTGTGTTTACCTCGACATCAATGCGCAGAAATGAAAATATAAATTTAAATAAATATTTACTCGAGGGGGTATCGGGCCTCGGTCACGTTTACATTTGTGCCTTGTGCAAGAACAAAAAAAAACATTAAAAATAATTATTTCATATCGATACATAAACTGAAAAAAGAAATTTATATTGTACAGAGTCACTTTCTACAATCACTTTTGCCAGTGTATAATGAAAGTAATTTCTATTATAATATTTATATAAATATTGTAAAATTTTGTCTTTTTTACAAAAAAAAAAGAAAAACAGTTTTATATTAACTGATTAATGCAAATCCTTAAATGTGGTAGTTTCTTTGTTAATATGTAATAAGCTAATATGATAATAACGAAGTTCAACCGCTAAGACCACAAAGGTTTTGTGTCAATGAAATATTAAGATCAATGTCGGCAGTCACATACGATGAGCACTAGCGAAGCGTAAAATTTTATAGAATATGTTGTTTAAAAGTTAGACATGAATGATTTGATATATTTTTTTGTACTCAGATTGTATAAAAAATTATTTAAAAGGAGTTTAAAAGGTTTTGTCTGCTAATTTTAAAATATAGGTTTCAATTGAAATATTTAATCAGCTTCACAGCAGAGTAAGCAGAGGAAACTTAGTGTTAAGATACTCCGTTACCCACTTTTCGTCGAATTCTGGCAGCATTTCGTGCTGTGTGGCGGAATTCAACGCCGCGCTTTGCCTCGACACCAGAACGAAAATATAAATAAATAGTTCATATTTCCTAGAGTCGGGTTCGAATCCACAACCAGTCGAGTTTACAGTCACACTTTGTGCCTATGCGACACGACCGGCCTCTATATGTCTATGTATGTATTATTTCTGTACAAATATTAAAGTAAAACAAAAGTAGAGCAATATCTAATGTTTTATTAAAAAAAAACAATAAAAAAACGAATCGATAAATCCACATAATAAACACATATAAACGATGTTTACTTTCCATGATTACTGAGCCAAGTTCATTACAAATGCGACTGCACTGGTCTTCCGAATGCCTCGCGATTTTATGTCCATAATCAAAGCATATTGCAATTTATCATATAGGACTAGATGAACTATGTGATCTGGTATATACTTGAAATAACCTATAAGACCACCTAAACTACCTAAAAAACAGCAGTCTTACGTTTCAAAAATAATCATATTATATACTAATCAAAAAATAATCACATATCTAAATGTACGTTATAATTTTTGATAATTCTATCAAACATACACACGAAATTGCCGTCGAATGCGTTGCCATTGAATTTAGTATCTACGATATTCGCCTATTATCAATGGCATGTCCCAACACTTTCACGCGCAAAACGACTACCACCCCCTCTGCGCACGCGCTGAAGTATATAAGCGCGCTCCCGCCCTCATTTCAATCAGACGCAAGTTGCACTTCAACATAGCGATTCCTGAAAGACACTAGTCTTTCAGCAGCGCTATCATAAACAAAACTCGATTTATAATCTATATATAACTTTTTCTCTCTTTCACTTCTGTGCTTTACTTCTTATTTCAAAATGAAATCCATGGTGAGTACTATTTTCGACACTTTCTTCTTTCATATATACATACATATATGTAGATTTCTTTATTACATTTATTATTGTAATATGTCAAACATATGTATATATTATTATTTATAATTGATTAATAGCCAAATAATGATTTAGATAGATCATTTATGTTAATACTTGTTCATATCAAATGATAAACATAGTACGGTGTTAGTTTAGGTATAATAAATCTATTTATTGATATGTTTATATTTCAAACTAGTTGTAGCACTTAGTGAACAGCCTTGCTTGATAAAGTTGCAGGATATCCACCAGTTTGTAAATTTGTGCCTAGCCTACTTTTATTTTAATCAAACAGGCTGTTTCTTTCACAACAAAGGAAAAAAAAATTGTTTCATTGAAAATTGTGTAAATTCACATAGTTATATGTTAATTTCTATTGTTTTTTTATTATATTAATAATGTTGAATTAATATAGTTTTAAAAATGTTTTATAGAGCGAAAATATTAAAATTAAAATGAACTTTTAATTATTGTATGAACTATATTTGAAATGCTTTAATGACGAAACACTTGCGTCATGCACTGAACTATAAACAAATTGTAAAATGTAAATTTATTCACTAAGTACCAATATAAGTTAGTTGCTTAATGGTGTTCGTACAGCGGATTTTTTATTATATTTAACAAAAATAAAAGTTATAATTTTCACGCTGTATGGCATTGTGTGTTGTGTGATGAAACTCTGCCGCACTTCGCCTCGACACCAGAGCGAAGAAATGAAAATATTAATATAAATATTCCATTTCCTCGATTTTGGATCGAGCCTACAACTAGTCGCAATCAATTTATAATTCACGTAAAAAGGTGGAACTAGTATGTCGAAAAAAAAAAATTAAGACTGCGCCCGCGCAGCCGCGCACGCCACTTGCGGGTCATTGTCACAACGATTTTTACTTCGCGCTCCACTTGTTACGTTTCCTCATACGCATATAACACGCGCAGATTAGTTAAACTTTCTCAATTAGAACTTACTTTGTTGCTTTTTTTATAATTCTTAGCTAAAAATATATAATTTTTTAAGTAAAAAAAAAACATTCAAAACAAAGGTTTCATATGTTACTTATCATGTTTAAACACTTTGTTACGATACACGCTTTAAGTACAAAAGCTCTACGAAGTCAATGTTTCTCACTTATGCAATTCACGAATAAATAAGCACTTTAAACTGGGCGGAATGACTGGTAATATTTCGTACAAGGTTCCCAGTGACGAATAAGAGCAAAGATATCGTATTTTGACGTCCCCTGCGTAGTCTAAAGACGTGGAATATTCTAACAAATCTTTTGATCTTTCTTTGCTATAAAATAATAAAAAAAAATCGTACTGTCTTGTTTTTTACTAGTGTACTTAGTTTCGTAATTAAAAATGTTAATTGCGTTAATAATTTATAAAACTCATGTCATTTGTTGGTGCTCTGTTTATGCGTGCAATGTCAACGCTTACGGGCTATCTGTATATATATCACATAAATATAAAGATAATATCTACAACAATATCACCAAAAATTATAGAGATATTTGGATTGGCTTTGCTTATTAAGCTTATTATTTAAATACAACATGAATACGCTAGGCTTTTCTAAAAATAGACAACTAATCGTTTCTTTTTACATAAAACCTCCTGACAAACAAGCGATGCGCTTTCATTGAAATGATCGAGTAGGTTCCCTTTGTCTTTGTAAGTTTTTTACTGAACGGAACCCTGTTACGTTGCCGGAGGCGCACCCACCGGATAGCGTCCACGCTTGTCGCTCGCCTCGCCACTCACTAGCTTTTTGTTTGCATTCCATCACACGCTAATTTAGAAGGGCATGCCTACGCGCAGTTCTATATCAATATTACAATTATTATTAAATTATGAACGCCAGCTGCCATTAGTGAATCTAACCTCTATAGAAAATTATTATTAATAGATGAAAGAAAGCAGGTTTTGACTAACATTTAAAAAAAAATTATGCGTATGCGCATCTTCTAATATGTTCATTATATTAAGCGGAACTTTAATGTTTATTTCCTTTGACAAGAAGCACTAAAAATATAAAATAGCTATAAATGGAATGTGCAAAGGAGAACAAGAAATTATTTTAAATTGTACTATAAGACAAATGTCACGTTGATATGCGAGAGCCCGTCGCCGTGTATCGGTGGGCAGGTCCGGAAGGCTAGCTTCCTGCTCCGTGGCCTTCGAGCAGCCTTCAGACCTTGGCGCCGTTCACTTACTGCTTTACTTTTATTTGTTATAAATTATTACCTACGAAAGCCGATTGCTTTGTTTTTAATATTTCAATCATTTTATTACACGCAATGGTTTTTTTACAATTAATCTTATTGTAATTCGATTTTTGTGCAGACAAAAGTAAAATGAGTATATAATATATAGAGGAGCTGTTATGGCGCAGGGGCACAAGGGCACTGTAACGCGACAGTTGTGGGTTCGAAATCCACTCGGGGGAATGTATATTTTTTTTATATTTTGGCACCGGAACAGAAGCCCGACGTTGAATTCCAACATTCAACACGCTATGCGTTAACGGAGAGTCATAACACTAGGTTCACTCTGCCCACTGCAAAAGTATATAATATCGAAATTTCTCTAAAACAAAAAGCTAAATAAGCTCAAATAAAGCAACAACCCATTATGCTATCACACACGTTGCATTTCGTTGCACGACCTAAGGTCCAAGGTTGCAAAATGAATGATTGCATCTCAAATTTCGTAATTCCCTTTATTCATATTTTCCCTTGTTAAATATGAAACAGTGGACTATTACTACTGGCCCGTACCTACAAATTCACATTGGTTTTTGTTTTCTATTTACGTTTATAGATGATTGATGTCTAAATAATGTCAAAATGTCAGTCAAATCAGTGATATGATTATCTCGTTCGTCCGCGCGAACAGTTCGGACATGACCGCAAGCCCTGACATCATTACGTGATTCTAAACTTAGGTTTGCCGCAAATTCCACTAATATAGTCGTTACACCAAGTCTTCATATAAGTGTTCACGTCAAATTCATAATTAAGTAGGACATTATAAGAACGAAAATGATCGTAGTGCTTACTTTCGGACTAAATATTTTATATCATATATTTTGAACATCTTGTTTTATTTGTTGCAATAATGAAGTCATTTATTAATTAAGAATATTTTTTATTATATATCACGCATATTATAAATGTACGCTTGTTTGTTACGCTTTCACTCCAAAACTAGTTAACCGATTATCCTGAAACTTTGTGCACACATTTTTAAAAGTATTAGAGAGGACAGAGGATGCTCTCTGATTAAAAAAATATTTTTAAAATCTTATTATTCGGCTATCATATAAACATAATTTTAAGCGAGGGAAGCCGCGTTTGAGTATCTAGTAAATAATAAACATCAACAAGTGCCCTTATAAAGATGGCTTTCCTTGACAATCGCTTGTCTGTCACTACATACATACTTCCAAGCCCACTCGTTCGCATTGGCATTGTGTCTCATAAGACAAGCGCTTTCATTTAATATTCATATGAAAAAAAATATCTACGTAAATAAAGCTATGCAGTAAGCTTATGTTACGTTGTTTAATTGTTAATATAACAATTTACGATTAAACACAATTTACTTACGATCGTTATAAATTCTATGATATTAGTTTTTGCACTACAATTGACGACGTCACAGCGTAGTAACTTAAACATTATATAACCGCATATAATTTCAGTATATTTATCATATACATATGTGTTATGTATCTACCAATATAGAAACTTATTGATTTTTTTTAATGTTGTTTTTCATTTATCGCTAATTGTAATTCTCCTTTATCTATTTGTTACAGATCGTTGTAGCTTGCTTGGCGCTGGCGTGTGGGGCCCATGCCTCCGGATGGGTTGGTCCCCCAGCCAACATTGCCCTGTCTCAGGATGGCCGCAACATCTTAGACACACCCGAGGTAGCACAGGCTCGCGCTGCTCACCTCTCCGCCCTTCAACAAGCCTCACAAAACAACCCCAACCCTCAAGATGATGGCTCCTACGACCCCCGCTGGGACAACGAAGAGTACTGGCAAGGCGCTCAACAGAAATGGAACGGCGCCCCCGCTCAACAATGGAACGGCGCCCCCGCTCAACAATGGAACGCCGCCCCCGCCCAACAGTGGAGCGACAACTCCGGCAAATGGAACGGTGACAACGGACAATGGAACGGTGACAATGGTCAATGGAACGGTGACAACGGTCAATGGAACGCCGCCCCCGCCGCACCCGCATGGAACGCCGGCCCCGCCCCCGTCGCCGAGACCCCTGAAGTAGCCCAGGCCCGCGCCGCTCACCTCGCCGCCCTCAACTCCGCCCCCGCTCACAACCAGTGGAACGCTCCCGCTCACAACCAGTGGAACGCCCCAGCCCAAAACCAATGGAACGGTGCCCCCTCATGGCAAGGTCCCCCTGCCCAGATCAGATTAGCCCACAACGGCGCTGGAATCTTGGAGACCCCTGAAGTCGCCGCCGCGCGCGCTGCTCACTTAGCCGCCCACGCACAAGTAGGCCACAATGCCCCAGCTCACCCCCAACAACGTTGGTGAATACCTCCTTCTTCTATTTCTAGGTAGGTTAGATTCCTCTTGCATGTCATTCGCCTTCTCAAAGAGTGCTTGCAAATGACATCCTGGAGGTGAACTAAGATGCCCTCTTCCTTTCGATCTCCTCTTCCTTTAGTAGTATGTTAAAAGTGCTAGTGCGTCAGACTCTTCCTTTCTTTAGCTTTTGTTACTATTCTCTATAAAATTCCTACTATACTTTTTGTACATAATAAATAATAATTATATGTATGCGTAAACGAAATATATAAAACGAAAACAAAACGACTGCAGTTTTATTTACCAACAAAACTATTACAGAAACTGAAGTGTGACTAACAGTCACACGACTGGTTGTGACCACTCGAGGAGATTCGGTGGTGTCGATCCAAAAAGCGCGACATTGAGTTCTGCCGCTCAACACGCAATTCCTCCAGAATTCGGCAGAAAGTAGAGAACGAAGTGTCTTAACACTAGGTTCCCTTTGCCTACCCTGCTATCCGTGAAACTAAAAAAAAAAGAAACAGTAAATGAATTATAGTATAGAAAGACTTTTGTAAGTCATTTTTATAAGTTATTTATTGCAGACATGAAAGTTACCAGTAACATAGATAACCCAGTCATTTTATAGATAAGAGCATGTCCAATAATTTAAAAACGTTTATTAAAACTCACATTAGGTAACGTAGCGTGACATTTAGTTCACTCTAACATGCTATTGACGTGCAAAGCTAATGCAGTGGACGACAGTGCATATAATGTAAATTTAAAGTTATAGACCAACTGTATAGTCCACAAACTAATTTATGTTGTTGTTAAATAAAAAAATAATAAATTAGCTTCACGCTGTATCCCGCACACAGCAGGGCAGTGGGAGCGTAGTGTTAAGACACTACGTTTCCCACTTTCTGTCGAATTCTGGAGGCATTGCGTGTTGAGTGGCAGAACTCAACTCCGCGCTTTACCTCGATACCAAAGCGAAGAAATAGAAATATAAATTTAAGTGAATATTTCATCTCCTCGAATGGGGATAGAACCCACAACCAGTCGATTTTACAATCACACTTTGTCCCCCTGCGCCACGACTCCTATACTATATTGTACATATAGTTAGGAGTTTATATAGATAAGACTACCTAATAATTTATAGTCTAGGGCTCGATTTGCGTGCAAACGTCAAATTAAATATTGTAATTAAAGCAAAGTGTTATTATACGGTCTCAGTGACCAACGCGAGTAATTACATGGATGAGGTCAGGACGACGAATAACTTTAAAATGTGTAATTTTGCCATCGAAAGTAAACTGAGGCGGGACAAGGTCGATTTGTCATGTTGGCTATCAGCCGATTGAACCACAAACATTGACTATGTGAAATTAGGTTAGATCATGGAGGCTTGTATTATTTTCGTTGTTTTTCCGATCGTTACAACTGATATACTGGTACATATATAGATCGAAAGTGACGATACGTACACGCAAACACGTCGACAATATTTATTTGAACTCCAATAAAGACAATGGTAACCAAATATAAAAGTAAAATCAAAAATACACTGACGAATAAACTTGATAAGGTAATATAATATAAATATTTAAACATCATTCCAAACCTTGGAACATCATTCCAAAAATGATTTGACTCAAAAAAAGTGGTTTTACGTGTTAATACCAAAAATAATAAAAAACATCTTGTTTAATTCATCATTTTATATCTTCTCTTGTTTAATTCATAATTTGGAACATAATATACAAATTAAATAAAATTAATGATTACATAATTGTTGTATATTTCTTAAGCAAAATTGCTGGACTACTCAACCAGCCACTACGCCATGGTATGACTGGAACACAAACAGACCGACAAGCCGCAATAAAACCGAGGTCAGTGAGATATTTATCAGAGTGCTTTTAAAATTTTATCGATTATTATAAATAAAACAAAGTTGCACTGTTTCAAGTCACAAGATCAGAATATAACCATATAGATTATTCGGTCTTTCTCAATATTGGAAGATAATTATGTAGTAGTTCATTTCGTTGCTCTTGTGTCGAGGCAAAGCGCGGCGTTGAGTTCCGCCACTCAACACACAATGCCTCCAGAACTCGGCGGACAGTGGGGAATGGAGTGTCTTAACACTAGGTTCCCTCGGCCTATCCTGCCGTATGCGGGATACAGCGTGGAGCCGATTTATTTATTATTTTAATTAATAAGCAGCCGAAATGTTATTTATATTTTTACTAAAATTTTGATCATATAAATAAAGAAAATTATGAATCAAATAAAATATTGTTTTATCGTTCAGAAATGTATATTAATATTACATATATTTAATTAGGACAATCAATCACGCAACGTAAACTTTTATCAATCGGTCAGACATGACGTGAGAGAATACTTGTTAACCTCCACCTTGCATGGTCTACGCTATATAGGAGAGAAAAAACTGACATGGTTCGAAAGGTAGGCTGGGAAAAATATAATTATATATATTAAAATTAAAAATTAAATTAGCTTCACGCTATATCCCGCACACAGCAGGGTAGGCAGAGGGAACCCAGTGTTAAGACACTCCGTTCCCCACTTTCTGCCGAATTTTGGAGGCATTGCGTGTTGAGTGGCAGAACTCAACGCCGCGCTTTGCCTCGACACCAGAGCGAAGAAATGGAAATATAAATTTAAGTAAATATTTCATCTCCTCGAGTGGGGATCGAACCCACAACCAGTCGGTTTTACAGTCACACTTTGTACCACTGCGCCACGACTGGCCTCTAATAATATATATATTTTTAATAATGAGGCCAGTCGCGTCTTATGGGCACTGTAAACACGATAGATTACGGATTCGATTTCCACTCGAGAAAATGTTTAACATTTTAATTACCTCACTCTGATAATAACTCCGTTCTTAATGGGAACGGAGTGTCTGGTGGTAACACTATGTTCCTAGGTTCCCTCTGCATCAACATAATAAACCCGTATAGTAATCTCCTACTCAAAATATTAAAACATATATTTTTATCATAATTAATATTAAAGAAGTAATTAAAATTATAATATTCAAGAACATTCGATTTTGCAGATCTTTCTGGTTAGTGGCGTTTGGGTGCTCGCTAGTCTGTGCAGCATTCTTCATTTTAAACGTGTATGCGAAGTGGCGTATGACTCCTATGATAGTGAGCATCAATCCAGAAAACATGCCACTTGACCAACTACCTTTTCCCGCAATAACCATCTGCAATGTGAATCAAGCGAAGAAATCTGTAGCTGAAAGATATAAAAAATATGGGTATATTCACTTTTTTTTATTAGCTTCACGCTGTATCCCGCACACAGTAGGGTAGGTAGAGGCTACCTAGTGCTAAGATACTCCGTTCCCCACTTTCCGCCAAATTCTGGAGGTATTGCGTGTTGAGTGGCGGATCTTTACTCCGCACTTTGGACACTCAACTAGAGCGAACTAGAGCGAAAAAAAGAAAATATTAATTTAAATAAATGTTTCATTTCCTCGAGTGGGGATCGAAGCTACAACTAGTATATTTTACTGCGCCACGACTTTCCTCATAAATTATGTAGATAAATTCATTAAATTTAATCATGGAAAAATGTTGAAAGATTAAATAGATGTAACGATTCTGTTCTGTGACTGATCATCATGGAGTGAATGCTGATAAAGTGGGTCATGTAATTTCCAATATATTCTATTTACTAAGAAAAGAAGAATAAGAAATAAGCATAGAAATTATTGTTCTTTGTCCATAGAACTTTTTAGCTTTGACGCTCCTTCTTCATCTGTATAGGAGTGTAGGTAGAGAGAAGCTCATAAGCTCTACTTTCCTCCAATTTTCATCTACTTTTAAGTTTTAGAGAAGATTCTGAAAAAATTACATGAATTTAACTCACAATCATAGCGCGTATTTTTCTCAAAGATTCTCAAAGATACAGCCCAAATAACTCGAATTAAATTTCCATCAGAAGCTCAATAAATAAGAAAATACTGCAGAGCCTATGTTCCACTCTGACGGATGCTGACATTTTTGAAGATGGAATGGCTGAGGCAGCAGATTGGGATCACATACGTTCCTTTCTTATTAATGTTAGTAGTTTACTACTTTATATCCGACACTTTTAGATTAAAATAACCGTATGCTGCATAAAGCAGGATAAGCAGAGAGAATCTAGTGTTAAGGCACTAAATTCCCCACCTTTTGCCGATTTTTCGGGGTATTGCGTACTACACGTTATTTACACAACAGCTTCAATAATTTGTTTCATTTTATCAATGTCAAACAACAAATACGAACTTCCCAATTGGTTTCTAAAGTCAGCTGGAAATGTTGGAATACTTTGCGCAGTGCCAGATTAAAATATTTTAATACAAAATATGATTAACTTATCCATATTACTGGTCCTTTATAACATTGAATTAGTAACAAAAAACACTACTAATATTATTTCAGAACACACAAAGGCTTTTTTTTTCATTTTCTTTGTGTGTCCTGAAATTTTAATTTTTATTTGTTATTTTTTAATAACAAATAATAATCTAATAATAAATAACTCAACAACATATTATTTCTGTCATTTTAATATGTAGGTAACACAGCCATGTATTGAAATGCTAGCTTTATGTATTTGGAATTCGGCGAGTATGAACTGTCAGGATCTATTCAATGCGCAACTCACTGACGAGGGACTTTGCTGCACATTCAACGTCGTACATCGAGAGAAGATGTTCCGAAATCCGTATGTTTCCGTTTTCAGTTAATCTATTAAATTATTAATAACCATTTTAATATTAGAAATGTAAAAGTTTGTGAGAATGGATGTTGGTTCTATTTTCACCCAAAAACTACTGAAGGAATTTAAATGAAACTTTACAGTACAATAGATTTAGGCTTATTTTAAAATAAAAAATGCTTAAATATTTTCAATTAAATTTAAGATAAAGCAAACTATCTATACTTATAATAAATCTGTAGAAAAGTCGTTTCTGTACACTAAAAATAATAAAAAAAAAATTGGCTAGGGTGTTAAAGGATAATTAACAGAATCCATTTCCAGCATTTTTGGAATTTTTGTCTGTTCGTCTGCTTATCGGTTTATGTCAACAAGCATCACGTAAGAAGTACACAATCAATTTAAGCAACTTTTATACATAAAAATTACAAGTAAATCAAAGTAGATTTTAGTGTTTATTTCATTGAAATCGCTACACTCTATCAAAAGATATAAGTATTTAAGTTTTCAAGAAGTTTATATTTGATATAGTAAAAAATCAATACAGGTAACGCTATCTATTGAAGAATAGTAGGTACTAACGAATCTTGATACTCTCTTTCATACACGTAACGCTATTGCTATTGACGCTATTGACAAGAAATAGTAGGTACTAACGAATCTTTATAACGCAAAAAACGTTCTGTGGAGTTAAACACTAATTACGACGGGAGGAATATTAATCATTTTAATACTTTAGCACAACATCGTTTTCGGTTAATATAATTTTGTGTTACGTGAAATGTAACATAAAAACAGCATTTCTTAATTAAATAATCATCTAATTCAAGCGGGCAAAGCCGCGGGCAGGCCACTAGTAGTAAAATAATTATACAAGAAATCAAATTAAAAAAAAATATCAACATGTCATACTAGCATAGCTCTTGCTCCGGGGTTTCTCAGACATATTAAATATATTTTAGAAAAGATCTCAATGACATGAACTTTACGTTTCCATTGCCATCGGTCGATTGGACGCCTGAAAGTGGGTATCCTGAAGATGCACCTCCAGATGGATTTCCATGGAGGCCTCAAGTTAAGTATTGGTTACTAAATACTCGTATATAACAGTGAGTTTCGCACACTTAGAAGACTACACATGAAAACCATCTATTGTACTTTTTTGAAACCGGATAAAAATTTTAAAAGTACCAGGATTTGAACCCGCGCCTGCGAAAAAAACGTCCTCATCAAGCTACGTCGAAATTTTTATACGCTTGTTACAACTTATTTGTGTTGTTAGCATCTCCGTATGGAGATTTTTACAAATTTCTGCTACCCAAAGATAATTACTAAGAATTATCATTTGGCAAGAGACACTTTAAAATTGTTGAAAATATTTCATAATTATTATTTTTTTTACTTTTTCCACATTTAGGATAGCAAAATATTTTGTAGAATCGCCGCGCCTCTTAAAACATCCAAGCGCTCTGACCTCTGGCTCTGCCTTACTTTCTCATCCAGATACGTCAAAGTTCTTGTACGCTTGTTACAACTAACATCTTGTTATGTTAACATCTTTGTATAAGAATATCAGATTTTTTTGTAAAAGAACTAGGACGGTTTCCAATGGGCGTGGGTTTAAATCACGCTACGTTCAAATTTTGATAGATTTTCTATAAAGTATTTTTCTTTTCTAAGTGTGCGATTAATATTTAAAAAATATTAAGGACACATCTATTTCATAGTTGGATAATACAATTACTAAATTTTCACTGTCACTCCACTCTCCACTCCATTCCACTCCACTCCACTCCACTCCTGTCCACCGTTTGTAAAGTACAATGGTCCATTTATATAGATTCAGCAACAAAAGTAGTAAGTATTAGGTAAATTCGTACACTGAAATTTGAAATCACTAAATTCACCATCTAGTCTGTAATCCATTACTCATTGCTTTTAAGAGAAATAAAAATACAAACAACTGTTTTTCTTTTATAATTTAATTATTTTACAATACAACGTACTTATATTTGGTAAACTTATAAATTTGTACATATTATATTTTAAATGTTTTTTCGCACAGGAATTGGAACTGATCACGGATTAACACTAATTTTAGATGCTAATCTTGCCGAATACTATTGTGCTTCCACAAAAAGTACTGGATTTAAGGTTAGTTAAAAGAAATCATATTTATTACATTACTATCTTACAATCCAGAGGCCAGTCGTGGCGCAGCGGCAGAATGTGTGACTGTAAACCGACTGGTTGTGGGTTCGATCCCCAGTCGAGGAGATGAAATATTTACTTAATTTTATATTTCCATTTCTTCGCTCTGGTGTCGAGGCTTAGCGCGGCGTTGAGTTCTGCCACTCAACACGCAATGCCTCCAGAATTCGGCAGAAAGTGGAGAACGGAGTGTCTAAAACACTAGGTTCCCTCTGCCTACCCTGCTGTGTGCGGGATACAGCGTGAAGCTAATTTATTAGATTTTTTTCTATCTTACAATATTACTTATATTTAGTATATCACTGAAATGAATACCTTGTTGATAAACATTTTACAACATTCGCCATTTTCTATTTTCTAGATTCTTCTACACAATCCTACAGAAACACCAAACATAGCTAAACTTGGAGAAGTATACGGAACTGGTATAGAAGCTCGTGTGGCGATCCAGCCAAGGATCCTGGACGCTCAGCCCTCTTTAAAATATATAGATGTCAACAAGCGACTCTGTTTCTTCTCGAGTGAAAAGAACTTAGTGTTTTACAAGTATAATGAGAGCTTATGATTTCTTTAGATAAAGAATTCAGTATATTATAATATTTAAATGTATATAACAGCTACTTTTAAACAGTACATATTACTTACAATTTTTAGTTTCCCGAATTAAAACTGCTTTTTAGGTAGAGCCTTTAAAAAGGTTCTTTTGTTCAAATTATAGACGATTTTTTAAAATAAAAATATTTGCACTTTAGAACATACACGCTAAGGAACTGTGAAATGGAATGTGAAGCTCGTATCTTGCTCGATATATGTAAATGTGTGCTCTATTTTATGCCGAGTAAGTTAATACAATAACATAACTATAAGAAATATAAGAAATTTTACTTAGGTACACTTTAAAAAAAATACTGTATGGCAGGGCAGGCACTGCGAACCTAGTGTTAAGACACTCCGTTCCCCACTTTCTGGATCGGAATTCTTCGAGGCATTGCGTGTTGAGTGGCGAAACTCAACGCCGTGCTTTTATCTTGTGCCAGAGCGAAGAAAATGAAAATATTAATAAATAATAATTGATTTCACCGAGTGGAGATCACAACCATTGCGTTACATTAACACCCTTGTGCGGCAAAGGCTTCAATTACACTTTGAAATATAAATAAAAAAAAGTACATTTTAAAATAAAGAAACAAATAAACATAGAAACTGCTTTAAATTGTAACTTTGTATATTATTATGTAACTGTAAAGTACAAGATTCTCTTTCTTGTACAGACCTACATGAGAAAAAAAATCAACATTTTTATTAACATTTCACCTTCCAGAAAATAAAACAACACGAGTATGTGGGAAAGCGGACGCCAAATGTTACAGCAACATAAACAAATACATACCAAATGGTCAGTTAGTATGTTTTTATACCTATAACGTGAATTATACTTTAAAAAGAACTACATATAACTATAGTATAATAACATTTTTCACTAATCTTTTGAAGTATTTTTTATAATAAATTGATATTATAACTAATTTTGATGTAATCGTAAGCAATGCCTTTCAAAACTTAAAGTCTTTTATATAGTTAAGTTTTTTTTGGAATTAACTAGTATAAGGGAACCTTGTTACGTGCTCCTGCACATGCACTGAATCGAAAATATTAAATATTTCTATTAAATTTTAATTTGCAGGTAACACAAAGTTATTGCTTTTCAGCCTAACTATATTGTAAAATTTAAAAAAAAATGTAATCTATTTAATTATATTTAACTTACCCTTATAATAAAATATTTTTTTAGTTTTATAATAAAATTAGTTTGTTTTATGTAAAATAGGTATGGATAGGAGATGTGAGGAATGTTTGCCTGCGTGCACGGAAATCTCTTACTTTGAACGGCCAAGTGCGGCACCCTTAAACAAAGCGCTAGTTGGACATTACATTGAAAATATTAACCTCGTTCAAAACAAATCACCTGAATACTTCACGTAAATATATCTGTCTATTTTATTTGTTTTATATGTCTTTGCAGGCGTGTGGATTCGATTCCCACTCGAGGAAATGAAATATCTAATATTTTCATTTCTTCGCTCTGGTGTCGAGGCAAAGTGCGGCGTTGAGTTCCACCACTCAATACGCAAAGCCAATAGGTGCGGGTTCGATTTAAATTTTCGTTTTTTTATATATTTCTAAAAAAATCCTATGTGTAGAATAAAACTTTAAAAACGTTAAATATATGAAAGTTATTCATTCCCCCAAGTGAGAATCCAACCCAAAGCCGTCGCGTTTAGAGCTGAGATGCTGTTCCACTGTTGCCTAAAAGTAGTTTTATTAAACTACATAAATGATAATATGGGTTTAAGTATCCAAATTATGGTTTAGTATTGTAATGAAATCGTTTTAATTATTGCAGTGAAAATATGCTCGTTATACATTTTTATTTTGAAGATAACACGTTTATGAGATTCACTAAGGGAGAAATTTTTGGTCTAACTGAATTTTTATGTAAGTTCAATTAATCTTTTTTTTTAATTATAATCATTTTTTTTCTTGTACGTGAGTTTTTCACTCTACACCTCTTAAGCTAGTGGACTGGTTTTAATTAAATTTAGTAATACAATACAATATATTTTAGCAAAATAGTGACTATCTGTCAGGGTTAGCGTTGCCAGACGTCCCGATTTTGAGACCTAAAATGAAATGTCCCGATCGGGACAGGCATTGTCCCACCTTTCACGTATTATTCCACGTACTATGAAAAATCTTCTTTTATTACTAACTTTAATTAATACTTTAGTTTTAATTAGTAACTAATAATTTCATGGAAATACAAACAAGTATATTCCTTAGTTACATATAACGATTCTGAAGACTCACTTTACTACGTTACATATGGTAAACCAAAACAATATCGTTTTTAGGCATAGTGACGTTATTCTGTTAAAAAATATTTTATATTGATATCTATCACCATTGGAAGATTTATTTAACATTTTAATAAATTGATAAATATAAAATAAAATTCTTATTATATATTTGTTTTGTATCGCTTTTGGCATAAAAGTCACGCTTTGTTGCTTAAATATTTCAATAATCCCGCTTTTCATCTAGAAAAAATCTGGCAACGCTGTAGTTAGAGTGCACTCTAATAGACTAGCTAAAATATAAGAAATCGGAACATAAATTTTTGTGAAACTTTGTTTCCTGGCAGGATCTGGCCTGGCCGGTAGATCCTCTCTAAATATATGTTTTGCTTTTGCTTACAGCTAACACTGGTGGACTTCTGGGTCTGTGCATGGGGTTTAGTGTGATGAGCGCAGTTGAATTAGTTTACTACGTAACTCTACGCGCGTTGTGTGTCGCTCGAAAAAGGAAAACTTTGCAACCGTTTATTAAATAAATGAAGCAAATATTTATTGTTTTTTATTGCGTAGAATGGCGATATCTGAGTAAAAAATCACCGTTTAAATCACCGTTTATAAGAGTAACTCCGTATTGAACATGGAAGCGTAATTACAAATATAAAATATATTGTAATTGACAGAAACGAAACTAATGGATGTTTATGCTATCGTGGTACACTGTCTGACTGTACAAACATTAGTTGTAGGTCCAATCATCACATGGAGATGTGATTATTATTATTCCTTTCTCCGACAACAAAAAACGCGGCGTTAAGCTCCGGCTACGGCTACGGCTACGGCACACTAATCTTAACCTACATGAGACCCCTTAAAACGGTGAAAAATATATATAGTCTACCAGACAGATCAAGCATTATAATAAATTAGACTATGACACTGTCATGACAACTGTCTCTGATTGAAAAATTTCTCGTGACATCTGCCATTACGTAGACACGTGTCTAGTCTACATTTGGACACGTTCAATACACCGTCCAGCCCATAAAGAACAAAAAACAGTACATACTAATGCGAAATTATCGTGATCTATTCGTGCCATTAGGTACCAAGTAGAGCAGAAAATGTCATGTGTTTGAAACAAAACAAATGCATCTATTTATTATTTTAATTTTTTTAAATTTTTTGGCTATTTCTTTAATTACATTACAATACATTCAGTCTCAATACTAATTTACAGTTTGAATAGAAAATAAGGGAAGTCTGTATTTATGTACATTTTTTGTCTATATTTCACAAACTCTTACAAATAAATGATGTTCAATATATTTTGATAGGACTATTCAGTGCTAATCTGTTAATAATAAAAAAATAATTCAATAAAAAGTGATCGTATATTTCGGCACCAGGCGTATAGGTCAATAAATTAAACTGCATACATCATTTGTTTAAAGGCAATTATAAAAAGCTTTATTATTACCTATTTATAGGTTTCACACTGTACATAGCAAGGTAGGCAGAGGGAACCTAGTGTTAAGACACTCCATCCCCCACTTTCTGTTAAATTCTGGAGGCATTGCGAGTTGAGTGACAGAACTTAACGCCGCGCTTTGGTTTTACAATCACACTTTGTTCCCCATGCCACAACTGGCCCCAACTGATTTATTTATTTTATTTTTTTATTTATAAGTTACATAAAACAATAAATTCCCAACTTTATAATAAATCTTCTAAAAAGAATACTAAAATGATGTATGCAAGCTGACTTATCAATTCTTTTTTAATTTTATTTTTTAATTCAGGCCTAGTACACAATTTTTCTTTATAGAATCTAGTTGTATAATGAAAAATCCACATATTGTCTTTATAATATTAATTTCACATTAACTTTAGCTACGATTGTTGTCTTGCGGGACCTTGAGGTGGTGCTGGAGGGGCAGGCGGCGCAGGAGCATCGGGAGGTTGCAATGTCCGAGTCCTCCGTCGCGTATAGTGTTGCCATAGGAGAATTGCTTGATCATCCATAAATTTGCATACCTGGAAAAATTATTGTTATATATATATAATTTGTATGCTATATGCTGGCTTTCACTTGTGGCTACACCCTCATGGAAAAATATAAATAAGAGTTGTGCTTCACACTCATTATGCTTGTGGTTTCACCATAAGTACAATGGGTATCATTCAAATGATTTATTGACATGATTTTTGAATTCAAACCAGTAGTCCTGAGACTAGTAGTTCTACCAAACATATTATTCAATATTATAATAATATCATGGATAAATGTCATGGATATTATTATACTGTTATTTTAGTCTTTATAAAACAAAGTTAACAGGGTTTAAGTTTATTTTAATGTTTTTCTTTTTCAGAGTAAAAAAAAACAAAATAATCTCTCAAAATCTACTAATCTCTGGGAGAAGTAGTATTTCTAAATTAGAGCCAAATTTTAGCTGCTAGGTTTTCTCCGTTCACCATGCTGTATGTGGGGTACAGTGTGATGCTAAATATATATAAAATATCATTATGTATACTGTTTTATTTTAATAAACTTACCTGTGCTGAAACACACTCCCTTCTAAATGCCTCATGTTGCAACAGTTCTAAGAAATGTAAGCACATAGGATATTTTAGGTAACGGGCATATTCTGGCTCTCTCCAATACTGCAAGTATTTAATATAATTAATAAAAGGCTGTTCCTTCAGATATCCACGCTGAGCCAGAACTGCAACATAAGAATTTAAACATATTAAAATATTTAAACACATATAATCTTTATTTTATTTTTTTAGCTTCACAATATAAATAACACACATAGTAGACTAAACCAAAAGTACCAGGGAATCTACTGTTAAGACACTCTATTTCCTTCAAACCACTTACTTTTCCCACTTATACCAAATACTGGAGGCATAGAGTGTTGAGTGAGGAAACTCCACACCACATTAGCCAAGTTACCAGAGCAAAGAAGTTAAAAAATTATATATTCCATTCCCCAAATGACTGTAATAGAGACAAAGTGCATTGAGTTCTGCCACTGGAGAATGTATTGAAAATTGGTTTGAAAATGTAGAATGGAGTGTCTTGATAGTTGTAGGTCTCTCTGGCTACCCTGCTATATGCAGGAAACAAGTGAAGAAGTAAAAAAATATAAAAGTATGAGTTATATGATTTTAAAGCTGTTATTTTACTATATTTCAGAAACATAAGTTGCAATACTTATTTAGAAAACACATAAAAACAATTAAAGGATTTTCAAATTTTTATGTTTTTTAAATAAGTATATTTCTTTCCTAAGTGTGAAACAACATTTTTAAAATGTTAAAAATAACTTACAATGTATGTAATTTGGATTAGCTAAACACTGAACAAATTCCAGTTCCACCTGGAATCTTATTCTATTCTGCTCCTCAGTCTCCATAACTGAAATACATATTTAGAATACAGAAATGTATATTGTCTCAGTAAAGCTTAAACTCCAATAAAATATACCAAATTACCTTTGCCGGCCATCATTTTGAAAGACAATATGCTAAAACCTGACTCTCAAACAACACTAAAACTTATGCTAGTTTCAAACAACACATAATACATAAAAACAATTTCTAAATATTTTAATTTATAAAATTTATCCATAAAGAATGCAAATCAGCTATTGCTTATATATAGAAATATTCTTCTATACTCTTGCTGACATTTAAGTTCATATCGAAAACCATAAAAAACTACAATAATATTTTCAACTACTTATAATTTTATAGTACGGAAAATGGATTATATTATAGTACAAGTACGAGTCCAAGGTATTGTCATTTGAAGTAAACTGTGACACTGTCAAATATAACTGTCAGATCACTCTAAGTACAGAACGGTCGACGAGTCGTGGCCGCCCTAAACTTTTGCATAAGAAAAATAATTTAAACTGTGCCGACTATCGCATAATTTTTTTACATTTTTAAAACGTAAATCCACACTTTGTGAAGAAAAATACTTATTAGGAAAAAAAATTGTCCAACATAAATAACAAGCGTATAAGAATTTCAACGTAACTCGATGAGAACGTATGGCTTAGATGGTCAGAGCGCTTCGAAGGTTTCCAAAGAGTTCAAATCCCGCTACATTCAAAATTTTATACGTTTTCTTAATAGGTATTATTGCATTATTTTTGAGAATTATTGAAATCACTTTTAAGTCATTTTACTGCTCATATTTGGCACTGGGAATATTGTAGAGGATTTTATTGATGTCACAGTCACTATCAGGATGTAATTACGGCACATCTGTATAGCTATAAATATTACAATATGCTACAGAGAGAAAACCAAAAAAAACCCAAACTTGATCCATTCAGCCATCACAGCTAATTTTTAAGCCACGACTTGAACAAAATTTCTTGTCTATGACTAAAATTTAAATAATACCATAACACTGGCCACTAGTTTTATCTTGTCATTACTCTGTGTTCATACATATAAAGATTATAGAATATAAAAAATCTTTGGTTTATAATTTGTTCATATACTTCATTGTTCATTAGCCATAGCCTCCCCCTCCTATATTATTTGTTCTGTAGTGACTAGTGTGGTTATTATTTCATTGTTAATAAAAAGTTTCTACGTGAAAATTCTAAGTTCAGATTTTTCCTTATAATATATTCTTGTTTGTGTGTTAATTTTTATAATTTGTGATTTGTGAGTGACTTGGTACAATATTTTAAATTAAAAGGCGTAATCTTCTTTAACAATGTCGGGTCATAGATACTTTCAGGAAGGGAAAGACTTATTTGATGACGAAGTGGATGATGATATTTTCGTTAACAGCTATAGATCAAGGATTCCGCCACCACAACCGAAACCATCGCCCTACATTGCTGATTTAGAGAGGCAAAAACAAACGATGTTACAAAAACAAAAAGAAATTGAGCAGCGTACTGTGGAATCTTCGATACGAAGTATAGGTTTATTACGCGATTCAGAACAAATTGGCATTGCAACTGCTGAAGAACTTACCCGTCAACGTGAACAATTACAAAGCACTAGTAGGCGACTAGATGAAATAAATACCAACTTAAATTACAGTCAAAAACATCTTAATGGTATAAAGTCAGTATTTTATGGTTTCAAAAATTATTTATCAGGAAAATCAGATCAAACCCCACCAAAAAGTCAAGCTTCTCCAAGTTCTAGTAGTTCTAAAGCCGGTTCTAGTAGTAGATTAGATGATACTGTAAATACAATGAATTCATCCGGAGCAGATCACTTCTCCAGTCATCCAACAACACGGTTAAGAGGTCTGGACCAACAACTTACTACTGAACCTATATCTGATACCCAGCGGATAAATAAAATGCTAGATGCTAATTTAGATGAAATGGTCACACATATTTCTAGACTTAAAGGACTTGGAGTAGCACTTGGTGAAGAAATTGAACAACAAAACCAACTCATTGATGATATTCATGATAAAGTTGATGTTGCAGACATAAAAATTGGCCAGCAAAACAAACAAATGAATAAGCTTTTGGGAAAGTAATATTATATAATGTATATGACCTTATTTTACAAAAGTTGTAATGTGTACATTTAATATATTTTTATTTTATATACCACAATCATAATAAGTAGAAATCAGATTCAACATGGAAGTATGGTAGAACTGTAGCCAATTATTTAAAAATCTTATCAATTAATTAATGCTTATCAAATTATTGTAAAATATGATTTGTAAAGTTATTTTAGTTTATTAAATGATTATGAATGCACTTTCTACTTATTTTAATACTTTTTCATTATTAGTTACTAAATGTGTACATACATTAAATTAATGATACATTCCAATCTAGTAGTTACTAGCCTGGAATGTTGTTTATAATTACATATACATAAATATGTTATAATAAATATTTTCTATGTTATAAATTATTGTTATTCATTCTAATAGTCTTAAGTCACTGCACACTTCTTTATCACATATAACCCTTGCAAATTTAATAAAGTAATAATAAAGTAGGAATATAAATAAAAAATATTAATAACAAATTATAGACTATTAGACATGTATAGATTTTTGTTGTAAAAATTCTCCACCTAAACTATGATAAACCCTCAAATAGCATAAATAAATAAATTATACTGTGGACAAGACAAAGCTGTAACAGTTTTGTTTCCTCTTTAATGTACAATAATATTCTATAATTTTTATCATCATACTAGTGATGAGCTTAATGTGCTACAGAAGTCATTAATACAGGTCTTTTTTTATATTTATTTAAATTTTCTTGATTTTAGTTATTTTCTGATAAAAAAAAATAATATAGACAGTAAAGATAACAGAATTATAAAAGTAAATTTTCTATAAATTAAAATATGTAGGGGTTAAAACAAAAGTGGAGACAAAAGCATTATCTTTTTATTTAGTAAATTAAGAAATGTAATTGGACCAGACAGCTTACAATTTCACATAATAATAGAAGATAAACAAATCAGGTATTTGAAAACCTACAAAGTAATAGGTTGGAAATCTTTTTTAATACTACTATACATACCAATGTTTCCCTCTTTCCTTACATGCAATTTCTTCAAAGTTGGGTGAAAAGATGAGAACAAATTATCTTAACACTAATTCCCTTTACCCTGCTATATGCGGGATACATGATAAATCTAAAAAACTTTTGTTTAAAATGATATATGATACATAATTCTCTTCTATGATCGGAATTAATTGCAAATAGAATATATCCATTAACAGTCTACCATTGTTACATTATCCACATTTTTTTGTAAGTTATGACTTTTCATATGTTTAAGTAACACCCTTCTGTTAGCAAGTTTTTTATTACAAATTTGACAAAGAACTTCTTTATTTGTGTGTGATTCCATATGAACCTTTAAGCCAGAAGAAGTAGCAAATCCCTTAAAGCAGACCTCACATTTGTGAGGCCTCTCTACCGTATGTGAATGAGCAATGTGCACTACTAAGGAATGTTTAGTGGCAAAACTTCTATTGCAATCTTTATAGACACAATTAAATGGCCTTGGTTTTTCCTGACCTAAATGTAGTAGCTTATGAGCTCTCAAATAGGTGGCCCTTGTGAATGTTTTAGGACATTCCGAACAAGCAAATTCTTTTACGCCCTTATGACTCTTTATATGCATCATCAAGGTAGATTTTGCAGTAAACCTTTTACTGCATGTTACGCAAACAAATAGCTTGCTATTACTTGAATGTGCTACACGAAAATGTTCCTTTAGTGATTGTCTAGATTTATATGTTTTATGACAAAATCCACATTTAAATGGATTTACTTCAGTATGAGACAACAAATGTTGTCTCAATCCACTGGCTGTGTGAAAACTTTTCCCACATTTAGGACACAGAAATCGGCGAAATTCTGCATGTTTAGCCATATGGTACCTTAAACTATATATTCTAGTGAAAGATTTGGAACAAATATTACAAGAATATTTTTTGTCTCCTTCCTTTCGGTGCAGTCTTTCTGTTGAGGTAATTTCTGTAACAGGTGGTAGAGGTGTAAGTTCTTTATTTTCAGGTACATCAGGTCGAAAATCCATAGCTGTATGATTAAACAGAGGAACATCATATTCATGGTCTTGATATACAACATTGATATCAATGGGATCTACATTAGATCTTTGGGTATTACTTGAAGTTGATTGAACTGTAAATATCTGTGATAGAGTTACATTAGCTTTTAAACAACTGAGTTTAAAATTGTATGCAAGTAAAGCTGTAGAGACACATGATGCACACATTCCTTGTGGCCAGTTGTCTTCGTCATTATTCTGAAATGATAAAGTATTATGAGTTTCGAAAGAGGTAGAAAAAACAACGCACTATATATATTATTAAACATACTTCCAAGCAATTCAGAAAAACCAATATATCAATAAGTTTAATTTTGTTCATTTCATGTTCAATTAAATCTTGGATATTCATGAACATAGTAGGATCTCTTGAGTCAAATTCTCCTAAGCAAGTTCGGCATATGTTCTTCGTTAAAGGTACAATTAGACTAGTATATTCCATTTTAAAAATCCTTTGTATTCTTCATTGTAATATAATATCGAGCAACAAGGAAATATAAGACTAATCATTAATCATGGGAATATAACCATTTTTCACCAACAACCAGCTTAAGTTATATCTTTATATTTCATCAATTTTATGAAAGTTTTAAGTTTATGGCGTTCTAATTTTAATAATTTTACGTTGTCCCTACGAATAATTAGTCTTCAATTTAATACAAAGTGTAAGTAATAAGTACGCATTGCAAGATATAATTGTATGGAGATATAGAGAATCATCCTAAACGCAGGTCATAGACCACAGAAACAAAAATGGGAACAGATAAGCGCCGTGCAAAAACAGGTCCACAGAATACATAGCATAAATTATACCCCAATGGACATACGGCAAATGTCAGTGGCCACAGACCAAAATTCTCAAAGGCAAAAACAAACTATAACTTACAAAAATAATGTTGAAAGAAGTAATTAATACGACAAGTACGTATCTTAAATAATTTATGAGACTACCGGCCCTCTCACGGCTTCGCCCGCATGCCACCTATAATTATTTTTTTATGCTGCATTTGCCAAGATTGAATATATGATTTATATATTTAATCATTTTTCATAATTCTGAGGAAGTGATACTTGAGAGCCCTCTTTGGGACTCGAGGCTAGGCTTACGCCTGTAAACCGAGCGTTGAAAAATATTAAGGCAGATTCAAACTGGGTACTTTTAAATCGCGCGTCTGTCTCACCTTAAAGGCCGGCAAGGTGTTTTCGAAGGTCAACCGAAGTCTCTCCCTACCTTCTCTTACCACTCTTTGCCGTCATAAATCTTGCCATTCTATCATCAATCATTCGTTCGACGTGCCCAAACCAGCTGAGCACGTTCTTCACCATTATCACCAAGACATCCTCATAAATATTCTTTATCTCAAATAATATCTGAGTAAATTAATAACCTTCTTACCTACGGTAAGTTAAATTACCAGCAGTGCAGTGCCCTTTCGGTATATGTGTTCTGTAGTGCAGTGTAGTGGCGTAGCAGAGGTATTTGTTACCTGGTGCAGGTCTTGATAATAAAAAAATATTGCAAAATTTTCAAAACGGACCATACGCGCTTTTTGACTAGCAAAGTAAGTAATCACATTTTCAAAATCAATGCTATCGACTAGTTCATGTTCGATTGACATGATAGTGAGATTGTACTTTTCATTTTCATTCTCTAATTTTTCTTGTACATTTGAAAAAAAAATAGTAGATTTTTTTTTATACCCCTTTCTTTTTGATGCCTGGTGCGACTGCACCGTTCGCACCCTGGGTGGGTCACTCAGCTACGCGACTGGTGCAGTGTACAGAAAAGGGTGCAGTGGTAGTGTAACAGAATTTCAGTAATGTTACTTGATATTTAATCTGTAAGCCGAGTGCATAGATAACTTAAAATTGTATTCTGTGGTAACTGGTAAAAGGATTAGAAATTCTTCGTTCCCTTTTTGACGTGTAAATTGCATAGCTTTGCGTCGTGGTATGCTTCAATTATTTAATATTACAAGTTAATATAGTGTTTATGAACAAATAACTGGGTATGTTAAATTTATGTAAAAAAATATTTCTTCTTAATAAAATTAGCAAATATTGAAGTTTTTACTTCCCGAAATGATAACACTCTAACCTTAAATTTACAATTTTCTGTTTTTTAAAGGAAAAAATTATTTCAGATACTTAACATATATAACTATGAGTCGGTTTTTTGCAACTGGTACGGACTCTGAATCCGAAAGTTCATCTGAAGAGGAGCAAGTAGTACGGGCACCAGCGCCCGTCTATACGGTATGTTCATGAAGTGTAAAATCATGATTTTAAAAGAATTTTTAATACTAATACATAATACTTACTTTTGTAAATAATAATTCGCTTATACTTAGTACTAATATCACTTTTATTTTATTTGGTAATACACTCAAAATTTGGTGCTCTCATTAATAAAGTCTATGTAAAACAATATTAATAAACCTGATGCAATATTTATTGTTATCATCAATCATTGCAATACTTCTTTTAATGTGCTTATATTTAAATAATATTATGTTTTTACTTTTTCAATGTACTATATGTGATAATAATAATTATCTTGTGCCATAAACAAAAGCATATATATATATAGAAATTGTAGAACAAAATTTGTGACGCTAAGTTCTTTCCACCTACACTGCCTCCTATATGCGGTATACACAATAAACTAGGAAAACAAATATAAAAATACTCAACCATTTAAAAAAAAAAAATTAAATTAGCTTCACGCTATATCCTGCAGACAGCAGGGTAGGCAGAGGGAACCTAGTGTTAAGACACTCCATTCCCCACTTTCTGCCGAATTTTGGAGGCATTGCGTGTTGAGTGGCAGAACTCAACGCCGCGCTTTGTCTCGACACCAGAGCGAAGAAATGGTAATATAAATTTAAGTAAATATTTCATCTCCTCGAGTGGGGATCGAACCCACAACCAGTCGGTTTTACAGTCACACTATGTACCACTGCGCCACGACTGGCCTCACCATTTCTTTACCATAATTTATTTTTATACCTGTCTATTAATTATTCTTTTACAGTTTAGTGATGATGAAGAAGAAACTAAACGTGTTGTGCGTTCTATGAAAGAGAAGCGATATGAAGAGTTAGAAGCAATAATCCATTCTCTTCGTAACCACCGTAAGATCAAGGATTTCTCATCAGCGTTGGCTTCTTTTGAAGAACTCCAGCGAGCTTATACTAGAGCGGCTCCTGTGGTTCAAAAAGAGGAAAATGGAATTGCCCCAAGGTTCTTTATCAGAGCCTTAACTGAATTAGATGATTGGGTATCTGGTGCATGGAATGATCGTGATAGTCGGAAAGCTCTGTCAAAGGGTAATAGTAAAGCCCTAACATCTTTAAGGCAAAAATTAAGGAAATATGCTAAAGATTTTGATGCTGAAGTTTCCAAATTTAGAGAAAATCCTGATTTGCCTGATGAAGATGATGAACGCAAGGGTAAGTATGCTATTTAAATAAAATTTAACAAAGAATGTATTCAATAAATTTAACAAAGAAAAATTGATTTAATTGCACTGACACCATCACCTCATAATATTATTGCCTTTTAGATAAAAAATACAGATGAATAAAATTCATATTTGTTTTGACAAGCATATTCCTAGTTTAAATTTTACACTATAAACATTTTGCTTATTAAGGCAATATAGTTTTATATATAATAGCCATATTTTTTTATATTAACATACACTACAAGTATAGTCTTATTGTAGACACCTCATCCTCCGACGAATCTGACGACGAGGACAAAGTGAAGGAGAAACCTAGAATCGCTCATTCACCTGAACCGCCCCGCAGGCCTATACAGGCAGATGATGAGTCATCAGATTCTATGGATTGGGGCTCTAGTTCTTCTGACTCAAGTTCCAGCTCCGACGACGAAACCCGTGGTGCTGCAACACTAAGGGAGAAGTTCTTGAAGCGTACCACCGAAAGAGATGAAGAAGAAGAAAGAGACAGACGTCGTGTTAGACGCGAGAGACGAGAACGGGGCGGCAAAATTAGTAAGAAAGATCAAGCGGACGATGGTGGCGAATGGGAAACAGTACGTAAAGGAGCCGCCACGTCGGATAAACCTAAAATGTTTGCTAAGGTATTGTGTCTTTTTATTTTCATAAAACTCATAAAGAGGTGTTCTTTAAAATAAGATTCCCGTTGAAAGGGGTGCTGGAGATCAAAAAAGGTGACAAACTTCATGACATCATCTTTTAAAATTCATTGCGTGCGTGATTCAACGCCATTTCAATTCCTCGAGAGGGTATCGAACCCACAACCAAATTAAGTCAAATCTGCCCCTGCGCCACGACTGACATCTAATAAAGTATAATTGTAAGTGTAAAATTGTCACCGGCCGGCCGTCAAATTTTATTTTAGGTTTATGAAATTGGGATGACTTAATTTAGTTGAGTTAATTTCAACACACTTTCAATCTATAAAAAATATATATATATTTGATGGAGTACATTAAAATAAATGCAGACTTCTGGTGAATTACTACTAATATATAAAACATTTTCTTTTCTTGTCTTTAGGACAGTGACATTGATGCAGCGTCAGTTGTAAAAAAACTGGGTGAGATAAGTGCTGCGCGTGGCCGCAAGAGAACTGACCGCCGCGCTCAACTGGAACTACTTCATGAACTGAGAACTGTCGCTCAGCAACATAATCTAGGTGATGCCTTACAGTTGAAGCTTCGAGCTGCCACCGTCGCAGCCCTCTTCGATTACAACCCCAAGGTCTCCGATGCAATGAAACCAGAATACTGGTCGAGGCTCGTGGAAAATGTCGACCATATGGTGACATTGCTGCTCGCCCACGAAGACATGCTTCTTAGCGAAACCTTTACTGAAGAGCATGAAGAACTCGTTACTGCGCCGTTTAAGGTCCGCGGTTGCCTGCTTACCGCTCTAGAACGCTTGGACGACGAGTTCACCAAACTACTGAAGGAATGTGATCCACATTCCAATGAGTATGTGGAGAGGTTGAAGGACGAAGTACGCGTGTCGGCTTTGATTGACCGCGTGTGCCAGGTTGTTGAACGGGACGGGTCACCCCAGGAAATTTGTCGCGCATACCTCCGCAAAATCGATCATCTTTACTATAAATTTGACCCACGCGCCGTCAAGAAAGACCTTCCTGCGGGTGAAGAGACAACCATTAAGAAAATGGAACGTCTCTGCAAATATATTTACGCAAATGATGACAGCGATCGTCTGAGAACACGCGCCATACTGTCTCATATATATCACCACGCCTTACACGACAACTGGTTCCAAGCCAGAGATCTCTTGCTTATGTCTCACTTGCAAGAGAACGTTCAACATTCGGATCCTAGCACTCAGATCCTGTACAATCGTACAATGGCCAATTTGGGACTGTGCGCTTTCCGCCGGGGCAATGTGAAGGAAGCCCACGGATGCTTGGCTGAGCTGATGATGACAGGAAAGCCCAAGGAGTTGCTCGCCCAAGGTCTTTTGCCGCAACGGCAACACGAAAGGTCTAAAGAACAAGAAAAGATTGAAAAGCAACGTCAAATGCCATTCCATATGCATATAAACTTGGAGTTGTTGGAGTGTGTCTACTTGGTTTCCGCCATGTTGATTGAGATCCCATATATGGCCGCCCACGAGTTCGACGCCCGCCGCCGTATGATCAGTAAGACATTCTATCAGAACTTGCGCGCGAGTGAGCGGCAGGCGCTGGTGGGCCCGCCGGAGTCCATGCGGGAGCACGCCGTGGCCGCCGCGAGGGCCATGCGGCGCGGGGACTGGCGCGCCTGCCTCAACTTCATTGTCAATGAAAAAATGAACGCTAAGGTGAACATAGTAACTATAATATGATTATTATTTTTATTGTAAGATATATTTGTTATAACATTTTACCCGATTGTTGAGGCAAAGAAGGGTGGCATTCTAGAGACAAAACTGGTTGACTGACTTAGACAATTATTACGTCTTTCAATCCGTCTTAACCTTGCGAGTGTCACAAATGGTAATAATCAAAATTTACCACAACAACAACCTATTTTCCAAATAAAAAAAAACTACAACATTCTAGAGCAGTTGTTCCCAACCAGTAGTCCGCAGAAGCCTAAATATGGTCCTCGGGCGATTTTAATTTTATGACTGGGGATGGTGAGGCGAAGTTTCTGTTTAATTATCATAGTTATTTTTGATTATACTTACATGCATCACTATGAAGGATCACTATCCTTGCTACCAAGAATGACAAAAGTGGTCCTTGATCAAGAAAAGGTTGGGAACCCCTGTTCTAGAGGCTATCATGGCGGAGTAGCACGAGCATGTAACTGTAAAGCGACGGTTCTGGGTTTATTTTAATTTTTTCACTGTGGTAACATGGCAAAGCGCGGAGTTAAGTTCCGCCATTCAACACGGGCGCAGAACGGAGTTTCGTAAAACTAGGTTCCCTCTGACTAACCTGCTATAAGCGGAATACAGCGTGAAGTTGTAAAAAAAACATGTAACATTTTTTTTCCAGGTTTGGGACCTAATGGTTGGTGCTGATAATGTGCGCGCAATGCTGGGACGTCTTATCAGAGAGGAATCCCTCCGCACATATCTCTTCACTTACGCCCATGTGTACGCGTCTCTATCGCTTCGTTCTTTGGCGGACATGTTTGAGATGCCACGACAACGCGTACATTCCCTCGTATCTAAGATGATTATAAATGAAGAACTGCTGGCGTCTTTGGATGACCCGAGCGAGTGCGCCATCTTACACCGCTCTGAACCTACTAGGATGCAAGCGCTGGCGCTGCAACTTGCAGATAAGGTAAATCTATATTGTACATTTCGATCATGTTTACTAAAACTTATTCCATTTTAACGTACTTCTATTAGCTTCATCTGTATCCATAAATAAATTACCGTACGAAAATCTTATATTTTCATAGCCATGGAGGACCAGGATAACGCGAACTACTTTTATATAATAAATTTTCATTCGTAGGTGGGTAACTTGGTGGATTCGAACGAGCGTATATTCGAGAAGCAGGGCTCGTTCTTCCAGCGGGGTGGAGCGCCGCGGGGGGAAGGGCGGCAGCGCGGCGACCGACCGCGCGAAGGCTGGGGTCGTCGCCAGCGCAACCGACGCCGCGACGACGAGAGGCACGAGGACTAAGAGCATTAAAGCACCCCACGCCTTGCATTACCAACGGCCAATGGACTGTACGAGGGAAAACTCAAATTCAGGCAACTTTTCAAAAATCAAAAAAACGACACCTAAGTGAATCAGGTTGCTGTAATATAGAAAAGAAAAAGAAAATTCAGCACACATCTGAAATATTTTGTAATGAAACAAATAGAAATATTGTTTTTACTAATTCACCTGCAGATAATAAAACGATGTTTTTTCCCATTATATTATATAGATTTCTTACTGACAACTTATATGAGAATTCAATATACAACTTATTTATATTATATGTAAAACATCTGGCCGTATGTAAGGGTGCTCTTATTTTTTCTCTTACTAATAAATCCTTTTACACTGGTTAGCAGCGCTCTTCCGATCTATGGGTAAAAACAGCGTTGTTAACATTTTTCGTAAATTATTCCAGATGAAATAACATCTTCAATCTGCTTGTAATAAAGAAATATGAGAAATGTTTCTGTGCGCTTGATTATTTGTAGAGCGGAAGAGCGCTCACAATAAATATGATTATTTTATCACACAACTTTTTGTGAAATAAAAAGTATACTGCAAATTTTGTTTTATTTTTTGAACAACCCCTAAGGTGTTAATTAACTTGATTTCCTAATTCTTATTATTCTTCCTATTTCTTATCTTATACTTTACTTTTTATATATAAATGTAAAATGCTTATCACACTGAACCATTTTTGCTACAGTGGCGTTTCAATTATTTCTTATATTTAAACTGGACTTCTGTTCTATTATATCAAGTATGTAAGTCTTCAAAGTAAACTATAGTCCAGATAAGCTAAACAAGGGAAAAAGTATCTAATAGTTCGAATTGAAAAATTATTTGTGTTGAAAAGTAAATTTATTGAAAAAGGCCTATTTAACAACTTTAATAGCCAGCTCAGCCACTTAGATCCATAAGACCTTAAGATAAATCTAAAATAAATGTTTTCCGTAAACCTATTAACAATAATATTATAATGAGGATGAGGAGTGCAATTTGCCAAATAACATTTTGGAGAAATGATAATAGTACCTACAATAGACTTGTCACTTTATATAACTTTTTATTAGACTTCCTCGCTTTAATAAGACTACTTACGTGGCGTTTACTTGCGCCGCTTAAAGAAAGTGGATAACGTTAAACGTAGACCATATAAAAGTATAATTATTTAACAACATTTGATTATGATAGAATACTTTCTTTTTTGTATCATTTAATCATAAAATTAATTTCAAAACAAAAATATATATGTATATAAGTAATAATCTATTGTAGATACAGCACTTAATTTTTGTTAAGAAAAAAAATGTTATTTTTCTATTAAATAATAATCAAGTGTTAGCAAATTTTTTAACGTTAAAAATTCTCATTGCCAAAATAAAATATTCGCTATATTTAATACAACAATTTAATATTATAATAATGATATAAATCTGCGTCTTTCGGAACGCTTGAAGATGGCGCCTATCAAATTTGCGGCGGGGACAGAGGTGAACATATCTCTGACATTTTACTGAGTCATATTTTTGGTATTTCGAATTATGTTATTTGTGTGGATATCTGTTTAAAATTGTGAATATATAAGATTTTCATAAATCTAAAACAAAAAATTTGCTATTTTTTAACCAAATACACAATGGCGGCGACACGAAGACTTCAAAAGGTATGGTGATGGAATTTTCTTTTCAATAAGTATATAAATACGATTGGTACAGTAGAAGATAATTGAATTATCCATAAACCAAGTCATAAGACAAATTTTTGGATTACTTTACCGATTCATATAGTATTTTAAAATCAGTTATTACTTCAGAATACTAGGAATAGATAATGACATGATACATTTTATTTTCAGGAACTAAACGATATAAGACAATCTGGGCTAAAGTCTTTTAGAGACATCCAAGTTGATGAGTCCAACATCTTGACCTGGCAAGGCTTAATTGTCCCTGTTAGTATGACAATCAATTGTTCTTATTCTTAATTTTTGTATCATATAGAAATTTACAGAGCTTATATTCATTTACTTTTATAGGACAATCCTCCGTACAATAAAGGTGCTTTCCGCATTGAGATTAACTTTCCTGCTGAATACCCGTTTAAACCTCCTAAGATAAGCTTCAAGACAAAAATTTACCATCCAAATATTGATGAGAAGGGGCAAGTTTGCCTTCCTATTATTAGTGCTGAGAATTGGAAGCCAGCTACAAAGACTGATCAAGGTTTGCATAACAACCCACTATATAATTTTCCAATGGTGTATAGGTTTTTTTGATTTCATGACACATCCCACATTTAGAAAACTAGGTAGAGTAATAGGTTTTCTTGTATAAGACACTGTTTTCCATGCACTGATAATACATGATACACAGTGAAAGAAGTTGGCACAATGCTTTATATTAACAGAGTGAGGCAAAAATTTATTCTTTCTGAGTAGGAATTAAACTTACATACATCCCATTTTGGTCAGATGCTGTATTGCTGCCACCACAATGTTCTCATTGTTATGATTCATCAATAAAGATATGGTTTTTTTTTATTTGCAGTGATACAAGCTCTAGTTGCTCTTGTAAATGATCCTGAACCAGAACATCCGTTAAGGGCTGAACTTGCTGAAGAATTTTTGAAAGATAGGAAAAAGTTTACTAAAAATGCAGAAGATTTTACTAAAAAGTATAGTGAAAAGCGGCCTACAGATTAATACATTTGAATTAACAGCACCTTTCAATGACTAACTTATTAGTATTACTGCTGTATTTGAAGCTATTAAACATGATTTAACTTAATTTAAACATAATTTGTCAGAAATGGCATGATGTGCTGTATAAACGTTTCATTGATTTGCATTTATAGCCCCCATACTTTTTGCTGCAACATACAGCATGTAATATAAGTAAAAAATTTGTTATGTCAATATTGCTGTCAATTCTAAGAATGCTATGGAATATGGATAAATTGTTCTTATAAAAGTCCATAAGCTTGCAAAATTAAAGCACCAATACTGTGAACAAAGGGTTTTAGTTTAAATAAATTATCTAAAGATAAGGAGTTTAAGAGATTTACTAAGCTTTTCTATTTTTCTTTCGTACTGTCCAGAAAGTATTAGGCTCTTATTTTTTTTTTTACTTAATTATATTTATTAATTACATGTATAATGATATGATTTATAATATTATTTTGAACTATATTTATGCTTATAAGAACAAATTTATGATTTTAGAAACCTGCTTATATTTTTATTTTTTTAATCAGTGTCTAAATAAATGTCATGTGTAACAATTACAATGATTATTTGCCTAACATATAAAGTATAAAGATGCAATATCAATTCAATTTATTATGAGATATATTTGAATTTATCTTTATAGTGTTAATATAATTTTTCAATTACTTTAAATTGTTTCAAGAAAATATTTTTTTTATTTAACAGTTCACAGAAAAGCATGAACATGTCAAAAATTCGTGACATGCATGAAATTTTAATATCTTATAATTTTTGAAGCTACTGTTATTTATTGAAATACTGTTAAAGGTAGGTATAATTTCCATAGATTTATATTTTTTTTCTGCAAACAATTTAAATTTATGATAATTTGCTATGTTCTATAAGAAAATGGGAAATACATGTTATATATTTTTTCATTTTATATTTTATTATCAGTTTTTGATTACAAACCATTATTGTGAACATAAAAACATAAGATAAATGAAACATAAAATGTTTAATCAATAAACTCGTAAGGATCCTTGAAATTGCTATTTTGTTCAACATTCAAACATAATTTATTTTTTACTAATGAATTAATTTTTGTATCATTATCAATTTCTATTTTTCGTTTTTTGCTAGATGGTCCTGCATTCTCTTCTATTTCGGTTGGTGCTAAATATTTTCTTAGGTTACCTGAAATATGCCTTATAATAAATAGTAATTGTATCTGACACAACACTACATTTAAAATATTATTATAATAGAGGCAGTAGTGCAGTGCCACAATTGTCTGTAAAAGTGGTGATTGGCAGTTCTATTCGTACTCCAGGAACTTGTTTTTGAATTATTTTAATTTAATTGAATGCTGGGATTCAACACGAAAGTGTCTATGCAGATTATCTTAACACTAGGTTACCGCTCATATTATGAGCAGAATACAGTGTAAAGGTAAAAAAAATATACATGTACCTCTAACTATATTTAAGCAGTTTTCTATATATTGCCTGCTGTTCAAGTCTCTAGCTAATAAAGGTTGCACCATCAAAGTGTAGTCTGGTCCATACTGAGGCCAATTGTTGTGCTCAGGAATATTATTATCTAATTCAATACTAACGGCTAAAGCTGTGAGTGATGTCCAAAGCTTGGCTGTGTTTGGATTATTGTATCCTCCTAAAAAGTGATTTAAGTAAATGATTATCAAGTTAGCGCTTCATGTTGTATCCTACACACTGCAGAATATGCAGAGCATGCTTTGCTTTATTATCAGAGCATAGAAATAAAAATATTATATATTTAATTCCACCCCCTAGTGGGAGTCAAACTTATAACCGTCGTGTTTACAGTCGCACACTTCTGCCAAAAAATAAAATATGAATAAAATTACATGTTTTACATATATGTAATTTTGCTAAATTTGTTATTTGGTTTTGGGCTAAATTATGAGTGATTCATCTTAAACATTACCTCCACCTAAAAGCAGAGTGGGTTTTAATTTATTTAGTACACTGATAATGCAAGCCCTGTATCCATCTATTGTTAAACCCCCACCACCGTGTGGATCTCTTGCTAGTGCATCTGCTCCACATTGCACGACCATAGCGTCAGGCATGAAGTAGGAATAAATCATTGTGAAAACACTAAAAGAAAAAAATATTTAAGGAAAGTAAATTTTTTATTAACAAAAATAACTTATAAGTTTAAGAGGCCATCTGGCATGGTGGCACAGTGTACAATTCAGGTTTGGAAGTTCGATTCCCAGTTGAAGGAATGGATTTTTTAATATATTTATTTCATCGCTCTGGTAATGAGATAATGCAGCTTTAAATTTTTCAGTATCCAATACCACATAATGCACATAGCAGGGTAGTCAGAGGGAACCTAGTGTAATGACAATCTGTTTCCTATATTCTGCTGAATTTCTCTATTGCAATGTATTGATGACATTGCATGTAGAGAGATAGAACTAAGCCCATGATTGATTAATGTTGTTATCAAAGCAATAAAATAAATATAATTTATTCTTTAGAGTAGAATTCGAACCTACTACTTTTTACTACTGCTTACATTCCGTCAAATGCAGTGCCGCACGCAACGACGGCCTCAAATAAACTTTTTAAACTGATACTAAAACTCACTTTTCAAAGATATATTTGTAGGTCTTATCGGAGTAACTAGCATATAGTGGTATGTTGCAAGCAAAGCCTCTTCCATTTAATGTACCTATATCTTCTAAGCTTCCGGTGCCAGGATAGAAACCTGGCTCATACTTATGAAATGAAAGGGTAAAAACGGATTTACTTAGGTTGTAGGCATCTTGGACTCCATTACCTAATTTTTTAATGAAATTATCAAAATCAATAAACAAAGAACTCAAAAATATTAAATATAAAAAGTAAAAAGAGGCCAGTCGTGGCGCAGTGGTACAAAGTGTGACTGTAAAACCGACTGGTTGTGGGTTCGATCCCCACTCGAGGAGATGAAATATTTACTTAAATTTATATTTTCATTTCTTCGCTCTGGTGTCGAGGCAAAGCGCGGTGTTGAAATCTGCCACTCAACACGCAATGCCTCCAAAATTCGGCAGAAAGTGGGGAACGAAGTGTCTTAACACTAGGTTCCCTCTGCCTACCCTGCTGTGTGCGGGATATAGCGTGAAGCTAATTTAATTTAATTTTAATTTAACTTAATTTAATTTAAAAAGTAAATTATTTACCATGGTGTACATCCAAATCTATATAGAGTACTTTAGGAAATTTTATTCTTAATTTTTCTATTGCAATAACAATATCATTTACATAACAAAATCCTTCTGCTCCAAATCTAAAATATATATAAAAATTGTCATCCAATCAAAAGTTGAAAATCCTAGAAACCTGATTAACAAGATTACAGCCTGGTTTCCAAAGCAAAGAGAGCAAGCCCTTTAAGGGTTATGTTGAACTCACAAGAGTAAACTGGCTACTTTTATTTCCACCAATAAATAGTAAGGAGGAAAGGATGAAGTGAGCTAAACTAATTGAAATAATCTTACTCAACTCCAGGGGGTAGAGTAAAGTAACTATAAAATACAAACTCTTAGTGGATATGTAAACCTATTTTATATTTAACCTGTTTTCTGTTGGTGGTTCAACAAAGGACTTAATAAGTGTTGTTCTTAAGTATTGGAATAAAATAATATCAAGACAATTAGAATGTATGAAGAAAAAGGTTAAAACATGCAACAATACATACATAAGTATTGATATAGAGGGCCTTGTGGTGCATTAGAACACTGACTGTAAGTGCAATGGTTGTATGGTCAATCTTTACTCAGTGAAAATGATCCTATTTAAATTTTCCTCATATTCTTCTCTGGTGAGAGACAGATGAAGTATGGTGATGAGTTCTGCTTCCAACATGCAAGTGAAGCATGAAGTGTCTTGAAAGGTCAATACCAGAGTAATCAAGAAGATTAAATATTTAAATTAACATATTAAATATTTGTAAATATTTAAATTAACATATTAAATATTTAATCTTCTTAAATCAAATCAACAACTTATTACATTATTATCAGCCTCTAACACTCTTGTGCCCCTACATAATAACTAGCCTAATATTAAATATATCATGAATCAAATAATTATCATATTAATAATTCATACAAAACATGTCTTCATTTTATTATAAAAAATATTCTGCCTGAATTTATTAGCAGAAAATATATAAACCAAAGATTGCCTCAATATTTTATTCACCTATTGGCATGATGCCATCCTCCACACCAATTAATAACAACATCAGCAACATCCAGCAATAAGCTTTTAGCTGCAGTTAAAGAACTACCAGCTACAGATGAAACAACATCATACAAATCTGATATTGGAGGACAATCATATCCTAAAAATATAAAAAATATATTATAATATAATTTATACTTTTAAATTATATTTTATGCAGTATTTACTTACCAATACCATATTCTTCATCTTCAGCATTAGGCATGAAGTCCTCACTAACATGATTAAACGTTTTGAGGTGATCTAAATATAAATCTGAATGAAATGTTTTTAGATCTGAATATGTGGCTGAACAAGATCGTATCACCTTCAAATGATTTAGGAGTCCATATGATGATATCAGTTCATGTACCACTGATGCCTGAAATTGCGAAGTAATATGAAATTCTAATTAAAATAATATTATAAATAAAGTACTACTACGCTTACTCTATCTTTAACAGCTGGTAAACAATCACAATATTCAATTAAATTTTGCTCCCATATATACGCTACTCTTCTTTTATTCATTATTTATCTGATTCAATAACGATTTTTTAAATTTATAAAACTCATTATAAATAATGAATATCAAGCAATTTTTGTTGTACTTATGAACTGAACTTTTAAGTTTGACATTACTGGCGGGAAAAAATATACGGTCTTATTCATAAAAAACCCTTAAAGAACGTTTAAAACGTTCATTAGTTAAAATGCTTTATAAGGTTATGGAACGTTCGATAACATTGCGTATTCATAACAGTTCTATAAACCTTCTATAACTAATATACGGTTTATAAGCAAAAATGTTGCCACTACGACGAAATTGGCAAGTAAGCTTGCCAAATGTACCGAATTGACTACAGATAATGTGTATCAATTTACCAAATACGTCTAATCATAGACATTATTACGGATTAAAATCATATTTTGTTGTTTATGATATAGTGAGTTACCGCCCAGTGATATATTATTTGTTTACATAGTGATCTGTGCCCCTCGTTTTATTTTAAACATTACATAATTATTGTTGTAAAATAGCATCAGAATCGAAAATTGTAGAAAGTAAAAAAAGCAAATGAGTGAGAATTGGTTGGAGGATGATAAAGTTGGTTTTTCTGATACATCTGATCACGGACCACGTAAGTTTTGTTTTGGAGACATTCATACGCTTATTATACTTTAATGCTTATGCTTTTATTCCATAGATGATCTTGAAAGATTTGGTTAGAGAGAGCTTTCATTTATTGAAAATAAAATGGGAAAAGTTTGCCGCTTGGCAGGATTTACACTATAGCTACTTAATGAGATAAATTTGTATAATATAATTGAGTATTTCGTGTATATACTTACTTATTTTAACAAAGCTATTAATGTTTCAGTTCACACTCAGAACTGCTACAAATTTAAGCCCAATGGAAGTATTATAAAAAAGAAAAATATCTAAAGAAGTACAAGTACATTGAAATAAAGCAGATGTTAAAAACAGATGATGGTCCACCACCTACAGCAGAACCAGCAAGTAGTCATGGTGACCTTGCGGTGTGGCTCCCTCATGACTTCACGTTAGACTCAAATTAATTTGAATGTGATAATCAGGTACCCATAAAAATATGAATATTTGGTCAAATAGTATTGCATTTTGTGTAAATAAATATTTATGTAATTATATTATTTCTTGTTTCAGTATATAACAAAGTAAACAAAGTATGATATAGAAATATTACAGGAGAGAAAAAAAACCACAAATAAAATGTTATATACCACAAAATTCACCACTTCCATGTGACAATTCCGGAGCAGAAAAAGAAGTGGTATGTGTATTGTATTACATTAATTTTTATTTTTATTGAAATGATGCACACAAATACTGTCCCGTCCTATCTTATTTTATGTGTTTTATTCATACTCATTTGACATATTAAACATAATTAACTGTGCTGCATGAATAAAATAACTAAATACCACAATACCCAGAAATTTATTTTAATTTAATTATTTAAGATTTTGCAGCCAAGCCCTTCTGTACAATCTATACATAGCAACTCATCCACAATTTTGTTTATATCTAAGTGTGAAATAACATTTAAAAAATGTCAAAAACAAATAATTTAACAAAATTTATTTTGCATCATAATACATTAACTAAATTACACTACCTCAGCTCAGAAAAAAATTCTGATAAATTTTTGTAGATACTAGCACCCACCTACACACCACGCATACCACAATAGCAAACATGAAACTTTAGATTAAAAAAATAAACATGTATGTTGAATGAATTCATTTTTATTATCATAACTATAACTACAATAATTAATTATAATAATGTATTGTTAAAGCAATATAACATATTAATAAGTTGAAACAAATTCTCAAAATCAATCAGTACAATCTACAAGCTATATTATAATTTGTATAACAAACTTGTAAATAAGATATGTTTTGAAATAATTAATACATACTTATTTGGAAAACTTAAATAAAAAAGAATAATATATATATTACATTTTTGGTTACAGCATTAAAATAAAAAAAGTGCCGCTCAGCATATTGCAGATCATGAAATTGCCTACAGAAAAGAGCTGTATCAGGCCAAGATGGACAATGAAAAACAAAATACTTGTAGAAGAAATTTTTAAAAATAAAATTATATTATAAGACCAAATAAAATTTATAGAAATGTATATTTTCTTTTTATTAACTAACTCACAAAAATTTATCCTAAAAAAATTTATAAAGCAGCATTTATACTACTGTACCCCTAAGAACTTGGGACTGTTCATTTCTATTTCTTACAATGTCGTTACAAAGCTTTTTTCCACAGTATTCCTGTTTGCCATATGTGCTTCATTATATTTTTTCTCCCATTGGTTTTGAGTGTACAGAATAGAACGAACTAAATTCTGTCATAATATGCTGTTCTTTAGAAAAACTACTGGGCATTATAATAAATTAAGCAATTGAGCAAGTGCACATGCAACTCGGGCACAAATCTGGCTAGCGCTTGCATGAGACAACCCATGGTGTTCTTCAGCATCCTCTTGATACTGTAAGGAATAAGATAATTTAGTAAGTACTTGTACACGAATACGTGTCACTTAGTATGTGTTGTATAAATAGTATATTCAAGTCAAGTAAACTAAAAATACTCACCTCTCGACGACTCCATAATCTTCAAGTAGCTATTACTTTGATGTCATGTAAGGTACTAGAACCTCTATAATCTAATTTGAGATCATCACACCAAGTTTATTATAAACTTCGCAGTAGATTTCGTCGTTTAAGGAAAATGGTTTACTCCTACTTCTATATATCCTTCTTCGATGTGAACTGTTGTGTTTTCAATTCCTACCATCGTTTCCGAAGCATCTATGCTTTAATTAACACAATTCTTTTTAATTAACACAACTTGAGTATTAACTATATTGACACGTTCTTTACAATATTTTATTTACATCAAATGTCATTTTCAATGATTAGCTGTCGAGAATCGGCCATTTTTTATCTTATAGAACGGCTATAGTAGGGTCTCGGCCTCTATAACTTTATAATAGGCTTATAGCACTGTTTAGCGCTAAAACGCTGTTATGAATACCATTTTTTGACGTTTCGCCTATAGTGGGCTTATAGAACACTTTATCTGTTCCATAACTTTTTATGAATAAAACCGATATTCTTTAACATAAGCAACATATATTCTATAGAGTCATAAATATCTCTCTGATAATGATTTTGAATACAACACAAATACCAAGGTTTACTTGGATGAATAGAAATCGCGGGCTGAATAGACACTAAACATGGCAAGTTTTTACATCATTTTATTTAAATGTATATTTTCTTTTATTCGCTCTGGCGCCGAGGCATAGCGCGGCATTGTGTTCTACCATTTAACACGCAATGCCCCCAAAATTGGCGGAGTGAGGAACAGAGTGTCTTAACAGTAAGTTCCCTTTGCGTACCCTGCTCAGTGCAGGATACAGCGTGAAGCTGATTTAATGGTGTAATTTTTAATTATTATATACTGGAAGACAATGATACTGACGTAAAGTTAGGGAAATATTTGGAATTTCAACGTTGTTAGTTGAAGAGACTTAGTGTAATGGTATGGTTCTTTGATTATGGCGTTCCTTGCATGCAAGTTGACCACATATTACCAATGCCAATGCCACAATGTATGGACACAATAGGCGGTAAAGCAGAGATAATTTTACACAGTAGCAGAATACATATTCAATAAAATCCAGTTAAAAATTGCCTTCACTTATAAAAAAAATTATAAAAATCGATATATTCATTATACATATACATAGCACAGAGGGTTAGTATTAAAACAGTGTTAAAGTGTGCTATAGATAAGTTGTTTATTTTTTATATTATTAACGTTGTGTGTTGTTTTCGTTGATAAAGTATTGAATTTATTTTACTGTACTGACTACATGTGCGAGTACAATTTTATAACATTTGGGATGAATATACAGTGTGGCCCACACATTACAGCTTGGGAACTCCGTAACTTCTGAGAAAAGTTTTAATGAAACGGATATCCTTACAGTTGATTAGGTTACAATAATTTAAGGAACATTGGTGGACACAATAAGAAATAACTACAAGTTAATCACAAATAGTTCTCTACTTCAAACAAAAGAAAAGAGCAACTGTTGAGTTTCTTGCTGACTTAACTTGCCTTCTGATCAGCTCGGAAGATAGCTTCCTCTAGAATTGACTCTATTAACTTTTGTAAATAACTTTACGATTCAAAAGTATATTTTGTGTAGATACTCTATAGGGTTGATACTCGTAGATACGTAAAATGGCTTGATAGAAACAAGAAGGTTTGTATTGAAACGAAAAAAGAGTGTATATAAAATAGTAGTAATTCTAGCATTTTCGTTCTATTCACCCCATGGGGATTTCTATTGATATTTAACATATTTAGACTGACCTTTTTAAGCAGATAAATAGAAATATATTATTCTTTTAAATATGCATTTTCCTATTGTGTAACATTATTTATTTTTTACCGTACAATCTTTTTCGTTTGTTCTCCATACAAAGTGACATTTTATATTTTTTAGTAAACTCGCATGTTCGGAATGCCATAATAAGCGAACTGAACTAAATAAAAATGATATATTTTTGTGTTTTATGAAATACAAGAATTCTTCGAAGTGGTTTTTTAGCTTCTATAATCGATAAGTTAACCGACCTCATTTATATTTCTTTTATACTGTACATGTAGAGAATCAACATATCTATCCTTTATTTATATATATATAGACATAATGAATATAAAAACTAGAACTCTTTCATGTGTGGTAAATGTGATACAGTACTGATTATACATTTACCGAGACAAAATGTAACTTATAACCTTAAAGTGGTTCAATTCACCCTTTTTAACGGCACACACATAGCCTATCTACGGCTAATAATAACAAAATAATGTTAGAGAAGTGTACAGATTTTAATATTTATCTCTGAATACTTTAAGTATTACATTTAATATTTATTATTCTTTACGTTTAATAACTTTTGAAGCCTGTTTATTAAAATAATCTTAGCGAAACTGTATTATAGTATGCTATCCATATTATATTATCTTTATTAACCATAGAGAAAGTTCTTTACCAAAAATATCAAAGCGTCCATTTTCTTAATAGAAGTATCAATTTTGACATTTTAGAAAGCAATGTTAAACCGAATTTTACTGATTTTAATGTGTGAATAATTTATAAAACATGCCAAAAAAGTCTTAAACAGTTAAACATTAGTTTATTTGCAAAGCTTTTACAAAATAAATTTTAACTAATTTTGTGCTCATCTACTATGACAAGGTCTATTACAAAACATTTGTAATTCAAATCTATGAGGTCTACCAAATTTTGTTAGCATAATAATAAGTAAAGAGGGTATATCTTCGATGGTGGTCTTAGGTGTAATTACGGCGATTATAAAGTTCAACTGGAAATGGTTCGAGGTTAGTGTAATTTATTTACATAAATAAACATTGCATACTGCCGTGATTTGTAAAAAATATTTCTTTGTTCACTAATTACTTACGTTCAATTATATCTAATATGAAATGTATTTTAAAATATATCGTTAGATCTTTATAATTTTTCCATTTACCGTCAAATAAAAAAAAGTTATATAAAGACGAATATGTTGTCAATTTTTAATAAGACAAGATCGTGTTTGCATAAATGTTTTTTTCACGTGCCCTAAGCTAATCAGTCCGTATCTCCTTTTTCCCGTACAACCTCCTTCGTGTCTTCTCCACAAAATATGATAATGATAAAGTGATATTTGCTCAACTGGCACGCCATAATTAAAGCTCCATACCAATTTTTTTATTTTTGTTAATCTAATAATCGCGGCGTTAAGTTCTGCCCCTGAACACGCAATGCCACTAGAATTCTGCAGAAAGCGGAGAACAGAGTGTCTTAATACTAGGTTCTCTCTGATTTGTGAAGTGTGAAGTTGATTTAATTTATTTAACTTTTAATAATCATCATCTTTTTCTTATATTTTTATTTTAAAATATAATTTTATTTCCAGTAAACAATTTAATTGCCACCCAAGAGGGTGTAAAAACACCTCACCGCATTGAACTGTGTGAAGAGGAACTGGTCAAACCTACACGTAATTATAGGAAGCGCAGGTAAATTAGTATTTGATTCTTAGATATTTAGTATTTTTTGTCATATTTTAATAACTTGTCTTTTTATATTATAACTGGAAAAAAATGTAAATTATATGCTTGGCAGTCACAATACTTTGTTTAATATTTTTCATTCTTATGAATTGCTGATATATTCTTGATATATCTCAAAGTTAAAAAAAAGAAATATAACATTTAATATTATTAATTACAATAGAATAATTAATAATTGGAACAATACTTGACAGTTTAAATTTCTTTCATACTTTGTTTTATGGTAAATATATTTTTTACATTACACAGAATCATTGCATCTGCTGCTACAAAGACTGAAAATGAGGAACTCAATTCAGAACCACCAATTAAGAAATCAGAATTAAAATCAAAACCGCTGAAGGCCTCAAATGGTTTTACAAACATGACAAATGGAAATATGACAAAATCAAGGGCTGCTCGTGCGGCAGCCCGTGCAGATAGTCATAGCCATAAAATTACTGAATATTTCAAGGAAGAATTGAAAAGTCCCAAATCTGAATCGCAACCTATTACACAAATAGAAAAAAGTGTAAAAGTTGAAACTAAATCAAATGGTACCAATCAAAAATTGACTGAGCATTTCCCTGTAAGGAAAAGTGTGAGGAAGACTTCTAAGTGTGTTATGGCTGAGAAGATGAGGGACTTAGAAAGAGCTATAAGAGAACAAAAGGAGGATGGTCTTCAGGTATTTTCTTCTTATTTATTTTTTGCTAAAGTTGTTCATGTATGTATGTAAACATTTCTAAATATAAAATAAAAAAGAGCATTTTCACATAATGAACAAGTTTTTCACACATAGGATCCCTGCTAGGAGGGAACCAAGTGTGTCTTTAACACTCTGTTTCCCTCTGTAAAAATATAGCAAGGTGTTGTGTTATTGTGTTTAAAGTCACATGCTGCTGTGCTTTATCATGGAGGCCTACAAATATACAGAATAAAGATACACAAATAAATGCTGTTTAGCTTAAGTTTTAAATGAAACTTTTTTTAACTGGAATTTATCACATATATTGTACTTGATAATTTAAAAAAATAATAATCTTATTCCTTTTTTTGTGTATTAATACTTCACTGTTCCTTTCATTCACGTGATTTGTTAACATATTAAATCTCCTACACGGAGATTGGGAAAGCTGAATGATTTCTGTAGGTCTTTTAGAGGTGACCCATGTCAAATACTTGCTGTCTTCTATTTCTCTTATCCTTTAGTAGTCATCATGGTAGGTCTGTTACAGAGTCTATCTGACACCATAGCCTTTAAGGACCATTAGTGAGAATTAGGACCTTATACAAAGGAAAATTATATTAAATATATATTGTATGGTTTAATTTTTATAATAACAATTTTCCAAGTTATAATAAAGCTTATATAAAACAAATAGTTAGTGGTTCATTGATTGACTGTTAATTTTAATTACTTATATGTATAGAAACCTATACAAAAAAAGTCTTTCAAATTTATGTAGAAAATTTTGTTTTTATTTCTTTATGTTTAATGTCTATCAAATTAAATGAAATATTTTTAAATTGGATAAAAAATAAATAAATTGAAAATATATTTTTATATGCATCATGTTTTCTACTGAAATAGACTTAATTGGGAAATTCCTAGGTGATACAAGTAATAAGATAAAATTATATAATACAATGTGATAACTTCCTATTTCTATATTGTCAAGTGTAACTGATTAGATTCGGAACAAGGTAACAATGTAGTCGTACTGTGTGCTTTGTATGTAGGTGGAGGTGTCCCACGCAAACGAACACGTGTTAGCTATTGTTATATAATTATATATGGAATATTATAATATTATGTAAATTAAATAGAGATTATATTGTTGAGGCCAGTCATGGCGCAGAGGTACTGGCGTGTGACTATAAACGCGACATGTTGTAGGTTTCATTCCCATTCGAAGAAATGAAATACTTAATATTTGTTTTTTTTAATCTAGTCTAAAGGCGCACAATGCGTTCGGAATTCTGCGGAAAGTAGGAAGCGGAGTGTCTTAACACTAGGCTTCCTCTGCCTGCTACATGCGGGATGCAGTGTAAAGCTGAAAAAAAAATTATATTGTTAAAATATTAAATCAACTGTATTTCTATACAGTAGATAAAACGTGTAATTTTAATTGCATTTAACATTTTTCTAAAGCACGATTTTATGTGGAGAATTTGAATACAATAGCATAGTAACAATTTTTATTATATTTTTTTATGAGTTTTACATACAATTAACGTATATGTACGTTAACAAAAGTTTTGTATTGTTTATATTATAGATAAACATGTTCTCTTTGTATATTATTTCTTGACATTACATTATACAGTTTTTGATATTCTCGACTTTAATGTAATATAAAATGCAAATATTATGGACATATAAGTCCACAGAGTGATTTACCTAAATAAAATCTAAGATGTATATAGATTTTTTTTTAATTTTGTGTATTACATCAAACGTAAAAGAAATAGGATAAAACGGACTAAACTATATTTTCTATAATATGTTCATATATTTGAATAAACAAAACCATAGGGGCATAATTTGACGGCAAGACCGTGTTGTAATAGCAAACCAGGAGTTCGGTCGCGAACAGTACGTTGTATGTAGAGTATGCGGGCGAAATTTGAAACTTTTCTTGGGTATTTAGTAACTTGGGTAGTTTTTAACAGCAAGAGAAAAGTTATAAACGGACTAAAATATGATTTCGATGATATCAAACAGGTGGCGTACTTCGACGGCAAGGGTCGTGGCGTCATAGCGACCCGCGCGTTCGGCCGCGGCCAGTACGTGGTGGAGTATACGGGCGAGCTCGTCGGCATCGCGGAGGCGCGGGAGCGCGAGCACAAGTACGCGCAAGACCCCAGCGCCGGCTGTTATATGTATTACTTTAGACTGCAGGACCAACAGTATTGGTAAGCATTTTTTTTTTACATTTTCAAAGTGTTATTCTACACTTAGGAAAGAAAAATACTTATTTAGAAAACGTATAAAAATTTGAACGTAGCGCGGGACTCGAACCTGGTCAGTTTCGAGTCTCGCTACATTCAAATTTACGTTTTCCAAATAAGTAGTATTGGTAAGTGTTTGATGTTACTACTCTAGTGTATAGGGGATTATTGTTTTGTAATTTTGTGTTTTGATTTGCTATATATTACAAGTGATAAATACTTTAATTTTGATTGTTTATTTTTAATGAGGAATAAACTATATAATATTAAATTTAAATTATAAAACATAGAAATAAAGTTATTCAAAAACTTACCAAATTTTATGTATGAATATTTATAATAATGTTGTTTTAAATTTCTCGGAATTTTTTATACAAAGTGCGTTATTTGATTCCTCACCAACTTCTTTGGAAATTTAACGGAAAGAAGAGAAGATCTTTCTCTTTTAATAGTATTTTCTTGATCTTTTGAGTTTTCTATCTCTATTTACTAAGTTTAACGTTCTATCCGTGTTAGTATCGACGCGACGGCCGAGTCCGGGCGCCTGGGCCGCCTCGTGAACCACTCGCGCAACGGCAACCTGGTGACGAAGGCGCTGTGGGTGGACGGGCCGCGCCTCGTGCTGCTGGCGGCGCACGACATCGCGCCCGGCACCGAGCTCACCTACGACTACGGGGACCGCTCCAAGGAGAGTCTGCGGCACCACCCCTGGCTCGCGCTATGACCTGGGTCTGTATACTTTATATATAGTAACAACACCCTCTTGACTCCCTTCAAATAAGTTCAGCAATTAACAAAATCATTAGTTCTGAGAGTAGCTCTATCCGAATATTCTACTGTCTATAACTCTATACAATAGATAACGTTAATGCATGTACATATAAACCATGAAATGACATTACTTCCACAGTGTTTCCTGGACGATACAATTTGAAGGAATTTATAAACTATCTGTATATTAATTCATTACCTTTACTCTTTAGACCAGCAGCTCATCATCCACCCCCCGAATCCTGGAGGTGATAAAAATAATCGCACACCACAAGGTGCTCCGTCAAATCGTTTGACATTTTTATTACAAAAAAAAATCTATGTAAGAAAATCTTGCATTGACTAGTTTTTTTGCCGAAAAAACTTACTGGGATTACGAGGTATTCATTTTAACACGCACATACATCGTCTTACCCACGATATATGGTAGGACAAATTCCGCTGTTTGTAAATGAAAAAAAAATTAAGAATGGAGTATTTTAAACAATTATATATATTTAATGTGTAATAGCATTATAATTAACTATATACCCTCCTGTGGCAACCCCGTTAAATATGGAAGCAGCGCCAAGATAGACAAAAAATAGTTTTTGTACTACAAAAAGTAAAGAAAATTATGTAGTATAAATTGAGGCCGTGCCGTACCTTAAGTACAAGTGTGTGAATAAGAACGAAACGAACGACGATTGCAGGCTCGATTCCAACTCGGGGGAATTTCGTCGCTTTGGTGTGAAAATAATTCATTTCCCAAATGGGATTGGAACCCACAACCGTCGCGTTTACTGCCAAACGCCAGACTGTCTTTAAATAATACATTTTTTTTTATTTACAGATCTGTATCCAGAAATCTCAGTTGGACTAAATAATGTTATTTATTAATTTTTAATATAATATGAATTAATTGTTGTCAGTTTTGTTTTGAGGACACGATTTTTGTTGTTAGTGAGACAAGTGGCCTAACGCTAGTTTCGATGCTGACGTGAACTGTCTTACGCCGCCAAGTTCGGCCCACGACAGAAAAGCACATTAAAAAAAACCTTTATCATAATTCTAAACTAAATAATAGTATATAATTTTGAAATATATTTAATATAATATAATGAATTGTATTATTCGATCGTAAAGTATTAGAAATTTTGCTTTTTTTTATAACATTACACAGTACTAATACGAGGGGTTTTATAATGTTTTTTTTTCTGCTGTGGGCATAATCTCACCAGTAACTTACTCAGTCGGTTTTGTAATTACAATTTTTTTATTTAGAAAATTGCCAAAAAACATTAGGAATCGAATTCAAGTCAAGTAGTTACTTGACGTTAATAACGAAATGCATCAGTATTTCCTATCTTAACTACTTACGTATATATTTGTACGAAATAATACTGTATTCTCGAATTGGGGGCTACTCAGAAATTACGTCACACTTTAAAAATCACGGATGGGGTCGATATTATATGACATTTTAATATACGATATCTACTTATTATAATTTAGACTTTGTGCAATTTTAATTGTTTTTTTTTATATAGTAAAATTGCAAGGAATAATTAACTTCTCGTGACGTCATTTGTGAATGGGCTCTTAAGTTAGAAAATAACTATCGATAAATTAAGCAATTATTTCCTTAAATTTACTGCACTGTGCTGTACTCACCATACATACAGTTCCTCATAGTAAAGTTGCATATTTAGATCAAAATGGTCGCATCAAGACCTACTGATTAGAAAGGTACAAATACATTCAGATCGACGTTTAATAGATATATGTATTATATATGTAGATGACGAATGAAGATTTTGATACAAATTTTTTGAGATTCTCATTTAAGTGTTATTTTTGTGAATTGAACTATATTTTCAATAATCCGAGATATTTTTATAGCGTATATATTATATCATGGAGTCTATGTTAGAAGGAGATGAAGAAGACGACTTTTTGGATGTAGTAAAATGCAGGCTCGATTTTAAATAAATGCAAATGATCAATATTGTAATTGTATTATTTTAATAATGTTATGTGTTTTGATTTATGTAATAATCGTGGACGTATATAGAGATACATAATTACTAGACCTAGGCTTTAGCCTTGACGAGACATGTTCGTGTAAATGTTGTTTGTTTAATTTTTTCAAATTAAAATTTCCGGAGTGGGCACCAGACCATTCTGGGGTGGGCACAGACCACCCGCCCCCCGGTCCTGTTACGCTCATGGTAACAATATCGATTCAAGAAACGGTTAAAACACAAACTCGAATAGTTATGTATGTATTTATAAATAATTTAAAATTAAGTAATTTAATTTTGTGAACGCGTCTTTATAAGTGTTGCTCACTGTAAGGAAAATTTTACAGAGTTTATTGTAATATTTGTTCTATGTTTACAATAGACTAATTTTGTGTCATAGTAAGAAAAAAAATGTATAAGATTTTTGATTGAACAAACCCACCGAAATGGGAACGGACGCGACAACGCGAATGTGGTTTGTTGAAACATATTATTATTATTAAATAAATCAATATCATTAATTATTTATTGTCCTTGTCCGATATCATCTTAGTTATTCAAAATTAATATAAATTAGAAATTAAAAAAAAAAACAATGTTGAGGGAAGTATCATGTAAATACGTCCTGATTACAGAGCTTTGACAAGTAGAAGCTGACTTACTTTACAGTATGGATCTCCTTGCGTTTCCACTACGACTGTATTGCATACGAATCCATTGTTAAATTAATTTTTCACCCGACTACGCAAAGGAGGGTTATATGTTTTTTTTTTAGTATTTTCTTTTAAATAAGCGTATGTGATAGAGGCTGCAACTCTTATGTGTCGTTAAGAATTGTGCGTTTCCGGCGTATTTTGTATAAATGTTTTGAAATTAGATATTTTTCATTATTGATATATATGTATTTAAGTTTATATTTATATGAACTGTCAACTGTTGCTTACTACTTACTATTGTACACTAAGATTTACTATAATTATGATATATTTTGTTTTAACGATTTTTTGTGAGATTATGGATTTCTCATATGTTATAAAAAATACCTTACAATACATGGGTTGTTGTCTATTTTTCATATTAATCATGGAAAACATTCACCAGTTAAAACTTATAAATAAGAAGAAAATTTCTTTCTCGCTATCAGAAAGAAATATTTAATTAAAAGTCAGAAACGCATAATATTTCCTAGAATAATTTTCAATTGTAATCATATTTTAACGTTAAGGTACGACTTACGAACGCAGCCGGTGTGAGCGTACACCAAATTATATTTAATTTTAATTGTATTGTTGATATATATACGCGATGTTGTGGTTTGCCAGTCGTTAAAATCGGTCGCTGCTTGTGAAAGAAATGTGAGAAACAAATGGCGATCTACTATTATAATAGTATTAATAGTATCTCCCACAGTTTCGTATGAAGAATATAAAGCCAAAAAAACGTAACGACTGATAGACCTTAAATGATTAGGATTTTAACCGAATGTGCACTTTGGAGACTTATTATGTATTTTTAAAAATAATGATGCTGGATTCTTAATTTGTGATGCGATGCAGCTTCTTTGTTTTTACTTCGTATGGAAAATTAAATTATTGAATTGTGTTTAGTGTTAGTAGTGATAATAGTCGATAGTCTCTCCAAAATTAGATATTTTAAGACTGAAATTCAAGCATTTATTCAGCACAGCTAAGACCTCACTGTTTAAATTAATTTCAATTGACACTTTCTACTCAAAATATATCTCTCTTCGTTGTTTAAATACAATCCAGCAGCATTATAGCTATGTATAGTATTGCTTTATGTAGTTCCTATACCCAATTTAACGCCTTGTGTGAGCGCCTAACCTTAATATTACTGCCCACTTAAGGCTAATTTTAGATTAATTTGGAAAAATTGTAAACATCTAATATATAATTCACTTTGTAAAACTATCGTGTATTGACATTTAAGTTAATATAATCATAGATTAATATATTTTGAAAATTGTTGTTTGCATTTTTTTTTAGATAAACTTTAGTGGTGTATAAAATATAAACTAAATAGTTTCTGTCGAGTATATCTTGAGAAAATCTTAAAAATATATCATGTAAATTCACAGAAATATTGACTTTGACTTATTTGTTAAAGGCGCTATCACTCGATCCAAAATATTTTTTTTTTACCAACAGGGTGACCAAAGCTTTAGGTGACGAAATTTTTAAATATGATAAATTATAGTTGAGATATTTTAAGAGATTAAAAATAACATTATTGGTTGTTAATTACCCACAATATTCAAATCAATTTAGTTCATAAAAAATAAACTAAGGTTTTAATAGTTATAAGTAAACTATAATGTAATGTTAGATCAATTTAATTCTCAAATATTTCAAATATTAGTATAAATTAATTTTTGCAACTATTTGTTAAAAAAAATGAAATAAAGTAAAACTATGATTAAGCTACAAGTTTCTTCTGATAAATTTGTTATGAATGTGCTATACGACGCACTGCCCTTACAATATACATTATAGTGAATAAATAATTTTAAATGTCTTTAAATATTGTTTGATTTCCTTCTTGTTTATTTATAAATTAATCAATAAAAGATTACATTTTTGCACGCCATTTTATTTATTAATATTTATGTTTAATATTATACATAAATGAGATATATATATGTATGTATATTAATTATATCAGTCTATTGACAAACAAACGAAAATTAGAAACGCTTGAGATATTATTTTTTTCATCTTCCAGAAAAAAGCCGTTTTTTTATTTATTATCAGTTCATGCGACAGCGATGTTGTGATGCGCTTTCAAGTAGTACATTTGTGCTTGGGATTCTAACTCTTGCAATGAGCGAACGACGGGAGCCATCTGGCTGACGTGATCCTGTTGAATAAAAATATAGTATACAGTAAAATAAAGTGTAAGAACGAATTTTTTTATTATTATTTATTAATTAAGTTTATCTTATTTATTAATTAAGTTTATCTTTAAACTTTCGTTGGTTCGAGGTAATTAAGTATTTAATACTTTCATTTTCTCTCTCTGGTAACAAGGCAAAGCGCAGCGTTGAGTTCCATCACTAACAAACAGGGTGATCAAAGCTTCAAGTGATGATATTTTTAAATATAAATTAAAGTTGAGATGTTTTAAGAGAATAAATATAACATTATTGGTTGTTAAGTATCCACAATATTCAAATCAATTTAGTTCTAATAAAATAAACGCCACTAAAATTAGGCGGAAAGTGGGAAACGGAAATGTAATTATGGGAACGGAGTGTCTTAAGACTATGTTCACTTCGCCTTCTTGGCTGTGTGCGGGAAACAAGGTGAACTAAAAAATAAATAAAAATAATAAGAACGTTAACACACCTGGTACCCAGATCCCGCTTGTCTCCTCTTCTGGCCGTAGACGACTTTGCCGTCAAACTCGTTGCTCGGCACCTTCATGTCGTTCTCTACTTGCTGTATGGTTATGTTGAGGTGGTCTTCGATGTCCGCGAGGTACTGTAAATGTAATATATCTATATGTATTTTGTTAACATGTAAGTTATACTAATATAAAGTGGTTAATAGACAAATTAGATTTTTTTTTATGAAAACTAATAAATAATTCTCTTCATATTCCGCACTTATTACAGTAGCCAAAAGGAAACCAGTCGTTAAGACACTCCGTTCCCCACCTTCAGCCGAATTTTCGAGTCATTGTGTGTTGAGTGGCGGAACTCAACGCCGCGCTTTTGCCTTTGTACCAGAGCGAAGAAATGAGACTAATAACAAGTAATAATTCAAGTCGAGTGGGAATCAACGCGCGTGACCTTCCGCCACGACGGCCTCTCAAAATTATTGTTTCGTATATATCTTCTTCGAAAGACGTGAAGTTTAAAAATTTTAAATAGCTCGTATTTTACATTATATGAATCCGAACAGTTATCTCCCACGAAGTAGGAAGATCAAAATCACAATTAAAAAAAATATACTAAATAATACAAAAGCAGCATATAATGGATATGATAATTGGATACATTTTTCTGCTTAAAATTAGTAAATAGATGTTTCACCTGCGGCTCATTGTACCACATGCAGCAGCCCTTCGGCCTGGCGTCGATAAGGCTCGTGTTCCAGCAGTTGCGGCCCCTCGACGAACACCACTCGCCGTGATACCAAACCTATATAGAAAATTAGTTTCATTTTAAACTGATAATTCTATAATTTCTATAAAGATTGTATCCCTTTTTTCCATATTGTTATTATTATTTAAAAGTAACGTTAAATAGTGGCTAAAATCTTGTAAATAACGAAGAACGAAGAAGTTTTGTACAATTTTTATTTTATTTTATTCAAAATATTAATAAATGGAAAATATTGAGAAACATATAAAAATGTAATACTTTACATTTTTCGACGGCTTTCGTGACCTCACTTCATAAAAAACGTAGAAGCACTCTACTCAATTAGATCATTCATTATTTATTAGCTAAGTCGAAATGATTATAGGGTTGCTACAACTAAGAGTTCGAGAGGGTTCGAGTCCCGCTACGTTAAAATTTTTATATATTTAGTAAATAAGTTTTTTTTTCCTAGATGTAGGATATTTTAAAAAATGTTCAAAATGTGTAAATATTCAATACCTTCTCGGGAACAGTGGAGACCAGGCTGATGGCCAGTCCCATACGTTCAGCGCGACCGACGCGACCGATGCGGTGCACGTAGTTGGACTTTTCATCAGGTAGTGTCACGTTAATCACTAAATATAGATTTTTTTTAATAATTTAAATATATTTATGAGGCCAGTCGTGGCGCAGTGGTACAAAGTGTGACTGTAAAACCGACTGGTTGTGGGTTCGATCCCCACTCGAGGAGATGAAATATTTACTTAAATTTATATTTTCATTTTTTCGCTCTGGTGTCGAGGCAAAGCGCGGCGTTGAGTTCTGCCACTCAACACGCCATGCCTCCAAAATTCGGCAGAAAGTGGGGAACGAAGTGTCTTAACACTAGGTTCCCTCTGCCTACCCTGCTGTGTGCGGGATATAGCGTGAAGTTAATTTAATTTAATTTTAAATATATTTATATTGTTTTTTACTTTTTCTAGTAATTTATATTTTATTTTTGTAAAATAATAATGTTATGATAAAATATAAATAAATCAACTTCACGCTGTATCCCGCACATAACAGGGTAGGCCGGGGGAGCCTAGTGTGTAGACACTTCGTTTCCCACTTTTCGCCGCATTCTGGAGGCATTGCTTGTTGAGTAGCGAAACTCAATGCCTCACTTTGCCTTGACACTAGAGTGAATAAGAAATTAATAATTTGCAATAATAATAAATGCAAATAATTCTATTTTTTTAAAATAAATAATTTATAATTTTAGAGCAGCATTCATCCTAATAAAGTCATATGTTCTTGACGATCCATGTAATTTTTTTTACTTTTATTTATTTTCATAATTTTAATTGTAAATTTTAAAAACATTATCACTTACTAAAAGGCAATCCCGATATATCAATACCCCTGGCCGCCACATCGGTACAAATGAGAAATTTAACTTGACTTTGTTTAAATTTCTCTAGATTGGCCTTCCTCTCTGCGGGCTTCCGGTCGCCGTGGAGGCACACACACGACAAGTCATTGCCCAAGGACTTCAAATAACGCTCCATATTGTCACAGTCGAGTTTGGTACGGCAGAAGATTATAGCTCTGCAATTTTTTTTATTTATTTTTAACTTTGCGATATGTGTCAAATAGAGAGGACCCTGTGTTAAGACCCTCCGTTTCCCAAGTACCAGGAATTCAGCGTAGCGCTTTATCTTGCTACAAAAGCGATGAAATGCGATGAAAACATGCCATATCCCGGGTGAGCGAGTGGTGAATTGAACCCACAACTATCGCGTTAACATTCGCTGCGCCACACGTCACGATGGCCTACGTAACTCCAACGACGTATTTTTAATAATATATCAGTACTAGTTGGTAGTTAATTTCATTTGCATGGACTACAAAAGGGAAAGTCCAAATTTTACTGTTGCTGTAGGAATTTGCGGAAATCTTTTTTGTACTTCCGATATTGTGTCATTTTTTATTCTTCTTCACTACTTTGTTTCAACTTTCCGTTGTCTGTCGGTCATTCAATGAATGTATTATATACCTATATAAACTATAATCGTTTTTATTTATGCTATGACATTTCGATTATGTTTTAGCGTAGTCATACAGACAGATAGATGGTGATTTATTTGATTTATGGTCTTAACATGGTTTTTAAATAAATATTCTGATTATTTCAACTTTTTGGTAATTTAACTTGCTTTTTTTTAACCAATTAACTCGCTTGGATTACGTGTCTACTGGAGTTAATGATAAGTAAATTATGAAACTTTTTTTATTATAAAGCTTTGAAACAACTAACCTATCCATTTTGTGTTCTCGTATGGCTCTCACACAGTACTCCCCTTTCAGTATTTTTGCAGCTTCAGATAATGTCTCCGGCGTTGTGTTGCCGCTGCGAATGTTATCTTTCGAATGGACACCATCTGTTGTTATTTGTCTGTGAACGATAATTGAAGTGCTAATTTATATGCATATAACAAGGGAATTCCATCCTTCATTTTTTTTGTAGTTTCACATAGCGAGTAGGATATAAAGAGAGAACTTAGTAGTACAACAGCCAGATTTACGAATTCGAGACGTTACGTGTTAAGTAGCGGAACTGATAGTCGTACTCTGTCTTATTAGAACGGATAAATGAAAATTATTTATTCTCCCAAGTAAGATTCAACTCTCAATCCCCACATTAGACACCTTGAACCTGAAAACTTAATGTTAATACACTCTGTTTCCCGCTTTCTACCGAATTCTTGAAACATTGGCGTGTTAAGTGGTGACACCTAATACAATTAAAACTATTTTATTCCCACAAATGAAAAAGTGATTTATTCAAACAAAATAAATAATAAAATGATCGTTGTAAAATAAAACGCTATTTGTCAAGAATACGCAGCAGACATCAAAGGGAAACCGTCGCATACGCCTCATTCCGAAATTGAGTCGTAGGTATTGGCGGCAAAGTTCAAAGTTGCTTAACCTTTAGTGGTATTTTTGTAGTAGTATGTGTTTACGTTATTGGTATCTACACGTAACTGCGTCACACTAAGAAATACATATCGTACGAATAAACATAGTGAAATGAAAAAAAATCCTACGTTTAAACCGATAAGTTATCTTGATTAATTTTTTTACATATAGTTTTAAAATATTTTACCTTATATGCTGTTCCCGTATAAGGTGCGCTGACACTTCCACCCTGTATATGTAGTTTACATATAAAAACAAAACAATTACTTACTTGCGTAAGGTTTCCCAAGTGCGGTCCTTTTGGGGGTCTACATTTACTACAACATGATGTACGGTTTCTGGCACTGCATCTTCTCCTTTGAGATCTACCCATGTCGGGAAATGCATTAACTTTTCCTAGTAAGTAAAATACATATCTATTTTTATTTGTTAATAAAAATGTGTTACATGTAAAAAATTGTTAAATTTGAGAAAATAACATCATATTTCACAATATTTACATGTATAGAATAAAAAAATACATAAAAAAACATATCATTAATATTATTTATGTATATTACACTTACTGCCATTTTCTTCACTTCAAAAGCGTGTAAAGTGGCAGAACAAACAACCATCTGTAATCGTCGACCGTCCGAAGTTATTTTTGGTATTTGTCTATGCAACCTCTCTATTAACTCCCCGCATCCAGCTTTGAGGAGACCGTCAGCTTCATCGAGGACGAAGAAACGACAGTGAGTCAACGCTAAATAACCTGGAAAGTTATTGGCTCTATATATATTGTAAACTTGCAACACTGAAGAAGTTATTATATAGCCAAAAAACAAAAAATATTCCATTTGATACGATATTGAACGACCGTTAAGTTTACAGTCAAATACAGACAAATTGCACCACTATGACTCTATATTAATTTCAAATTCATTGATTGAAAATTAAATAAATTTGAACTGCTTATTTTAAGCTTCACACTGCTGCTGGGTAGGCAGAAGGAACCTAGAGTAAAGACACTTTCTACTTATCTTCTTTACAAAAGTACTAATATTTCTTACCTCCTTGAATGAGATCCTCAAGTCGACCTGGAGTACCGACTACAATATCCACACCAGAGTTAAGTTGATTGATCTGTTCCTTAACATTGATACCTCCAACCACTAATAATTCACTCACTTTTGGATTATTTAAATGTTTTTTGAACAATGTAATTTGTGCACAGGTTTGTTCAGCTAACTCTCTTGATGGCTAAAATTATATTATTGATATGTTTACTTGATGTCAGTCGTGGCGCAGCGGCACGAAGTGTGACTATAAAACCGACTGGTTGTGGGTTCGATCCCCACTCTAGGAGATAAAATATTTACTTAAATTTATATTTCCATTTCTTCACTCTGGTGTCGAGGCTAAGCGCGGCGTTGAGTTCTGCTACTCAACACGCAATGCCTCCAGAATACGACATAAAGTGGGGAACGGAGTGTGCTTACACTAGGTTAAGACACTCCATTCATTTTCACAAAGCCCGTTCGGTATATATATATGTATATATTGTATAATATGTATTGTTTTATATCAACCTACCTCAATAATTATGGCCTGTGGAGCATTGTTAACCACTTTGAGGGCACCTGTTGCAGCAGCTGTTGATACTACATTTTGCTTAACAAACTCTTTTGGGGCTTGGCAAATTGGTACATAGGGGGCTTGTGGGGGATGCTAAAAAATTATAATATATGATTTTAATAGTACAACTCATTGTTTGTACAATATTATTCTATTACTATAGAAATTACTCCTAGAATTACTAATATTTGCTTGGTTGAGAGCATTAATGTAAGGAACTACTACTGGTTGTTGTTAAAAAAAGTTTTTTGAAATGTTGAATCAGCATTGTGACCTTATCTGAAGAATAAGGTCCTATTAGCAAAAAGAGTGTCCTTGCAAATAGAACATTATTCTTTGGATGAGTCAAAATATCCCAAACAGGCCTTGCATAGTGTCAATTTCCATGAGTTCCACATTCAATTTCTACATCCTTTGATAAATCTTTGTTAATTACTATAATTTTTTAATTAGTTACAAATAATTTCAGTGATATAAAATCTGAAGACATAACTGGCTTAGGTACAGAGGTAACTGAATTAAAGTGATGTTTTCCATAAAAAAAATATATATTGGTCTCTTATGTTATATTATTTTGATGGAAACCATTGTATCTTACCTTAAGCGGAGTAGCCCCAAAATTGAAGCTCATTTCTGCATTTTTTAATACTACAGCAGGAAAATAGCAATCTGCTCGTCGGGATTGGTCTAACTTAAAAGCTACACCTAAGTCTTCACCATTTTTTGAATAACGTATTTCACCACTGTTTAAATTTAACATGCACCCTGAAAAAAATATTAATATAACATATGTTTATACAAAAAATAATAATATGGCTGTCATAGTGCAGCAGTACAGTTGACTGTAAATGTGGCAGTTGTGGTATTATTTCCACATTCCATTAGTATCATTTCCCGATCTGGTAAGAAGACAAAGCATAAGTGTACTGACTTTTAAAAATTGGGCCAAAATTGAGAAAGAGGATGTCTTATCACTACTTGAAACCTATATATATTAATAAATCACATGTTATATTAAATTATAATTAATTAATAAATTCTGCAGAAAGCGTACCAATAACATCATTTCTACCAAAAGCACCACCATAGTCATCAAACTGTTTTGAATTTGACTTTTTACCAGTACCTCCAAATCCATAGCCTAGTCTGTCTGTTCCCAAATCCAATCTGGCCTGTAAAATAAAATAAGGTTTAAGGTTAAGAAGACTTTTTATCACAAAGTATTACAATTAGATCTCTTTCATTTACACAAGACTATCTTTACAGTGGTTTTTAAGAATGAATATTTAAGACTAAAGAAAGTGTAAAAAGGACTAAAGTATTATTATTAGTTATCCATCATCGACTTATTGAAGTTTTTATTGTAATAAACTATCAGAAAATGTAAATATTAAAAGTAAATATTTAATTTGATTTATAACCTTTAGATTTAAAATATTTTCATAATATTATCAACAAACAAAAACTAAAATGATAATCCAAAAGAAAATTCCGACATGAAAAAAATACTTACAGCTTGTGTGGACCAGCCAACACGACATAATCCTTCATCAGTCACAGTAGTTTCAAAATAATAAGCGCCTTTAGTGTGAACTCCTTTAGTTGCCCTGCAACCATGCCAACCGTTCTGATCTCTAGATTGACATCGTAAGCCATCTGGAGTAACGGCTAAAGCATCTGTTCGATCGAAAAATGACATTGTCCATTCTGATGATACTTGCTGAACCACTTTGGTTGTTTTCCCCTCTTGAATATCTTTTAACGTTTCCCACACTATCTGCAATATAGGCAAACAAAATGCACCGGTTTTTCCACTGCCGGTCTCGGCTGCCATAAGCACATCGCCACCACCTAAAATAAGTGGAATAGCTTCTGCTTGTACATCAGTTGGAAGAGTCCAATCCATTTCATCTATCGCCTTCCCTAATTCAGGCAGGACACCAAACTCCTCAAATGCTGTCATTTTGTTAATAAAAATCTACTACACTAAAAGTGATAAGCCGCTAATAGTGTCGTATGTAAAATTTTTGACAGCAAAATAATCGATTGACATTTGAGTTTTGACAAATTTCATAATTAGTAAAATTTGTCAAATGTCTAAGTCAAAAGTGAACTATAAATTCGGGCACAGAAAACATTTACCCTAGAAAATGAATTCGGGTACCGTTAATTGAAGTTGATATAAATTGTTTCTTTATAGAATGAATTGGTGGTTTTAAGTTGTATTTTAACAATGCTTCAAAATAGTTCTATTCTATTTCTATTTTGAAATTAACGTTGGTCACTTATAACGTAGTAAAAAAGGTTTTTATACTCATTATACACCTAAGGATGTGGGGTGAATATAAAAAAAATGTTAGATTGAGGATCAAACCCACATCCGTCTTGTCTTGTACAAATTGTAATTGTAAATAAATCTTGAGTATCTATATAATTAATTATAAGCTGCACATAGTTTTATTTGTTTAAATCAAAATGTAATAATTATAACAATTAGACTTAATCACCTTATGCTACATAATCCTCCAAAGGCTTGAGAATATCAGTTTCATTATTCAGTAGAAAAAAAATCATAACATTAAGTAATGGTCTTATCCATGTAATGTATTTGTTACTAATCAACTTATTACTTGTCAGTGTCATTTAAAGTTTCAGACAATTTGGATAACCTATAGTTATATAAAATGAATTTTGATATTCTGCAGACTTCCGAAAATAAAACTGTAAAAAAGAAATCATCACTTGGAAAAGTTTTAATATATACAACCGGTGGTCTGGCTCTCGGCGTGAGCATTATATGTATTCCATTCGTTTCTCCTGGATTTCGAAAAATTTGTTTACCGTATGTACCAGCAACCTCAGATCAACTGTTGGGAGTAAGATCAGCGTTGAAAGGTCGCAAAGGAAAATTACTGGACGTTGGTTCTGGAGATGGCAGAATAGTATTCACAGCATCTACACTAGGGTTTACTGCACATGGGGTAGAATTAAATCCTGTACTGGTTTATTTTTCAAGAATAAAAGCCCTTTTGAACCAACAACATCGGGAAACCAAATTCTATAGGAAAAATTTATGGACATTTAGTTTAGTGCCTTATAACAATATAGTAATATTTGGAGTAGAACAAATGATGACAGATTTTGAGAATAAATTATTAAAAGAAGCTAATGATGACACAGTTGTGGTAGCATGTAGATTTCCTTTACCAAATATGATACCGGTAGAAACCATAGGACATGGTGTTGACACAGTGTGGAAGTATATAGTAAAGCGATAAAATCTTATAATACAAAATTTATTTTATTCTATATATGTAACTTAAAACAATTTGTATATACAATATAATAGACTGAGTAATAGAACAATCAAAATCGACCACTTCTTTTTCTGCCTGTGTATTTAGTATCTGGCTTTGTTTCTTTACCCTGTTTTCTTCTTCTTTCTTTCTTTTCAAGGAGCCAAGCTCTTGTATTCTTCAAAGGTTTGCCTCTTGCTGCTTTTGAGGCCTCCCGTCTTGCATATTTTACTTGTAATGAATTTTCACTATCATCAGTTCCTGTAAATATGTAAAATAAATGAATAGTTATGTAATTTCAAAGTCTTTGTGTTTCATAATAACCATACAAAAGTATTTATTTACCTAGAGCTTGTGGTAAAGGTGCAGCACCTCCAGTCATAAGTACAAGGAAAAATTTCTTAGCTTTTGCAGAATTAGGGAAATCAATTACAACACCTCCATAAAAACCAGCTTTCATTGCTTGTGTTGTTACAAGGTTTAATTGATTCTCACTTTCTGGATAGAATTGAAATACTGCTCTTGCTGATCTGGACTGCAAACAAATAATAAGAGTAAACATTTTTACAACAAACAGGTTAGTTATAATTTTGTGATACTAATAATGTGTTTTTTTTTTACAAAATTATAAAACTAACAATATAAGAGGCCAGCCTAAGTGACCCTGCAGTCACAAAATGTGTGTGATTGTAAATGAAACTGGTTGTGGGTTTGAACCTCACCTAAAAAAAAATATATTATTTCAATTTATATTTTCATATCTTTGGTGTCAAGTGAAAACATGGCATTGAGTTCCACAACTCAATACACAATACATATAATAAAAGTGGGGAATGAAGTGTCTTAACACAAGGATTCCCTCTGTATACCCTGCTGAATACAGGATACAGCAAGAGGCTGATTCTATAAGGATATAAGATATAAATATATTTGTTCATAGCATTATAGAACCTACCAGTGAAGCATATAAAGAACTGAAAAATGTGTATAATCTCTTGACTGGTTGATGTGACTTTTTATCAGCATTAAATAGCCATTGCAGAGCTGATACAGAAACTGCACCATCAAAACAACCTGCTCTAAAAGGTACTCCTTCACCCATATCTGCAAGGACCAAGTCACCTTCGGTTTCTCTTTCTAAGGCAACATCTGAAATTAAACATTTAAACATTATTTTAAACAATTATTTACGTATCATATTATAACTTAATAAGTATTCAAATTTAAATTTATATGTTTTTTAAATTACTTTTCTACCACTTATGAAATTTTACCTAACATAGAGGGTGAAATATCTAAGCCTATCCACATGTGTCCATATTCTTCAAGAACTGAACCAGAAAGTCCGGAGCCACAACCAATATCAAGAAGCAAACATGGTGTATCTTCGGGTAATAGTAGTAACTCCATACACCTCTCTGTCATTTGAGCTTGTATATCAATTATTCTTGAACTGAAACGAGAGTGTTGGTAATTTTTATTATTGACGTTTATAGACAGTGAAGTAACTTATGGTAGAAACAAGTAAAAACATAGATTCTACTCACTTTTGCGTATATTTTCTGGCTTCATCATCATTGTAAAACTAAAAAAAATATATATTATTGAAATATGATTAGTGTTGAATGTTTTTTAAATAATAATGCAAATTGTACGACTTACAAGTTCAGGTGGGGCTTGATGTTCTGGTCTTTTAGACATTTTTTAGTTCAGTGATAAGTGTTATATTATAGTATTTTTTTTTTTTTTTTTTTTTTTAATTTAATGGCCTGATTTTGCGATGACAGGCGCAAAATAATCTGCCAGTGTCACGTATAGTAGAAAAGACACGAATGATATGAAGCAATAAATTTTGAGAGATATGAGTTATATATATGGAAGTGGATGAACTGGAACAAACACTAAAACAAACAAACAAACACTATATTAGAAATGTACAAATGAAAATAGTAAAAAAAAAACACACACACACATTGAAAACAACTATAATTTAATGTCATTATCTACAATAAACTTTACCAACATTTTAATAAAAGGACTAAAAACTAGAGCTAATATACATTTTACATTAACAGGACGCTGAACATTAAGAGGAAGGATATCATGAAGAGAATAGTTAAGTTTTGGGCAATTAAATACAATGTGATCCGTAGAACCTTCCTCCAAACCACACTCACAAATAGAATTATCTTTAATCCTTAATTTAGCTAGATGTAGAGGCGTACACGCGTGGCCTAGGCGAAGTCTACAAATAGTAGATGTTACAGATCTATTGGCGCGCCTATATCGAGAGAACCACGGCAAGGTTGGAACTTCCGGTTGGATAGAAGCATAATATCTACCTTTTAATAAAACAGATTTTTTCCAAAAGAAATTCCATGAAGATTTTAAATCAGATTTTGACAAAGACAATAGGTCTTGGGAATAAATAAAATTATGAGTTACGGGTCCAGAGGATACTGCAGATTTGGCAAGGGAATCAACAATGTCATTATCTGAAATACCAGAGTGGCTCGGGATCCATGCCAACGACAAGAGTACCCCTTGTAGGTGGCAACGATACAAAGCTTCCCTAATTTTAAGAACAAGGTGAGAGTTAGATTTACTACGGAAAGGATTTTGCAACAAAGATTGTAAAGCACTTAAGCAATCTGAAAAAATAACAACTTTTTTAAGATTGTGCGACTCTGCAAACAATATGCCTTCAAGCAAAGCAATACATTCGCCGGAAAAAGTAGAGGTTTCAGGGGGACACTTAAAGCTTAAAATAATTTTATATTTCGGGATCCAACAGGAAGCCCCAACATTAGAATTATGTGATGACTTAGAAGCATCTGTAAAAATGCCAATATAGTCTGGCCAATTTTTAGCGAAATTTATTTGAAATTTAATATTAGCGCCTGGATCGTTCTTGACAATACCCAGGCTCGTAAGCACAGAAGGATTATATGTAAGCGCACTAAACGAAATAGAATATAAAGAGCGAATAGGAGAAGAGAAAATACGAGATGAAAGGGAAAAAAATTTATGGAAACTTTTTAAAATACAAGAAGAATGGCGTGGGGATTTAATGGCACGGGACAGACGATGGAGACAATTAATCAAAGGATGAGAAGAAGACTGCAGCACTTTAGACATAAAGCGATCGGAAAGATATTGACGACGAAGGTGGAGCGGAGGATCAACACATTCCACTTGCATGGCGTTTGTAGGGGATGACTTCATAGCTCCCAAGATGATTCTTAAGGCCTTATAATGAATTTTATCTAATTTGTTTAAAGCAGACCTGTAGCAAGGATCTAACAAGAATATAGCATAATCAAAATGGCTACGAATAATCGCGTTATATAACAATTTTAACGTAAATTGATGGGAACCCCACCAAACCCCTGATACTGCACGTAAAATTTGGAGATTTTTCTCACACTTATTGGACACATATTCCATATGTGGAGAACCAGACAGTTTAGAATCTAAAAGTACACCCAAGAACTTGACGCAATTCAGAACCGGAATACTTTGATTGTTATAAACAATATTGACAACAGGGATATGTCTTTTACGAGTAAAAATAACTACACTACTTTTAGGGACCGACAATGACAATCCATGCATAGATAGCCATTCACCTAAATAATATAAAGCAGAATTGAGTCTAGATACAATTTCGTCGATGTTTTTTGAATTAAAATACAAAACAATATCATCTGCATATTGCAAAATATTGCAAAAACTATCAACCGACTTATCTAGATCATGCGTATAAAAACTGTATAAAAGGGGGCTCAGCACAGAGCCCTGAGGAAGGCCATTCCAAAGAGTTCTAGGAGGAAGAAGGTTGCCTTGATGCCTGATTCGAATGGATCTGTCAGTAAAAAGATTAAAAATGAAACGAGATAATTTAGGAGGGAGACCAAGTCTTAACATTTTAATTTTGAGAAAAGAGAGACTGACGCTATCGTATGCGGAGCTAATATCCAAAAAAACACCTATCAGATATTCGCCCTTAGCAAAGCTTAGGCGGATTTCTGAGGTGAGAACACTAAGGCTATCAATTGTGCCAAGACCTTTTCTAAAACCAAATTGGGACTTAGAAAGTAAACCCCTACTTTCCAGTATCCAGTCAAGTCTATTTTTAATTAAACGCTCCATTACTTTGCACACCGTAGAAGACAAAGCAATGGGACGGTATGAAGAGGACTCTTTGGGATCTTTCCCAGGTTTTAAGATAGGAATAATAATTTGAGTTTTCCAGGAAGAAGGTACATAACCGGATTCTAAAAAAGAATTAACAATAGAAAGATAAATATTTTTTGCAGCAATACTAATATTTATAAGAAACGAATAAGGGATACCATCTACACCAGGGGAAGAGTCAGACAAGCCATTCAAAGCACATTGAAGTTCATTAAAAGAAAAGGGAATATCCAATACATTAACCTCCGATGGGAGGGAAGAGTTAAAGCAATCAAAGTTAGGTACAAAAGGAGGAGCAAGACTACACGTAAAATTTTTAAGCCAAGAAGAATCATTGGACGATATGTTACACAGAAAATCAGTAATAGAGGAACGAAAAATTTTGATATATTTCCAAACTATAGAGGATGGAGTGCGAGGGTGCAAGGACTGACAAAACCGAAGCCAACCCTTTTTCTTTTTGGTTTTAAATAGTCTTCTAGTTTGGGCTGCTATTTTCTTGTAAAGTATAAAATTTAAGGGGGTCATACACTGGATATATTTCCGTTCAGCAGCTTTACGTATTTTAATAGCAGCAGTGCATTCTTCGTCCCACCAAGGAGGAGATGATAATAATTTACGCCCATTCTGCTTACGAGGAATATTAGAATCAGCTGCAGAGCATAAAATTTTAATAAAAAGATCATAACAAGTCAAAGAATTAAATACATTAACAATGGGAAAACTGCGGAGATGGGAATCAACAAGTAAAGAAAACTCCAACCAATTAGCTCTATTTAACAGATAAGGCAACAGAGAGGTTGGAGCGGGAGGAGGAGAAGATTTGGAAGGGCGCAAAGAAACAATAATAGGGAAATGATCGCTGCCGTAGGATGACTCGAGAACTTCCCAATTAAGGGAAGGAGCCAAACAAGGAGAACAAAGGGTCAAATCGACTGCACTCTTAGGATTTTGATGAGGGTAAACTCTGCGAGTAGGCGTACCGTCGTTAATAAAACAGACATTTGCATCATCAAAAATGTCCAATAACTGTAACGCAAAACTGTCACAATGATGGCAGCCCCACGCCGTGTGGTGGGAATTAAAGTCGCCCAGGACGATGAGTGGCCGGGGTAGACTTGATAAAATAGACTGAATATCTGCACCTAGAGAAGAGTCAGGATGAGGAATATAAAACGAAACAAATGTTATATCAAAGGCTTTAACTGCAACAACATTAAAATTGGGGCTATGAGAAGGTAGAGATACACGCGAAAAGGGAAACAAGCGATTAATTAAAAATGCAGTGCCTGCATAACCATCGTTTCTGTCATCCCTCAAACAAGAAAAACCTGGCACACGAAAACGTACACCAGGTTTCAACCAAGTTTCAGAGATGGCAAGTAAAACAGGACTATGTTCTTGAATCAAGTGAATTACTTCAGGTTTCCTCTGAAAGAGACTTTTACAGTTCCACTGAATTATTTTCACTGGGTCCATGAGCAAGAGAAATGGAGGATGAAGGAGCGTTAAATGTGATAGGAGCAGCGTTGTTCAGTTGATTATCAATACTATGAATGGGAGACAAATGATTAGTCAAAATGAGCAAAAGAGCATGCAAGAGTTGCTCAGTAGATGGAGAATAAGATGAGGAAGCATTAATGGCACAACCATTACCAAGAGCAGATGAAACCAAAGAGATGATATTTTGATGAGCTGCTTTGTCATAGCCAAGTGGACTTGGAGAATGAGGACGAACAGATTTGATGACTGTTTTTTTATATGAGGAAGTGGTATGAGAATTGTTGGAGGTAGATGAGCTTTCAACAGGAGACTGAATAGGTGGAGGAGAGCTGTGTGGGGCTAGATGTTTTACTACCTCAGCATAAGGCTTACGCGAATGAGGAAACTGAGCAGAGGCCTGGGAAAAAGAAATATTTTCTTGCGACATTGCACCTTTAATTAAACGCTGTCTTGCATGTTCTGGACAGGATTGGTCAGTTGCGGAATGGTTGCCAGAGCAATTGAGACAAGAAATATTATGACCAGAGATTGAGCAAGAATCACCAGAGTGAGGTTGGGAACATTTAAAACATCTTGGTTTAGAACGGCAAATGTTTTTAGTGTGACCAAACCTACAACAGTTATGACACTGAATAGTTGGTAAATTATAAAGTTCAACATTCAGAGCATTATAAAACATGAAAATTTTTTTAGGCAAAATTTGACCTCTAAAAGTTAAAACTACAGATTGGGTAGGAACCCAACTAGTAGTCCCATCAACAACCTGTTTGCGATTTAATCTTCTTGCTTTTAAAACAGGACCACATCCTGACGGAAGCTCCAAACTTTCAGAGAAAGCTTGCATAGACCATTCTATCGGCACATCCCGCACCAAGCCCATACGTGTAATACCAAAAGTAGGGATAAAAGCTTTGTATTTGTGCGTGGTTAAGAGAGGATTTAGCATAAAATTATTGGCCGCATCAGCAGATAAAAATTCAATACTTATTTTATTACGACCGATGCTTTTAACACCTTCTTTATTTATGTTTTCAATTTTATTTTTATAAAGAAACTCACCAAATTTTAGAACCTTTATAGATAGACCTGCTAAAGGCTCTGTTTCAAGACGAGAGACGTGAACAATATAAGGGTCAGAATCAGAGTCGTGATAAAAATTAAGGAGATCATCAAAGGAAGGATTGACATGAACAGTTTGGATCGAAGGGATCGCAGCAGAAGGATCAATAATTGTCATTTTAAGTGAACCTGAATTTTGGTTGACACTGTGGCGTTTTCTAGAATTTGAGTTCGGAGATGAAATATCAGTATCGGCAGTGTAAAAAATTTCGCCCGGATCAGGCGGATCCGGTTCTGGCCTAATATCCATTCCTCCTGTCAAATATGACACATAAGGGAAAAAATTTAATATTAGAATATAATTAACAACTTACCTCAACTATTATTTACAATACACTAAAAACTATTACTATTGATTATGAAACAAAAATTTACATGAAATACAATTGATAACAATGAAAAAAAGAATATAAACACAGAGCTTCCAAATCGTGTATTGACTACTTCAAACGCGATCTGACAAAGATATAAGATATATAAGATATAAGATATATATATAGTATTAAATAATTGTGTATAATTTAACATAACCTCGTATCATAAACAAACTTAACTCGCTCACATTTCTTTTGACAGAACATAGAATTATGAAGTTGACATAAGCACAGATCACTTACAGTAAATGTGAAAACCGTTGTATTGTGTGGTTAAATATATATTTTTTGAGTTGGACACATAATAATATTAATAATAATATTGGCAATATAATATTTACAATAATATTGTACAATATATGGCCCCGCATACTACGCAGTGTTATTGACAATATTTCATTGTAAAATCTGACGAAGTCATTAGTATCATAAATCAGTAGCTTTATTTGTATAATACGTAGGGTATTAAATATAATATGGCTAGAATTAAATAAACCGTTGCGTTATTCATTGTATTTAGCTTACTTAAAAAGGGCAATAAAAAAAGATTGTACAAAGACTGGAGAGAAAAAAAATAATTTAATCATTTCAATATTATAATGAACTACAAAATAAAGATAGTAAGATGCCATTCGTTGCTCAGGGGCACAAAGTGTGATTATAAACGCCACCGGTTGCGAGTTCAATTCTCGCTCGAGGAAATGAAATATTTAATATTTCTTTGTTCTGTTGCCGAGGCAAAGCGTTGATCTCCGCCACTCAATACGCAATGCCTCCAGAACTCGGTGGAGAATGGGGAACGGAGTGTCTTGTTGACGGACTAGGTTTCCTCTGCCTATCCTGCTGTGGGCGGCATACAGCGTGAAGTTAATTTTACTAACAAAGGATAATAAAAAAATAATAAAAATACATGAAGAAGAGATATAGCCGCTTTTAATAAATGTTATCTGTAACAAAACTTCATGCTTTAACCCTAGAGGGGTAGTTAAATAGAATAATAGAGTAATAGAGAGCGCCAAACGTGACTGTCTCTACATACCTCTTTCGCCTCGTCTACTGTCATCATCATTTTCATACATGCCCCCCGGAGTGTCTATGCTTTTTACGTGACCTTCCTCCAGTATCTTTGATACTGTGTTTTTAAAGGTCAACCAAGGTTGGGAGAGACTTCTCTTACCACTCACTTTTCCATCATAATTTAAAATTAGTTAGTTAGTTAGTCAGTTTAGTGTGCTTGCGCGCAGCAATAATTTAGTTGAAAAAAGACTTCAAAGGAGACGGATGCTTATGTTTTTTAGTCAAGATGAACGATGAAAAATATTACTACTTCCATGGAAAACAATATTAATACACTTTATAAAAACATGGGAAACTTATTCCTAGCTTCTATCTATCTAGTTTCTTCTAGCTACCGCAATAAAGTTAAGATAACGTTGTTTAATACTTACAAAAAATGTAACCAAATAGAGTTAATATTTTTTGAAAGCGGCTATCTCTCATTCTTATGTAATTTTTTAAATTATTCTTTGTTAGTAAAATTGGCTTCACGCTATAAGCCACATACAGCAGTGTAGGCATTGGGAATCTAGTATGAAGACAATTCGTTCCCCATTTTCCACTAAACTGCGGAAGCATTATGTGAAAACATCAATCCTTTTTCAGTATTTTTAGATAGCGTTGCCTTTTTTCTGACAACTACACGACCTTATGAAGAACAGTCTCGACAGACATAGAAGCAAACGAATAATGAATAAATAATATTTTGGTTAGATCTTTTCATTGTAAATTTATTTTCATAACAAATCTAAAAATAGATGTAACATTATTAATATATTATTGTATTTTACTATTTTCTATTTTCTAGAGGCCAGTCGTGGCGCAGTGGTACAAAGTGTAACTGTAAAACCGACTGGTTGTGGGTTCGATCCCCACTCGAGGAGATGAAATATTTACTTAAATTTATATTTCCATTTTTTCGCTCTGCGTTGAGTTCTGCCACTTAACATGCAATGCCTCCAAAATTCGGCAGAAAGTGGGGAACGGAGTGTCTTAACACTAGGTTCCCTCTGACTACCCTGCTGTGTGCGGGATATAGCGTGAAGCTAATTTAATTTTTTTATTTATTTACTATTTTCTACTGTTTTTTTAAGTTCAATTTGCTGGTTTTTGCTTTCCTTAGGCTAGCAACTCTTCGTTACTGTCATCTTGACCCGCTGTGATCCTTTGGGTTAGACGTGGGTCGTAACGTCTTTTAGGCATAATCCGTTGCGACTAGTTTCGGGTACACGAGTAACTAGTTTTCAAAACTGCTTATTTTCGTAACTAGTTACTAAGCATTTGCTTACGCTTACTTTTGTACTTATGATTACAGAAAACGTTAAATGTAATCATTACGGTAGAAAGAGTTATGATTACGAAAATACTTAAAGTTATACCGCCTAGCATACTAATATGAAACGTATTAATTGCCTATTCCCAGAATATTCCTAGAATTTTTATATTTGAAAAATATATATTTTTTACAAATTCCGTAAGCATGTGTGCGACGATATATTTAAATAAAAAAAAATGTATGTATGATTGATTGATTTTTTTATATTTTTTTTAAGTTGTATTCATTTAACAATATAATAAAGTTTGCTTAATTATTTAATAATAAAGGTCTACTTCTAATTAGGTTCGATTTTTTTAATTTCACTATTATAAAATATTTAAAAATAATATTTTTAAAATAATACAAACTGGAAAATTAAAAAAGAAAAATTAAACTGATTACAAATTTAAAATAATATTTTTAAATTTGTAATCAGTTTAATTTTTCTTTTTTAGTACTATTTTTAATTCCATAGAATTTAACTTATGCATTTATCAATTTTATTTTTTAGCATCAATATTTCTTTTCATTGAGTGTGTAATCAATTATATTTAATGACGTTTTTGTTTCAAGAATGGATATGAAAATAATGTATGTATAAATAATATTATACGATTTATACAAATTCGATCTATTGCTGTCTCTCTTTTCGTTCGAAACGTAGTAAGATAGAGCGAGATGCGACTATGTTAGAATCGGTGTAATTGACATAACTATTTTATAATATAATCTATTTAAAATAAGATACGGTTGTGCTGCAACTGCTTTTGACAAATGTGTTACTGGTTACTGTCAGAAACTGCGTATGTGAAATAATCGTTATGTTTGTCCGCGAAACTAGTTATGCGCTTATTCGACTCGTAAGCAGTTTCTGAAACCGATTACGTTTCATAACGCCCATGTCTACTTTGGGTATATGTCACAGAGTACATTCTATATACTATAATGTACACACAATATTATGTATATGTGTTCTGTGATATGTATCCTGTGGCTGTGACAGCAGTGCTGTCTTGTCTTGTTTTTTAACGCGGGAAATATTATAAATATCTAGTAAATACTACTTTTCATAATTTCAAATATAGTATATATATTGGTAATTTATTATTCAGTTGAATTGTGGCTTGTGAGTGCTTAGAACTTAGAACATGTAATTTGCCGCATAAAGTTTCTCCTTTACATTAAATATACTTTGAGTAATTTAAGTGTTTTTTTTTTGCTTATCTCTCGAATTGTTTACGTATTTGATTTCGAATTTTAGAAAATGGATAAATAAAAGAAACATCACTAATCTAATATAGTGTGATTAGTAAATATATTCTTGGGCACCTGAAATCAAATCAATCAAAATGCCGAAACAATTAAGTCTTAAAAAGGTAATATGTATTATATATAAATAGTATTAAATATAAATAAATTAATATTTAATACTTTTTATAATTAGAATATTTTTTTACATATTAATTATTACTATAATTTTGTTTATCTTTCTTCACTGTATAGTTCTTGTTTACAGATTCAGAATGCTGAAATTAGAAGCCAAAAATCTATTACACAATTTTTTAAAACTGCTAACAAAGATCATTGCAATGGAAATGTAAAATATCAAGAATCAGATAAGCCTGATTTAAAATATGTGAAAAGAAAAGCATCATCTCCTGAGAACTCACAACTTAGTACAAACAATCCTGCTAAAAAATGTAAAACAAATAACATAATAAGTGATGGTAAAATCTTTAATATTTTTTTTATATAATACATATTACCTTTTTAAGACTTAATTGTCTCGGACAAAGAAAAACATTCTTAATAAAAAATAAATTACATTTTTAGCCATGTATGATTTTTCAGTAAATGTTTTAATGTTAAAATAGGATCAACTCTATTTACTTATTTACAAATTTATAAGCAATATTTTTATTTTCAGGAACTCATGATGACTTATTAGTAAACAGTTTAGATATTAAAATAGAATCCACTCCAAAATTAAATGAGAATAGCAGCCAAATATTTACACAAGAAAAAGAGAATAATGGGTCTGATAATAGTGATTATAAAGTATCTCCTAAAAAAATTAAATCACCTATTAAAAGTCCAAATGGTATTTTCGTTTAATATAAATATTAAAATTTAGTACAGCCATGTAAATGTTTTATGTTTGCGTTATAAAAATTGATCACTTTGTTTCATTCTTTAGGTAAATTATCTCCACTTAAATTAAGAAATGAAAATCTAAGTCCAAGTGTACCTATACCTATTGGAAAAGAGCTACAAAGTATAAAACATGAAAATTTGTTTACAATGTTTGAGGATGATGAATGGGACCTTAATGATGTAGAGGTATAGTTATATTTTAGACATAATTATTTTAATGATAAGTCAAAGTCATTTTATTTATTTAACTTCACAGTGTATCCTGCAAAGTCAGATATGGAGTAAAAAGTAGAATATTTTACGACTATCGTATATAATATTTTTATTTAATCAAAATATGAACTTTTATTACCTATGCACTCTTGCAACCTTAGAACTATTTCATTGATCCCTTTACTAAAATAAATTCATACGGGAATTGCATGAGAGAATAAGTTTTTCATCACAAGTTATGATTTGACTTGAAAACCCTTCATTATTGTGCTGGTTATGTAATGTAACTCAGCAGTCAAAGTGCATTTGCTTTACTCAATGCGTGAGGAGGAGGAAGGTGGGTTTCTTTCAATCTTTTTAATCTTCGCAATTTGCTTTAAGTGGTTTAAAACAGTTTTATCACTAACACTGCTTCCTGCAACTAACTCGGACATGATTTATGATGTCTGATTTATGTTGAACAATCGTTAAAAACAGTAAAAACAGTAAAAAATTGTTATTTTCATTACCAAAATAAACTTAATTATAATACAATATACCAAAGTTAATTTATAATCGATTTTTAGGTATATTAGATACAGAATTTAATAAAAGGAGTAATGGATTATTTAGCTTTTAATCGTCATTGAGGCCAGTTGTGGTGCTATACGCACAGGTTGTGGGCTCGATTTTCACTCGAATGCGGATCACTTTTTCCCACACATAGAAGGGTAGGCAGACAGAATCTGAACGTAGCGTTAAGACACTCCGTTCCCATTAAGACACTTCGCACGTTCCCCATTTCCGGAACTGAAAACCGTACCACTTATAATTATTTTATATATATATATATATATATATATATATATATATATATATATATATATATATATATATATATATATATATATATATATATATATATATATATATATATATATAAAAATCCAGATGAAAAATCGATTTATTTTAATACAAATACCAGACATTCTATTTTGAGATATTTTATAAATTTGTTTTATTTTTGTGCTCATAAATTATAGTTTTAATTTTAGTTAGCTGATACCTTGGATTTAAGTGTAATGCAAAGGTGTGAAATCACTTCCATTGAACAACATCATAACAAAATAGAATTAAAACTTAAAAATGATGCCAACCACAGAGGATCATGTTTCGTCGATGGTATATGGTAAATTTGAATATTATACCTATCCTCAAGTAATTTGCATGCAATTACAAATAAATGTATATACCTTATATTATTTTAGAGGTCATTCGTGGCGCAGCGCCACGAAGTGTGATTGTAAAACCTACTGGTTGTGGGTTCAATCCGCACTCAGGAGATGAAATTACTTAAATTTATATTTCTATTTCTTCGCTCTGGTGTCAAGGCCAAGCGCGGCGTTGAGTTCTATCACTCGACACGCAATGCCTCCACATTTCGGCAGAAAGTGGGTCTTAACTCTAGGTTCCCTCTGCCTACCCTGCTGTGTGCGGAATACAGCGTGAAGTTGATTTATTTTATTATTATCTATAAAAATATAAAGAATATGCATAGTTTCATTATTTCCAGGTTGGACACACCTCTACAACCTGGAGAGGTAGTGAGTATAATAGCATCCCGGGATCCGTCGGGTCACTTTATAATAAATAATACATCAGGCTTATTAGTACTACGACCTGACCACTTGATCTCTACAACGAGCGTTGTCGCTGGTGTATTTTGTAAAAGAAAAGCTGTGCTGCAAGAGCGATGGCGAGGCATTGATTCGGCAAATAAAGCGGTTAGTATATATTTATATTTGGTCACCAACAGCTAGTTTAAATTTTACTACATATTGTCTTTCATTACAGATGACCATAGGTATACTTGTTCATGAATTAGTACAAAAAGCACTAACATCTAATATATCGAATAGATCAAATTTAAACTCGGAAGTTGACAAAATATTAAAAGATTCAATTCAGATGTTATATGACGCTGGTATGACCGAAGAGGAAGCGAGAGCCGACATGTCAAAGTATACAGGACCATTGGAAGAATTTATGCTAACATATGTTACTACCAAACCAAAGGGTGCAGTGAGTATTTAACAAGAAATATATTATTTTTGTGATACACGCGACAGGAATATACCAAAACCCCGCATGAATACTCCTAGGAAAAACGTTTAAAAGTGGTTAATGGTCTTGTATGTCAAATGATGTCGTTGATGCTGTAAGGGTCAGGGTAAAAATGTGACTGTTTTAACGCGTTTTACAGAATAATACAAATGTTAAATGGAATGGCTTCATCGACAAAGTTTTGGATATAGAAGAAAATGTTTGCTGTCCGAAATTGGGATTGAAAGGAAAGATCGATGCCACATTACATGTTACTATTCATGAAAAAGGAAGTAAGTTCATTTTATATTTTTTCATTAAAATACAAAAGAAGAGAATGAAATATCAATTAAGGGTGGATGTACTTACATACAGACAGAAGAATGGATGTTAATATATCATAGTTACATAACGTTGCTTCATACATTGTTCCCTTTATAAGCCAACCGAACCGAACCTTTTTTTTTGTATAGTAGTTCTTACGACAGTATTTTCTCATACTCACACGAAATTTTTGATTGCAAAATGATGTATGAAAAAATAGCTCATACCTTTTTTTGATTATTCTTTTATATGTATATATAATATGTATAATAGAGAATCAGCACGTAAATCCGAGGGCTGTGAATTCGATTACCAGTCAGAAAAATAATCGTTTTCATTTCCTCGCTCTTATTAGGAAGAATAAATGATTGTTTGACACTAGGTTCTCTATCGTTCCCTAAATGCAGGGTAAAAGTTGCAAATAAAAATAAAATAATCAAAACAAATGTTCACAGAAAGTCACACGTCAGAAATGCCACTAGAATTAAAGAGTGGTCGCGCCACCGTGTCCGCCGAACACCGCGGGCAGCTCGTGCTGTACGGCATGATGCTGAGCGCGCAGCGGCGGGAGGATCCCACTACTGCAGTGCAGAAGGGATTGCTGCTTTATTTGAAGTTTGTTTACTTTATTTTTGTTTTGTATTTTAAGTTTTTTTTGGTCAATATTGGTTATTGAAATTAAAAAACCAAATATACATACACACATACATACAGGTGGATAAGCTTAGGGAACTTAGTCTTAAAACACTTTGTTCCCCACATGCCGCATTTTCGAGACATTGCGTGTTGATCGGGCAGCAAATAATTTTATTTCCCGAGTGGTACCTGAACATATAACAGTAGCGTTTATAGTCTTACAGTGTCCCATTGCACGGCAACGGCCTCAATAATTTTAATATTTTTTTTATCACGCTGTATCCCACCCAGAGCAAAAAGGCGGTGAGAAACCTAGTGTTAATACACTCCGTCTTCCGTAATATTTAATGTTACTTAAAATAGATATAAACTTGCAGAGAACGCGTGGAGCTCCACGAGGTGGGATGCGGGTACTTCGAGCGCCTCGGGCTGGTGACGTTGCGCAACGACTTAGCGCGCCACGTGGCGCCGCCGCCGACGTCACTACAGCCCAAACGTGGTATTATTTTTGTTCAGCTTCACGCTACATCCTGCACTAGTTTTCACCTGCGACTCCGCTCCTATGGGCTTATGGATATAACTAAAGTTTTGTGTAACTCTTTTACTCGTTACATTAAAATTATTAATGTTATATAGCTAATATAATAGGTTTCCTCGATTAATTTACTTGGACAGGTTTTACGAAAAAAAAACCAATTCAAAACAGAAATTTAATTCCATAGAATTCGATGGCGCAACTCAACCCCGCGACACAACTGTCTCTTGTTATGTTTGTCTTATGTCACCGTTATTATAGATTTGGTTATCATATACAATCTCCCGCGATATTGTAATTTATCAACTACTATAGTAGGCTCAATATAAATAGTAAGAAATATCATTTATGTGTATTACAGCTACATATTATGCGATTTTTAAGTGCCGGCTAGGGTAGGTTAGAAACTTTTAATTTTAAAAATAAGTACCCTAACAGAACCAAACCTGCACTTAAATATCTGTGTATCTGCGGTAGCGATTGGTTAATACAAACCAAAGTCACAGTGTACAGTGTTGTTTCTTAATGGTACAATTTTTGAAAACTAAAAAAAAAACTCACCGTTCAACGCTTCACGCTATATCCCGCACACAGAAACCCTTCTGAGGTAGAGAAAGAGCCAAGTGTTAAGACACTCCCCGATCACGGTTTTCTGACGTTTTCGGGAGACATTGCGTATTGGCAAAATTCGGCAGAAAATGGGGAACGGAGTGTCTTAACACAAGGTGCCCTCTGCCTACCCTGCTGTGTGCGGGATACAGCGTGAAGCTGATTTAATATTTTTAAATTATGTTACATTTTCTAACTATGGCAGATGAATTAGTGGACATCGAAGACACATGCCAGTTCCAACAGAGTCTGCCGGAGCCTATCAATCATCACAACGCTTGTTCAAATTGTGCTTACTTAACGATTTGTTCTTTACATTTATGGTAATTTTTTTTTTATTAATACAATGCAATTTATTAAATGTCATAAAAATTTTGCATCGAATAGAATGTCACATATTGTATTAAAATATTTTTAACATTTTCAAAGTGTTATTCCTCACTTAAGAAAGAAAAAAACTAAATTTGAACGTACGATACGCTACGTTCAAATTTTTTTACGTTTTCTAAATAAGTATTGTATTAAAATGTTGCGGCGTCGAGTTCCGTTCGGAGCTTCCTCTACGTATCCTTGCAGGATTGCAGGTTCTAGTGAAACTGAGAAAAACATATGTCTATTTCAGAATGTAATATTAAATTCGTATTTATGATTGCATATTTGCATAAAAAGTTAACAGTTCCAACAAGTGCTTTGTTAGTTTTCAAAATATTATAATTCTCGATTTTAAATGAATACTGATCAAATTTATGTAATTTATAAAACTTATTAATTATAATTAACTGAAGAATTAAATATATTAATAATATATAATATTTATACTTTTTTTTGCAGGCATACAAACGGCCCCAAAGTAACAGACGGGCACTCCTTGTCGAAACTTCGTGAAAAATCACTCGGTCACCTCTCTTTAAAACATATTGAATATTTCTTACATTGGACCAGTCTATTGAAACTAGAAGAAAAGGCTCAAATGACAAGTTCTCCATTGCATGCTCTGTGGACTGAAAGTGAAGAAAAACGGTATTTAATATTTATTAATTGTTTCTTTATACATATAAGAAAGAAAATAGATATTTTATGTTAAAACATTATTTTGAAGAAAACGGAAAATTTATGTGGTTTAAAATTTTAGATCAAAACGTGGAAACTGTGCACCCAATTTAAAATTAAGAAATGTAACTACGTCAGGCGACAGATTTTTACACATATTTTCAAGAGATTTAACTAATTCAGGTAATAAATATGTTATGTATATCTTTCAATAGAAAAGTTTTTTTTTATTCAGAGACAACCTAGTTTAAAAACACTCCGTGCTCTAGCTTGCGCTATAATTTGTATTGAGTGACAGAACTCACCTCATAGGAAATGAAAATAACAAACCGTCGTATTCACATCATACGCTCTTTCGTTGCACCACAACGGCCTCAAGTATAAACTATGTTGACTGAAATATTTTAAAAATTTTAATGTGTCCTCTTCTATATATACAGAAAAATTAAAGAATGGTACTAAAACTACAAGTGGACCTCAAGAAGGCGAGTTTTCCATTGTAAGCATTGATAATAGACCATGGATCGCTGCTGGAGTAGTTACAGTGGCAGATAGTGTGGAACTACACATACTTTTAGAAAGGTTATTTTTTTATCTGTTGTATTATAAGTTTGTATGTGTGTATGTGTATATTTGCATTATATATTATTATAAAAGAAATATTTTTCTGTTGAAAAGGGACTTGGTTCCATGGTGCAAGAAAATGTATTCAGCTGTTTGAAGCCAGATTGTTTACCAGCTAGAAAATGTCTAGTTGTTTATTTTAGAGCTTTTTGTATCAGGGTTTTTTAATTTTTGTTTGCTTTTAACAATTAGATCGACGATCTGTATAACATTTTTAGAAACGAATCATTTCGACGGATCATATATTTTTTTATATTAATTCCTTAGAGTTTACAATATTTTTAAAGTGGGCTGTAAATTTTATTTATTCAAAGAAAACATTATATAGAATAAATATAATTAATTGTTACCTTATTTTTTTTCAGGGATTTAAGTCGGCGACTAAACAAGGAGACTTTATTTCACATAGATACTTACGAATCATATGCATCTACAGTACAGAATCTTACCAACTTGGGAGTGCTTATGGAAGATAGTGAACGTGCAACAAAACTTAGAAAGTACTTACTTTGCTGCATTATGTTATCAAAATAATTTATATTTTTAACAGTAAAAATAAAGGAAATGGATGAATATTCCTTTTACCAAAAAAAATGTTCCTACTGAAGTAAGACACTTCCGTTACCCACTTTCAACGAAATTCTGGAGACAATGAGTGTAGCTGAACTCACCGCCGCGCTTTGTCTTGTCTTTAGAACGATCATGAAAATAAGCGATGGTGTAACTAACCGCTACTTAGTCATAAATTTTTTTTTAGTTTCATGCCATTCGGAAATTGACACCATAGCGAAGAAATGATTATATTAGATACATCATTTCCTCGAATGAGAATAGAACTCACAACCTGCTGCGTTAACAGTCACATGCTTGCTCTTGCGCCAAGACTGGCCTCGACATTGAAATTCTTTTTGAACCATTTTATTTAACGGACTTCAACCCATTTTCCAGATTAATAATAGATAAAGAAGACGGGCACTTCGCGGCCCGCCTGCCGCGCGAGGTGGGGCGCCTCGGCACGCGCCTCATGCGCGCACTCAACATCGAGCAGCAGCGCGCCGTGCTGCGCGTGCTGGCCGCGGACACGCACGCCTTGCTGAGGGGACTACCTGGGACTGGTAAAAAAACATTTTTTATGTAGTGTTTTTGTCAACACCACCAGTTGTGCCAGTTGAAGAAGTCGATAAATAATTTATTCCATATAACTAATTCAAAATTTACTATCAGTATTTTATGTGCCGTGTTTCGTTTTGTTCTTGTTTGTAGATTTAATCTATTTTTTTCTGGTTATTGCAGGTAAAACACAGACAATCAGCGTGCTTATACAAATGTTAGCAGCTCTGAAACAGCGTGTGCTGGTCACAGCGCATACGCACTCCGCCGTTGATACTGTGTTGAGCAGGTAAATTTTAAAATATGCATATATATTTTTTTTCGTCGATATAAAATTTAGACTTAGGATGAACTTTTAAAAAAAATATTAATGAAAAAAATGATATATGATTTCTTAAACACAACTAAATTGTTAAAATCCTAAAAAAAAGTAAAGGGCGTCGTTGCGCTGCAGCACATCGTGTGCAAGTTTGATTCCTGCTTTAAGTAATAAAAAATCTGCTTCACGCTGTATCCCGCAAACAGCAGATTGGGTAAAAAAAGGGCAAAAATTATTAAGGCCACTGTTGCACAGCATCTGACAGTAAACACGACGGTTATGGGTTCAATTTCTATTCGCGGAAAACAATTATTTACACTTTCCGTTCCGCCTATTGATATACTATGGCTCGAAAATTGAGCATCTTTTATGCGGGGTACACCGTGTTAAAAATATATATTTTATTAAGATTACCCAAATCCCTGCGAGTGCTGAGGCTCGGCGCAAGTAGTCGCGTGTCCCCTGAAGTGGCTTCACGCTGTGAGCACAGTCTTATTCAATCTTGTCACACTACGGATCAACTATCAGAATTTTATAACTCTATGGTATGTATTTAGGTTTTTTTTGTGTGTGTTTTTAACTTTTTGTAAGATATTTTGTAAGGTATCTTGATGAGAACGTACAGCTTAGAGGCTAGAGAGTTAGAAGCGTTTCAATTTTTTTATACGTTATCTAAAAAACTATACTGATATTATTGTAACTTTGTCCAGTTTTCTCATCAACAGAAAGAGTCCTTAGTTTTTTTTACCGAGATTTAATATGATAGATATAGATGCTTTAAAAGCCTTTTATTAATTTTTTTATTTAATTTAAAATGTCACAATTATTTACAGGAAGTAGTTGGGGTCACATGTCTTGGTGCTACACATCCAATGTTGTCCAGAATTACGTTTGACGTCTGCATAGTTGATGAGGCTACTCAAGTAAGGATTGTTTTTAAATAAAATCAGCTTCACGCTGTATCCCGCACACAGCAGGGAGGCAGAGGGAACCTAGTGTTAAGATACTCCGTTCCCCACTTGTTGAAGCCAGTCGTAACGCAGAGTGTGCGGGATACAGCGTGAAGCTGATAAAAATATTGTAAGTTGAATAGAAGGGTGAAGTAAAAGCGAATATTTTTGATTCTTCAGGTATTACAGTGCACGGTTCTGAGGCCCCTGTTTGCTGCGAATAGATTTGTTCTTGTCGGAGATCCAGAACAATTGCCACCAGTTGTTAGAAGTAAATCCGCTAGGTAACAAGCTTAATATAATATAAAATTAACTTATAAATTACTCGTAAATGTATAGAAAAACATGTACATAATATAATCAAACTTTAAATTTTGCTTTAAATTGTCCAAAATGTTTTGACCTGTTATCAAATCTTTCATTCATTAACTTATTTAACTATTCATAACACGAACATAAAATTAACATACAGACAAAAAAAATGGGCAAACAATTTTAGTAGTCTCATCTTGACAACGCACGTCCAAAACTGCGCGACGTAGAGCGCTGAATTTTGGTTTAAAGGCTCCTCATATCATTCGTGTTTTTTCTACTATACGTGACATTGGCAGATTATTTTGCGCCTGTCATCGCAAAATCAGGCCATTAAATTAAAAAAAAAAATAGAGGCTTCTCGTAAAATTTCCCCCTCGACCACTAGGAGAATTTTTTTCGAAATTCCTAAGGGGCAGGAAAAAGAGTTCAATTGTTTGTTCTATTTGTAGGCCAGGTAATAAATTATTATTACATCTACCATATATTTATTAATATTTTTTCGTAATCAGACGTTTAGGCATGGAGGAAAGCTTGTTCCACCGACTAATGAAGGACGAAGCGACATCAACTCTACGATTGCAATACCGTATGAACCAGGCGTTGGTGGACGTCGCCAATAAAGTGGCATATAATGATACTCTAAAATGTGCTAACCAGAAAGTGGCGGAGGCTCGATTAAATATAGATTTACAGGTATTTTTTTCTTGTTTAGATTAATATAAACTAACTTAAAAAGCCTTTACAAGAAATCTAGAAAAAAATCCCAAACAGGATACTATTCTTTTTGTATTTTCATTTCTACGCTATAACAATCAAGCGCGGAGTTGAGTTTCTCACTCAATACGCATTTTTTTAAATGATTAAAGCACCTTGCATGGGGAATGGAGTGTTTTATCGCTGACTGATGTTTTCTTTTTAAGTTCGAAATAACTATATTTAACCAGTTATAATAAGTTACTTCAATCAAATGTAGTATTCTGAAAAGACTATAGGACTAAGACTTTTGGACCAAAAGCTTTAAGTTCCGTCAGCGAATACGCAATGTCGCTCTGCCTACCCTTTTCTATGCGGTTTAATAGTAAACGTAAACCTCAAAACAAATTATAATGTAAGTATGTTTTTTAGAAAATATCTACAAAATACGTGGAGACGCCATGGCTATTGACTACATGTAGTCCGGAAGTAGAGCACGCTGCTATATTTCTTAATATGAATGCGGAAAAAACATTAGAGAGTGGTAAATCATTAACAAACACTCAAGAAGCGTGTATGGTCATGGCTTTAGTTGAAGCTTTAACTGAGGTAAACGATTAGTATCTTATCTTTATATTCATTTTGTGAAAAAAAAATTCAAGATATATACTCGAGTCATTATTTGTGTTGTTAATCTTTTAAATATTCAAATCGCAACTGTTAAGTTTGTCACTCTGTTTTTCTTAGCTTAATGGCTTATCCAGCCAGTGATGTAGGACTAACTCGCATTGGAAGGACCGGTTTTTTTTTTTTAAATCATTCAAATATATTGAGGCTAGTCGTAACTCTTTTCCACTCTCGCTGGCTCGTTTTGCACTGCCTCGCTCTGGAAACGCAAAATACAGCGTTAAGTTCAGCCATTTAACACAATGGATCCTGATATCGGTGGAAAGTGAAGAATGAAAGTGTCTTAATGCGAACGGAATATCTTCTATACTAGGTTTTCTACAACAGGTTCCCATGTTCCTATTGCCATTCGGAATAAAGCTTCACGCTTTCATCTTAAAAAATATTTTTCCTTAAAATACTAATTAAACCTTTTTATTGACTAGGGTGGAATACTTCCTAGTGATGTAGGTGTAATAGCTCCCTATCGGGAACAAGTGATCTTATTACGACGCGTGCTTTCTACCAAAGGCGTGGAAGTGAGTACAGTGGACCAGTTCCAGGGGAGGGACAAAAGTGTCATTTTATACTCGTGTACTAGACGCGCTGATGATGGACGGACTGTAAAGGTATTACTTGTATTTTTTTTTAAACTAGAAATTCAAAAATATTTAAATTTCTTATAAATGTAGTGAAGGCCTTTTAGAAACTGTTCAGTTTTTTTTTAATTTTACATTCCTTTAAAACAAAAACCTAAAAATTGCTGTGAGTTGTGACACAGTAAATTAAGATCGTATTGGGGCCTACCTTTGAAAAAAGCAATGTTATGCGTGCTTAATGTTTGAAATTTTAATTATAAATAAACATCTTTTTATCACTTTTAGTTCTATTTTCAGATCTTGAAAAATTTTTACCCGTCATTACCGAAAAAAATCTGTAAACAATGGATATGCTACACAAAATAATATTTTATTTCACAGGAAACCGAAATCCTGAACGATCAAAGACGTTTAGCCGTTAGTGTGACCAGAGCGAAGCACAAACTTATCATCGTGGGTGACCTCCGCGCCTTACAAAAATACACCCCACTTTTAAAACTGATTGAAGCATGCAAAACTGTTGATATTGACAATAATGTTATAGCACAATTAAGCGTAAAATATAAAACCCATATCAGCTAATAGTGTTTAAAAAAAATGTACAAAGAATTTAAAGGTTTAATAGATATAGATAATTTTACAAAAATAAGTAAGCAGGTTCTTTACTTGGTTTAATTGAGACTGTAATTCGCCGCAATGGCTTCTCTTCTCTTCACTAAACATTATGTAACACCCAAGATTTATTTTTTATTAAGTTACAATATTATAATCTTATGTTTTTTATTTGGAAAAACATACCTACAAAGCAGTTGAAGAATTTCTCGTAAGATTGAGTTAATATTTTTTTTTATAATTATCTACCTCAAATACGCATTTATGAATATTGTATCATTTATTATTAAAAATTTTTAGTTCTCATAAAAAAGTTATTAATTAAGTTAACAATCCATAATATCTCGAAAATATTTTTATTTTTGTAATATATTTTTTACTAAAGGTGCCTTGTTTTTTCTGGTGACTACTATTCAATATTATTCAATATTATGGAGAATTGTTGTGTATATAATATTCTTATTGATCAAGGTTTTAAGTATTTTGTATTATCCAAAAAGTAAATATAATTTTTAATATTTTTATAAGCATTTTGTTTCATTTTTTAAATCTTAAATCGTTGTCACTTATTGTCTTTATATTTGTTTTGAATGGGGAATGTTTTAACACTAGGTTCCCCCTGCTAATCCTGGCGTGCGGGGGATACAACTTGAAACTTTTGTTTATAATTGTAAAAAATATTACCTAAGTACATGTATTTTTATTCTTTACGTTTCCATTTAAATATTTAAGCCTTTTTAAGAATATTGTGTTGAGAGACTAAGATGCTTCACGATTTATACGTCGGTAAACTCTTATATTTCTTAAGAGTGTTTCCAAGTAGGATGTTGTCATAGAATGAGTTATGGCCAAATTGTGCTGTATTTACAATTTATTCATTACATATACCATGTAAAAAAAAAATTGCGGTGATGAAATAGATAAAAAACAAGAACCTCTTTTAATTGATGATGTCTAGGATCTAGGAATTGAAGAACCAAACCCTCGTTAATGCATACTCGTATATACTTCAAATATAATATACATATATATCATATGTTAAAAGAAACATAATAAAATCATGAAAATAGTTATTGGGAGTATAATATATTGCAAAAAGATTAACCTAATTAAAATATTTAAAACGGCTTACACATTTTTGTGTTAATCTATATTTATTATGTATATTTTTTTCTGTGGTAAAATACATTCAATCAGCTGATTACTGCAGGTTTTCAACCGGCAAATTGTACGTTTTTAGTTATGTCAAATTAGAAATGTCATAATAATTGGCTCCGAACTCAAGGCTTTACTTCGCCGTACTACATTTACATTACAACGTTATTTTTACATCGATCTTTGATATGCTTGAGTAAATAGAAATGCACTATTCTTGAACAACACTCGTTTGCTGACAGTCGGTGCCAAATAATTTAATGATTTTTACTTCTATTAATAAATCATGTACCGCATTCATAGCGTATAAGTTGTATCACGCTTTTGAATTAGTTTTTTATTTATATTTACGAAACTTTGGCATTGAGGTTACTGATAACAATTTACAAACATGTTCTTGTAACGGATAATTGACTGTTTGGATTTTTTTTATCATTTTATATTTCAAGAATTTAATATAATCGTCGTAGTTGTTTTATATAATCGGACCTTGTTCGAAAACTAAAATAAAAGGTAAGTGTTCATTAAATAGCTCAACTTTTATGTGTAATAAATAAAATATTTATATTTTTTACACAACTTTTTTTTAGATGGTGAAAGCAGTCGCAATTATCACAGTTAGCGATAGTTGTTTTAAAGATAATTCTAAAGACACGTCAGGGCCTGCCATATTCAATTTCATACAAAGTAAATTTCCAGAAGCCAATGTCCATACCATTATAGTCCCTGATGAAAAAGAGATTATTGAGAGAGAACTAAAATATTTCTGCGATTCTAATGTAGACTTAATTTTAACTACCGGAGGTACTGGCTTAAGTCCTCGAGACGTGACCCCAGAGGCGACAAAATCAGTGATTCAAAGAGAAGTACCAGCAATTACTACAGCAATGACCATTGAAAGTCTAAAAAAGACTCCAATGGCCATGTTGTCTAGAGCTGTCGCTGGAATTAGAGACAGATCACTTATTATTAATTTTCCAGGCAGTCAAAAAGCTGTAACTGAATGTATAGAAGTTGTTAAATCAGTACTGTCACATGCTATATCATTAATTAATAATGAATTGGGCGAAGTAAGAACTGTCCACAATAAAATGCAATCAACCGCAGAACATGTTTGTCCGCACAAAGTGTATAGTAAAGTTGATATATCTAAAGTTGCTTTAAGGCCACGTGAATCTCCTTTCCCTATGTTAGAAATGACAGAGGCTTTTAATATAATTGATGCTGTTATGTTAAGATGGAATGAAGAGACAGAAATAATTCCTATAGAAGACACTGTAGGCCGTGTAGTGGCACAGGACATTATAGCTAAAGAGCCGATGCCTCCATTTCCTGCATCTGTTAAAGATGGTGAGCTACATTTGTTTCTTGTTTTGTTTGTAGGAAATGTATGTGTGTCGATAAAAGATATTTAGCTTCAAGCTGAACATGCATATATAGCAGACGGAACCTTCTGTGAGAAATCTCATTCCCTACTTTCTGCCTAAGTTTTAAGAAAATTGCATTGTTAAGTTAATACTTAATGCAAATATTGTTGAATATATTGATTACATTGTTGTACTCAAAGCTAGGCTTGGTGTTACCAGATAGACATAATGAAAATGATTCATTCCCCAAATGGGAATCGAACCCAAAACCTTATGGCTCATCACTTACGTCACCACTGCACCATTTTATATATGCTACATTTTATTTCCAATATGAAAAGTGCAGGATTTAGATAACTAGAAGTTATTTGAAATAAAATATGCCTATTAGAAACATTTCAATGTTTTATCATTGTTATCTCACACCGCAATTAAGCCACAGTTGGCATAATGTAAACATCACTGGAATGAACAAATACTACTGTTATTGTATGCTTTCAAGGTTGTTTTTTGTAAGGTTCAAAATTTTAATCTATAAGTTGTAACTCAATGGAAACAAAAAAAATAATAGTTTATTAAATTTTTTACAAAATTTATATTATATGCCATAAAATTAATACAAATTATTAATATTAATAATATGAATCAGTTAATAAGCCTACCGTGATAGTGTCAGATTAGTATTACATGGTCTATACCTGTCAGATATTTGTAGATAATTAATACCATTAATCATATACATAATACAACTTAAAATAATATGATTTTAAGTATAAAGACAAATTTACAGTATCTTTTTCGAAATATAGAGGCCAGTTGTGGCGTAGGGGCACAAAGTGTGACTGTAAAATGGACTGGTTGTGGGTTTGATACCCGCTGAAGGAGATGAAATATTTATTTAAATTTATATGTTTTCGCTCTGGTGTTGGAGTAAAGCGGGGTGTTCAGTTCCGCAACACGCAAAGCCTCTAGAATTCGGCAGAAAGTGGGGAATAGAGTGTCTTAACACAAGGTTCCCTCTGACTACCTTGCTGTTTGCGTGATAGAGTGTGAAGCTGATTTATTTGATTTTCTTTATTTATATCATTATTTATAACTAAATATACGTACATATTATAATAAAGAGACCAGTCGTGGCGCAGTGGCACGAAGTGTGACTGTAAAACCGACTGGTTGTGGGTTCGATCCCCACTCGAGGAGATGAAATATTTACTTAAATTTATATTTCCATTTTTTTCGCTCTGGTGCTGAGGCTAAGCGCGGCGTTGAGTTCTGCCACTCAACTCAATGCCTCCAGAATTCAGCAGAAAGTGGGGAACGGAGTGTCTTAACACTAGGTTCCCTCTGTCTACCCTCCTGTGTGCGGGATACAGCGTGAAGCTGATTTATATTATAATAAAATTAAGATACTGCCACAGTGCTATGCAGCAGTGAATCGTAAAGACGATATTTATGGATTCTATCTTGCCACACGAGGAAATGACTTATTTCTTTTTTCTCAATACGGTAAGACAATCTCGGAGTCTAGCGAAAAATAGAGAACGGGGTGTCTTGATAATTAATTATTTTTTCTTACACCTGTAAAAATATTTAAAAAATCTAATTATAAACAACTTCTGCCATCAGGCTATGCATGCCTTAGTTTGGACGGTGCTGGTATACGTAAAGTCCGTACTGTGGTGACGGCTGGAGACACTCCGTTTATGCCTCTGGCACCTGGCGAGTGTGCCAGAGTTAATACGGGAGCCCCACTGCCTCTAGGTGCTGATTGTGTTGTACAAGTAAGTATATGTTATCTGTTATTTACATATTTGAAGCCAATTCAAATTAATTAAAATTGTAACCACGACATTTTCAATCGATCTTTTCTTGCGTTTAGGTTACCTGTATATGTCGATAATAAAAAGTAAAGAAACTGTCCAAGTGCGAGTCGCACTCACCCGCTGATGCTTCCATTCCTATTTCAGGATTCTAGCTCAACGGGAAGTACAACTTATAAAAGTGTGTCTACTTAAGTTTGCGGGCATATGCACTTATTTTATATGAAATGAACTAAAAATATAACACTGTAATATTTTTTTTTATTTTCATAAAAACTACCTATAAACGTTCACTTTTCGAAGTTCTTACTTCGTACCCAATTTCATAACTCTAGGTCCACCGTAAGTACCCTTTTTAAGTTTTGATTCCAAAGCGAATTTCAAAACGCAGCTAAATCGGGTGCATAAATACTCTTAACCTTTGATTACGTTGACTTGAAAGCTTTATTTTTTCTGTGCTTGAACCTGGAACCATGGACCTACATTTTGAAGCTTGAACCCTCCACGCTATCTCGAGATATATAGTCTTGACAAACGGAAGAAAAGTGATCCTATAAGGTTTCCGTTTTTTCCTTTCGAAGTACGAAACCCCAAAAATATATGGAATTTTAGCTATTATATTATTATGGTGGTTTTCGAGGTTTACACAGACGTTTCTGCTTACTTATTATTTATTAGTAATAAATTTACTCAGTTGTTGAGTTTCGTTGCCAAAGAAGTACCTATAAATGTTTAGCTTCCCGCTGTATCCAGCGTATAGAAGGGTAGGCAGAGGGAACCTGCTTAAACACTCCGTTCCCATTAAAACATGCCGAATGCGACATGTATTTCTTGTTACAATGCAACGCCGTGCTTTGCCTCGTTAAAAGAGTGAAGAAATGAAAATATTAAAAGTTTCACTTCCTCGACTGAGCTCGCATTGAATCCACAACCAATTGCATTTACAAGCGCTCTTAAAACCACCGAGCCACGACTGGCCTCGAAACGAAAGTGTTTATTAAATATAATATCTTAATCTTGCGTGCAGTCTAAATGTATAATTTCTTATTCCTGTAGGTGGAAGATACTAAATTAATAAAAGCCTCAACAGATAACGAGACTGAGTTAGAAATAGAAGTGATGGTCGCACCGCAAGCTCACCAGGATGTGCGCGCTATAGGCTCCGATATACCAGTTGGATCTTTATTGGTTGAAAAAGGTCTGTAATTCTTTATTTTTAACATTTTTTAAGTGTTGAAAAGAGAAATACTTATGAAGACAACGTATAAACATTTAAACGTAGGGGGATTTGAACCCGCGCCTCTTTGGAAACCGTCCAAGCGCTCTGATCAACTAAGCCATAGTACGTTCTCATTGAGCTACGTCGAAATTCATATACGCTTGTTACAATTTATAAGAATTATCGTTTGGCAAGTGAGAATAAAATTTATTAAATATTTTTAACATTTGTAATGTGTTTAAACAATTAAGAAAGAAAATTAAGAAAACATATAAAAGTCAGTTATTTTTGTTTGGACGAAGTTTTTTTTACAGTTTCACAATTTTTTCTTAAAATTATGCCTAAATTTGCGACATTTTATGTACCGTATTGTAAGCTTTGACAGTACTTTGAGTAGACAAACATTAAAAATAATTTAAATGAATATATTTACATGAAACACATTAACCGTATAAATCGCATATAATATTATATTATTTTTAACCCCTCTATCACGGTTCGTAATCACGCGAATGTGGCCTTTACCACGGACTAAACGTCGGGTTTCCAAAAATCTGTTCTACAAAATATACGTGATTAATTCTCCTAAGTAAATTTCTAAAGTAAGACAAATATTTAAATATAAAGAAATATTTTTTTTACTATGACTATTTCAATATAATAAATACTTTAACATTAGTTGATAGTTAACCATACGGATATTTTATTTTATATTATAATTTTAGGTGACGTTATTGATGCAGCACTGGTAGGGGTGTTGGCTGGGGCTGGTTTTCAAAATATCCCCGTCGTTACATATCCTAAAGTATGTTTCATAATGTAAATTATTATTGTTTTATAAGTATATACGTTTATGTATATTATTATTTTGTTTTTTTATCAGCTTCACGCTGTATCCCGCACACAGCGGGGTAGGCAGAGGGATTAATGATTAAGACACTCCGTGCCCCACTTTCCGCCAAGTTCTGGAGGTATTGCGTGTTGAGTGGCGGAACTCAACGCCGCACGTTTCCTCGACACTAGAGCGAAGAAATGAAAATATAAAATTAAATAAATATTTCATCTTCTCGAGTGGGGAACGAACCCACAACCAGTCGATTTTGTAGTCACACTTTGTGTCTTAACTTAATAATATTTTTTTATAATAATCATAGGTCGCCATCATGTCCACCGGTAACGAATTACAAGAGCGTTCTGAAGACATATTGCGGCCTTCTCACATTAGAGATTCGAATCGGATTATGTTAAAATTGTTGCTCAAGTAAGTAAAGTTAGCTAAATTTGATAGGATTTGTTTTTATTAAAAACGATTTATCACAAATCAGGATTTATCCCGAGTATAAGACAAAATAGTTTCTAGTTTCTTCACTAAATTAAAAAATCTTACACGGGTAATATTTTTTATATTTTCAAACTGTACTACACTCAGGAAAGAAAAATACTTTTTTGAAAATCAAATAATCAAATCTTGTTGAAACGGTAAAAATTTTATATGTTTTAAAAAGTATTTTATATACTTAAGTTGAAAATGTTGTGCTTTATTTACCCTTTTCTGTTCTTAATGCATAGACTAAATAAAATAAAGAAATTCAATAATGTTTTTTTTATATATTATACATATGTGTAATAATTTTTATTGTTATGCTATATTTTTAGCCATCCCCACAATCCCATACATAGAGTAGGTAGAGGGAACCTGAAAACCTATTGTTAAGACACTTCCGTCCTCCGCTTTCCAAATTCTCAAGGCATTGGGTGTTGAGGCAGTCGGGGTCGGGGGGCACAAGCTCGAATGTAGACGCGACGGTGGTGGGCTTCAGACGATTTTTCAAATGACATATTATAACTCTGGCAAAGCACACCAATGAGTTCCGCCACTTAACCCGCAATACTTCGAGAGTTTGGCGGTAAAGTGGGGAACGGGGAGGTTCCTAGATTCCCTCTGCCTACTCAGACATGTGTGGAATATGTGTTGCAGGGAACACGGCTACGCCAGCACAGACTGCGGCATAGCCCGGGACTCGCCGGGGGCGCTGGCGGGCGCGACGGCGCGCGCGCTGCGTGCCGCCGACCTGCTCGTGTGCAGCGGCGGCGTGTCCATGGGCGAGCGCGACCTGCTCAAGCCCGTGCTGCTCCACGTACGTGTCGCCTCGAGTTGGGAGGCAGCAGATTTCATTTTGGAATTTTTCTTCCTAAAGTAAACAATTAAATTCAAAAAGCCAAACTTCAAAACGGGGTCGGGTCGACCGTACTGTATGAGTATGCAGAATTAAAAAAAAAAGAAACCGTTCAAGAGCTCCTAAAAGCACCGGCTCCATTAGCATAAATTGCGGCATAGTCCCCGAAGAACTATTGCTTAAGTTAGAGCTACTGAAACCTACTGAATCCGTCTATCTGTTTGTAACAATAAACATTAAAAGAAGATACTATTTAGGGGGCCCCTTAAAATGTACATTGACGTTGCTCCACTTATGGCACTATGCGGCAGTGGTGCCGCCTTCCAAGTATATCCTAGAATTGAATTGATGATAGTTCTAAACAGGCCAAGATCTTTTACTTAACTAAAAAAAGGATTTTGCTGATGCACCTCATTATTTCTACAGCGTTCAAATTGACTGTAACCTATGTCGTTTTGAAAAAAATATAGAGAAAAAATGAGAAACGTAAATCAAATAATATATATTTTGAAACTTACAATTATTAAAAGAAACACATGATGTTGTTCCAGACTCCTCACGTGTTATTCTATAATAATATTTCTTTACGTTGATTTGGCCGCCACTATTATTTTATAAATAGTATTATAATAATATAAAAAAAATTAAATTAAATTAGCTTCACGCTATATCCCGCACACAGCAGGGTAGGCAGAGGGAACCTAGTGTAAAACACTCCGTTCCCCACTTTTTGCTGAATTTTGGAGGCATTGCGTGTTGAGTGGCAGAACTCAACGCCGCGCTTTGCCTCGACACCAGAGCGAAGAAATGGAAATATAAATTTAAGTAAATATTTCATCTCCTCGAGTGGGGATCGAACCCACAACCAGTCGTTTTTCAGTCACACCTTGTGCCACTGCACCACGACTGGCCTCATTATAATAATATATATGTATATATATATATTTTTTTGTATTTGTATAGGATTTTGGTGCAACTATACATTTCGGACGCGTTCGCATGAAGCCCGGGAAACCGTGTACGTTTGCTACTTGCGAGTTTGAAGGAAGGACAAAGTTCATATTCGCTTTACCTGGTAAGATGTATAGACAAAAATATTATAAATATCACAATGTCAAAATGTTGTAATCTTTCTATCGTCAAGGTAGGGCAGAGGAAACCTAGTTTTAAGACACTTCGCTTCCCATTTTCCGCTGTTGAAATTTTTTATATTTTAGTTACATACCTAAAGGATTTGAACAGGCAACCCAGTGTCCATCTGTGTTTGCTGTTTAGTGTACTAACTACTGATTGAGGGCGAATTGCACGACTAAGTAGAGCCTTGAAAATCGAATTTTAGTGATTTATTATATGTAGAATATTTGTATGAATAATCCATACATAAAATTATAATGGCAATATATAAGTTTATCGGATTTGAACAGGCAACCCGGTATCAGCATACGTGTGCTGCCTGCTGCTGGTGGTGCGCGCGCTGCGACAGAGCACGCGCTACTCGAGCGAGTTCGCGCGCATGGGCGTGCGGCTCGCGCACGACGCGGCGCTGGACGCGCGCCCCGAGTACGCGCGCGCCGTGCTGCGCTTCCCGGCCCTGGACCAGCTGCCCGTCGCCACGCTCCTCGGGAATCAGTGCAGCAGCCGCCTCCTCAGCGCGTGCGGCGCGAGCGTCCTCCTGGAGCTGCCGCCGCGCACGCCCGCCCTGCAGCGCCTGGCGGCCGGCGCCGTGGTGCCCGCGCTGCTCACCGGCAGGATAGACTTGGCTAGACTTTGAAACTATTCACATCTAAAACGCTCTTGAATTTTTGTGTATTGTGTATATTTTATATTGTTTACTGCAATCTCAATAGCATAATATATGATGGCCAACAGTGCATTCTATTAATATTATAAATATGTAAGTTTGTGACGTTGGAGTTTGTTTCACTTTCACGACAAACCTATTGAATGGTTTTAGATAAAATCGTACAATAATATAACTTATACATAAGAATAAAACATAGGCTACATATATATGTTTCACAGGGTGAAATTGAATTTGGGTCACTAGTTGTAAACTAGTGACCCAAATTATATATATTATTTTTTTTATATATTGTTTTTTTATGCCAGCAACTCTGATTCTATGGTATTTTATCATATTTTTTTTTTATTTTTTACACTTTCATACAAATATACAAAAATTACATCTACTATCGTACTTTACTCTGCAAAATAACTACCTATTACGTTATTTTATCTTTATTGTACTTTTTTGTGTCAATTAGGATATTCGTTTTTTTGTTACATTCCCTTTATTAAGTTATTTAATATTTTAGAATCTCTTGCTCAAGTATTTGGTAATTGTCCCTTAAATTTAAAAATAACTAAACAATCGGTCCTTTTTAACATGTATGAACTAAAAATACTTGCCTTTTAGGATTAGATAGAATTGTTGTTCTTTATGACTTCCTTTTAGATTATAATATATTTAGAAAGATCTAGAAGCAAATATTGCTTATTAATATAAAGATTGAATATATGCAGCTAAGCTTATTATTTTACAGTCACTCTTTATGTCACAGTGCCACAAGTGGACTCTCAATTTTTAATATCATACATTGTATTTTCTTTTAAAAGAGTTCTTGTTAAAGTTTTCCTATTATAAAAGTTTAAATAATGTAGGTTTAATTGTGTAAGAAAAAATATATTTCCATATTATGTTATATAAATAAAAAGAAAAATTACAAATCGACTTTTATTAAACACTCAAAACCTTCTATTTTTTGTATTCTATTATACATTGCACATTCTTTTTTTAATTTAATTTAAACAAAATGAAATTTTATGATGAATTATAATGTATTACAAAAATATATTCCATTCACTATTGAAGATGAAAATGTTATAACACAATGCTGCAATGTCCAAAAACAAGTAAATATAATAAATAATATTCTGTATTCACAAAACATATAGACACATCACACTAAAATGATTCCATATTTCAGTCATTAATATAAAAAAATGTTAAATATTATTAACTTCCTAAATAACAGATTAGACAACACGTTGCACTTCAAAGAATCTTTTCAAGTAATAAACTTGACCCATGGTCATCACAAGCAGAACTGAGGCCTCGAAGATTGACCACATTACTACACGTGAGTTAGTACTGTCATTGATAGCGCGGTGAATGCGGTCACGAACCTGCAATAGATATTACAATATAATATATTTTTAAACATAGAAATATTGGTTGTATTTGTTGTTGGAACTGTTGCAGCTGTGATAATTAAATGGAAATTTCACCTTGCCATCCCCAGTCTTAAAATTAAAATTATTTGCAGACCATTTTTAGGCTTCTACGGACCACTGGTTGGGAACCACTGTATTACAGTGTACAATATGTGTAAAAGTATTAAAAAGTATTTACAACAAAGTATAATTTTTTTTTTGGCTTTGGAGAGCAATATTTTTTTGTAATGTTTGAACATATTGCAAGATGTATAAAGCCGTCTGAGTGCAAATATAATGGACCTAAGCTTATCTTTACCAATATACGGAGTGTTTTTGTCATCACCATATTAAATGAAAGCACAGCTTTAACTACTCAATTAAAAAACTAAAACAATTAAAAGAACTATGCCAATGCCAATTTCATTCTATAAATGAAGAGCTTGAAGATTGGGCACAGCAATAAGCGTATTTGATTGAGTTAAACTTTGTTATTTCCCAGCAAAATATGATACAAATCAGAGTAATGCCTTAAACTTAACTTAAGGGTCATCTGACATTGTTTTGTTGAGGCTTCCGAGATCCTTTACTTAATCAAAACATACAAAAAATACACAAAATCCCCATACCAATCAAAAAGGGGAACTCAATGCCACAAACAAGGTTAAAATTAAGTCAGTGTATGTTTATTATAAGTGTTATTATAATTTTCTTTCCTTATTTATATGCAAATACTTTGCTAAGCTGTGGGAACCCCTGGTATAAAGGAAACAGTGTTAAAAAAATATACCTGCATATATTCTTGTTCATTCTTGACAGTTTTGAGAGTTGTTCCAAGTTCTTTAATCATGTCTTCTAACTTGTTATGGTTAACCTCATCCTCTTTTTCTCCAGTCTTTTTGTGTGGTGCCTCTCCTACTTCCAGATTAAACATTACCACCTGTAATGAAACACTCGTTTTAAAATTAAAAATACATATTTGTGATGTAAAATATGAATTTGATGCATACATAATATACTCTATGGGTAGTACAAAATTTTATATTGATTTTATCCTTAAGGACCAAACATATTATAAATACATTGATATGATATTTTATCTTAAAAGTTATAATATATTTAATGTAGGTAAATAATATAACATAGATAAAGAAAAAAATATTTATAGAAAATTACCTTAGGTGTCATAGTTGACATTTGGTTGCTGAAGCAATATGTGTATCGGCCAGATGTTGGTGCGGAAAATGTGTACATTCCAGATGTTTCTCGCTCTCCTTTATATATAACAGCACCATCTGGGCCAGTTATTTTAACATCTATATCTAAAAATCCACCTTCTGCTATTTCAAATGTTAAACCTGAAAAAATAAGAATATAACAATATTGAAATTTATAATGGTATAACGATTTTTCTTATACATTAGTATTTGTAACCAATATATAGTTAATTTTAACTATCTTTATCTACTTAAGCTATTTTAAGCTTTTATGACTATAATCACAATAACAAAGTATAAGTGTAACTAAAGTTACAATATTTTTTAAAGTAATGGTTTGTTTCGAGATAGTGGAACAATAACATATGTGTTTTTCGTAAACTATCATATTTTAAGTACCCATTTTGGTATCGGCTTCGACATTCTCAAAGAAACACTCTTCGGCGTGTGCGTCTACTGTTATAGTGTAGCCTTTTGTAATTGTTATTATAGAAGCTAAAATAACTGAAAGAACCCATAACGTTTTATACGAGCTATACATTTTGTAAATATGTATGCAGTAATTTTTACTTAATTAAACTAATGGCATATAAATTTCTAAAGCAGCCTGGTATTCTTTTAAAAAAGATTCTTTGGCTAAGGCCACGTAACGACAAATGACTGACAGTGACAACTACATGTGTCATGACATTTTCACGTTGTCAACATTCTATTAATAGAATGCGATCAAAATAAGTTTTGTATATTACAGATATAAAAAATAATATTAGTACGATTTTTATCTTCTTCAAAATAAGCTAGCATTTAATTAAGATATTTAATCAAATCTAAATAATTTTAAGGCAAACATTTTCATTGCAATTATCCAGATCGTCCAATTTTTATGATTTTATGAATAAGTCCTAATTTAATTGTAAGCAAAAAATTATATATTAAATATACAGGTGTTCTGAAATAAATGGATAATCCTGAAATATTTCATTGTAGACCTATTGAGTACTCTTTTTATTTTGTATTTTGTTTTTTTTTTTAATTTAAAGCAAACCAGTTATATCACATCGAAATCGATATAACTGGCTGGTTTTAATACTAGTAAATTCCGAAGATGCAATAAATAAAAAAACTTAGTTCCCGCCATTTTTCAATTATCACGTATGTAATACGTTAGTTAGCAAGCAAAATTAACGTATGTGACAAAGAAATTCGGTATATTTCAAAGTTTTATTACAAAAAGTTAGAAATGTGACAAACGCCGCGAATAATATCTGTACGGTTTACGGCTTAATGCGGTATCAATAAGAGTACCACAAATGTAGTTCAAGCGTTTAAAGTCTAGAAATTTTAGTGTGGAAGAAGATGTACGCTCTGGACTCCCTGTCAAAAATAAATCAGTGCCATGTTTGAGAAAGGTATTGAGAAAAACCGGCCGGCGTCGGTAAATAGGAAGGACATGGTACTCTACCATGACAACGCCAGACCGCACTCATCTATAGCCACGCAGCAAAAATTGAGAGAGCTTGGCTGAGATATGTTGATGCATCCTCCATATAGCCCTAGGTCATTGCAGAATACTTTAGGAAGTATAAAACTAACCTCAGCTATCAAAACGGCACATGTATATTATAAATATATAAAAATTAGACCAAAAATATATTTTCTTTTGTATGAACTATACGAAAATACTTTTGTCTCGACTTTATAGGTGTTCATCTGTTCTCTCATAACTTCACAATCTTAATTAGACAAATGAAGTGTCGTTGAAAGCTTCTTGATCGTCCAGTGTTATAGGCTCCATAATATCCCGTTGAATTGACTACAGTGCCGTCTAGGGGACTTAAGTAAACTAAAAAATAACATTTTTTTTATGGTGTGGTATGCGGTATGAAAGAGCTATCTTAGCACAATTTAAACATACAAACATTGTTAGCTGTTGCTCACTGCTTTGTGTGTAACCACTTGACAATTGTAAGAATTTATAAAATTACTTCTAAACTATTTCGGTATCATGATTAGAAAAATAACACAAGTAATACGAATTCACATAACTTCAAAATAGGTTAAATAAAAAAAAAAAAAAAAAAAAATACTAAAAGACGTTTTAAAAAGAACGAAACAACAAAATAATCTCCACTGATATTATTATGTACAAAGTATTAAAAAAAAATCGAAAGAGTTTCATTATAATACAAAGAGTGAAATACGATCACGATCGATCGATCCTATAATAAAAAAAATATAAAATATGTAAGTTCGTTCGTGGTATGTGGAATTAAATGCCGTAGTATAGATGTTCACTAACCCTAGAAAGATACTCTGCGTCGATTTAACGCATCCCTTTTATTAATATTGCTCTCTCTCTCATACATTCTTGGGCCCACAATGTAAAGACAGAAAGAAATGGTTATTATGGATATGGTGATTTAATAGATTTCATTTATTGGTATTACAGGAAACCTACTAAAATGGTTTTCCTCCTACTTATGTAATCGGACTTCCAGGGTTGTTGTTAGTGGATACTCGTCCCAACCATTTAAAACCCAATCAGGTGTTCCCCAAGGATCAGTTCTGGGACCAATTTTGTTTAATATATTTATTAACGATATGGTATCTCTATTTAAACACAGTGAATGCTTTCTTTACGCCGATGATCTAAAAATTGCAAAACAAATAAAAAGCAAACATGATGCAGACCATCTACAAGAAGACTTGAACAGGCTAGTAGAATGGTGCAAGGTAAACCGCATGGTCCTGAATATAGATAAGTGTAAATATATAAGATTCTCACGTAGAACTCATTTGAGTTCGCAGGTTTATACCATTGATAACAGACCGTTAGAAAAAGTAGAAAGTATCAGTGACTTGGGAGTTCATTTTGATAATAAGATTAGATTCAACATTCATATTGACAAAATCACTACTAAAGCATTTCAAATGCTGGGCTTTATTATAAGGAATACTAAAGATCTTAAGAAGCCTCAGACCAAGATTACACTTTATTCGGCCTTGGTTCGATCTGGTCTGGAATATTGTGCGCAAGTTTGGTCACCATGCTACGATGTTCATATTCAGCGTATTGAGAGGATCCAAAAGCGTTTCCTATGGCACCTTTCGTATAATTGTAATAAAGCTAAACTGTTGCCTACGTATCAAAGCCGCTTAAAATATTTCAATCTCATTAGTTTGTACGATCGGAGACAGTTGTTGGATCAGGTTTTACTGCCCTCTTCTTGTTGAGAAACTAAATATAAATGCGCCTTCAAGGTTACCCCGTGCAAGTAAATATATACTATTTTTAACCAAAATTTCAAAAACTAAATTGGGCCTTAACGCTACAATAAATAGAATAGCTAACGAGTATAACAGGATGACAAAACAATCTGATTCTAGTATTGATATCCTGTCAAATAGCCTTGAAGTATTCAAAACTAGAGTTATTGCATTTCTGCGCTTATCTCCATCTTGATACGATAAGATGTCACCCTATCTCGATCACGTTTCTGTATGTTATTTCTTATATTTTGTATTTTTGTTTTATTATAAGTACCGATTTATAGATTCAAGTAACCTTTTTTTTTCTTTTGTTATATAAGAGTTTTTAATAGTTATATAAATAATTAATTAGTATATGAAACTGTCCCGAATCATGTCGTGGCAGCTTATAAGTAAAGCAACACTAAGCCAATAGTTTTTAAGACATGATTGTAATATTCGATTAAGTGTATGTTTTGTTAGTTGTCCTTAATAAATAAATAAATAAATAAATAAATAAATAAATAAATAAATAAATAAATAAATAAATAAATAAATAAATAAATAAATAAATAAATAAATAAATAAATAAATAAATAAACAAACAAACAAACAAACAAACAAACAAACAAACAAACAAACAAACAAACAAACAAACAAACAAACAAACAAACAAACAAACAAACAAACAAACAAACAAACAAACAAACAAACAAACAAACAAACAAACAAACAAACAAACAAACAAACAAACAAACAAACAAACAAACAAACAAACAAACAAACAAACAAACAAACAAACAAACAAACAAACAAACAAACAAACAAACAAACAAACAAACAAACAAACAAACAAACAAACAAACAAACAAACAAACAAACAAACAAACAAACAAACAAACAAACAAACAAACAAACAAACAAACAAACAAACAAACAAACAAACAAACAAACAAACAAACAAACAAACAAACAAACAAACAAACAAACAAACAAACAAACAAACAAACAAACAAACAAAACAAACAAACAAACAAACAAACAAACAAACAAACAAACAAACAAACAAACAAACAAACAAACAAACAAACAAACAAACAAACAAACAAACAAACAAACAAACAAACAAACAAACAAACAAACAAACAAACAAACAAACAAACAAACAAACAAACAAACAAACAAACAAACAAACAAACAAACAAACAAACAAACAAATAAATAAATAGATTCAGGTACCTACGTCATTCCCTCCCTGAAAATTCTGTCAATTTTGATAATCCAAGAGCTGAGTAATAAGAGATTTGGTAAAAGAGAGGCTATTATATATATATAACACATTAACACAGCGATTCATATCCATAGCGTTGCAGCCGTTAGATCCAAAATATTTCGGTGTCCATTGCTCCAAACGGATCAAACCGAACGATCGAAGCAAAGAAATGCAAAAATCATTAGACAAGATCACAGAACACATACACCCAAAGGGATGGGATGGACAAGATCTCACCGTCTTCAAGTTGTCACATCTGTTGCTTAAAATATGATTGATTTCTTTTTTTTTAAGTAATTACTTTTTTCCTTAATTTATACTCTCATACTTTATATCTATTTAGTGCGCTAAAATACTGGAACTTAATTAAGTTGAATAATATTTTATTTATGTAGAACTGTAATGGATTATTTATATCGATGATGGATATAGAGCTATTTTTCTCAATTAAATGACTTCTGGTTTTTTTAATCTGAAAAATAATACAAATTTTGTAGGCCATATCTCTTTACATTTGGGCCCAGAAGTCTCCGTCTTCGTTATAGGTTTTTGATAGAAAAAAAAATCTGTAACTTATATGTATATTGTCAAGTACAATATGGTAGTGTGTGTAATACTTAATTTATTAATGTTATATTTTTTTTATATTTAGTAGTTAAAAAAACCTACTTCTTTTTTAAAAGTTTCGTTTATTAATATGGTCGTGAATAAAAAAAATATTTGCATATTGAATTTATTTATTTATTAATATATGATATTTAATCTCTAATTAAATAAGAAGATTATCTTGTTCAACAATAAGTTTGATAAAAACATCCAAGTTTGGCTTCTTATAATACTTAGAATCATTAAATAATAAAAACAAAAATAAATTACTTTTCTATAGAAAAAGTTTCTTTTTGCGCTATAGCGCAAGTGACACAAAAAATTACTATTATGCAATATTAATAATTCCGTGAAAGATACATTGACTGTCTACTGGTCTACACATCTGATAAATCTATCTCCACCACTTTTATTTGAGCTATAAAACCCAATTGTGTACGGTTTTTAACAGTTCGTACCTATTGATGGAGAATGAAGATGAGAGCACTCATCTTCACAGCAGAACGATGACAAAAAGATGAAAGCAACGGCACAAGTCTAGTGGGATTACAAAATATTTTAAGTCCATACCTAAAGAAGTTAATATAGATATCTATATTTCATAACTCAATATTGCAAAGGTCATTTTGGTGCACATTTTGTTACTTTATAACAATTGTTATGACGCAGTTTGTAAACAGTAGTGTTTACGTATAACAAGTCACTTTAATTAAACAGCGAGTTTTCTAGAAGTCAACAAAGTAGATACAAATCCATGGAAAAATTGAAATACCTATATACTAAAAGATTACTAGTTTATATTTTTTAAATCAGGTTCAGATCGAAACTTACGGTAACGACGACAAGTTAAAAATATTTTCTGTCTTTAAAGTAATATACTTTGACATTTGCAGTCCATTAAACCACAGTCTTTGAACTGTAGTAGCATTAAGTTGTTGTTGTTACCATATAGTTATTTTTGCATAGGAATATACATTCCTATTATTGATATTTATTGTTTTAGTTACAGTTTCGTGTCGTATTCCGCACATACCAGAGTAGGCGGAGGGACCTAGTCAGTTCTAGGAGGCAGGGAGGCCTACTTTTAAAGACACTCTGTTCTCCTCTTTCCGCTGAATTCTGGAGGCAATGAAAATATAAATTTAAATAATTTATATTTTATTTCATTTCCTCCATTGATATGTGGATCGAAACTCCCTAACACCCTATCACCGCTGGTATACTCCAGGACTCTCTGGTCGCCTCTTACGGCAGAGAGTATGTCGTGAAACTGAGGAATTAATGTTGTTATGCTAATTGAGGAAATTGTATGTTCAGTTGAATATTTTTTCTTTTGGTGATATATCGTACAACGCCATCTGTAGGTAGCAAATCATTTGCCACGCAATCATACCAAAAGTCAAAAGATGCACTTAACATCATAAAGTTCTTTAAAAACCGATGTTCGTGTAGTCTCAGTGTGGGATACAAAGTCACAGGCAGACTTAAAAATACTTTGACTCATATTAGGGCAAACCCAGTATCTTTATTGCTTTCGACGACGACGGCGCGGTTTAAGACCGCAATCAAATAGCCTCCTCCACCCACATTCTCACTGATCATATACGCCGCCATCCGCGCGTTCATCTGGACTTAACCTTAGTTGTCGTACTCAAATAGGTATATAGTAAGTTAAAATTCAGGTAATTTCATGTTTCTATGAGCCTAGTTTAATACTCCGAGATACTCGAAAAAGAAAAACACAAATCCAGCCAAAACAAACTACGTTAATCATCCTTCGACCAAAGAATTGTCGTCAAACCTAGGATATTTTAATTTAGTCAGGCAAATCTCTGATTTCCGCCTATAGAAATCACCGTTAATGATCAATCGTTGATGTTGATGATCAACATCAACGATTGATCATCATATTCAAATATGATAAAAGTAACAAAAAATTTGCCGCTCTGCCGCTATATTTTATTTCTGTTTGTTATTTAAACTTGATGTCCATTTGTTTTCTGGCGAATAAACTAGTTTGGCGAGAATTTTATATCTTTCTACTTATCTAAACGTGTTGTTAACGATCATGCTGCTTATTCGAACTGGATATATTATTAATAGAATGGGCTAGTCGTGGTGCACGGGCATAAGCGTGCGACTGTGAACGCGACAGGCTCTAGGTTTAATTCCCATTCGAGGAAATAAAATATTTAACATTTTCGTTTTGGTATCGAGACAAAGCGCGGCGTTAAGTTCTTCCACTCAATACGCAATGCCCGTAAAATTTGGCGGAAAGTGCGAAGCGGAGTGTCTTAACCCTCTGCCTACATTATAGCTACATATAGTTGACCACACAGCTCACCCTAAATTATTATGTTTAGGATCAAATTGTATTTAATTAAATCAAAATCAGCTTCACGCTGTACCCTGCTCTGTTTGTCTCACACACAGAGCAGGGTACGCCGAGGGAACCTAGTGTTAAGAAACTCTATACCAGACTTTCTGCTGAATTCTAAAAGCTGAAGCCAAAAACAGATAATTTTGAAAATAGATTTTGCTTCATTTCAATTGCGAAAGCAAAAGGCAAAAACGCGGCGTTGAGTTCCGCCACTCACCACGCAATAAGCTCCAGAACTCGACGGAAAGTGGCAAACGGAGTGCCCCAACACTAGGCCTCTCTCCTACTTCCCTCTGCCTACCCTGCTGCGTGCGGGATTCAGCATTTTATTTTTGAGTTGATTTAATTTTTAAAATTATATATTTACACATACTTTTAATGTGTCCCAACATTATCTACTATAACGATTCGAAGTATTTTATACAGTAAAACTCAATAATTTGGATAATTCAGACGAATTATAAATATTCTTAAAAACGTATATATTTGACAATGACGTAATTGCGACCCACCCACTTAATTTTTTAATTAGCATAACTCAGAGTCGTCTTCAAAAATGCTGATACCTATCTGTGGCAATTATATATTTTTTTGTAAATCTTATAAAATGGCTACATGGAATCTAAAGTGTATTCAAAGCAATACAAAATTACATATAAAATTAACTGAAATAGAATAGATATATACTTTAGCTCCTAATATAAATCAAATCAAAGTTTTCTATTGTAATCTTGTCTGAGGAGTAAGTGTCACATCTATCGTTTCATATCATAGCATGGACGTATCAAATATATTATATGAATTAAACTTTATTTTATACTAAAACCAGTGTAATTTTTACGGAATGGTCATTTATTCATTGTTGCATAGATACACAAAATTATTTTTGTGTAACTTGCGCAAGTGAAAAGTAATTATTTTTTATGGTTTTATAATTTACTATGTTTCTACATATTATAAGAAGCCAAAATTATTTTAATATAATTTATTGTTGATTTTGCTTGATACAGAGATTAACAAGATAATCTTCTTATTTAATTAGAAAAGTTTTTTTTTATTTTAATAAATAATTAAATTCAATACGCAAAGGATTTTTTATTTGTGACAATATTAATGAAGGAAATTTAAAAAATAAAGTAGATTTTTTTTAACTACTTATTGCAAAAAATATATAATACCGTCGTGTCGACGGATGGTTAGCAAAAACAAAGTACATACGAGGGTTAGTTATTTTGTGTTAAGTAAATAATTCAGTAGTTGAAGCGGACGAAGCCGCGAGCGGGTCGCTAGTAAACAAAATGTCAGTCAATAATTACAACTTATTTTTGGAATTTCTTGCACTTTTTATGAAACATATAACAGAAACAAACTACGCACTTTTGATAATTTACACCAAACTATATATATCGAAAGTGAAAAATTACAAATTTGTTTTATTGCGGTTTTAAAGTAGTACCAATGGTAGTTTTCGATTACATACAAGTTTAAAAATGCATTAATTAAAAAAGTTTTTTTTTTTAAATCTTATTAGAACTACACTTTTTAGTAATTAAAAAGAGCTATAAAAACTTTTGTGATTTTTCACTTTCAATACTCTATCTAGACTCTAATGATATGTATGTTCATGAACTAAGCTCAGATATTCCGCCTGGTGGATTTCAACCTAGAATTGTCACATCATGTCAGACATGCATCTACTGCGCCACAGTTAAAAGATATGTTTTATTTGGAACTTACGACGATTTTTATTTTATCGTATATTAACATAGGTACCTACCATAATAACAACAATCAGCTTTTACTATCTAAAAAAAATATTAAATCAGCTTCACGCTGTATCCCGCACACAGCAGGATAGGCAGAGGGAACATAGTGCTAAGACACACCGTTCCCTACTTTCCGCCGAGTTCGGAATTGCATTGCGTGTTACGTGGCGGAATTCAACGCCGCACTTTGCCTCCACACCAGAACGAGGAAAGGAAAATATAAATGTAAGTAAATATTTTATCTCCCCGAGTGAGGATCGAACACACAACCAATCGATTTTACAGTCACACTGTGCCAATGCGCCACGACTGGCCTCCTTTTACTGCCTGTTTATTTAAATTTGCAACCACGTCCACATACAAGATAGGAATAGACTTCCTATCTTAAGGATAATCGTGTTTAGATAGTAAATAAACCTATTTAGAACATCGTGCATTATTCAAATACCAACACATTATAAATGTTGGAATATGTTGCCAACTTTATATTTAATTATATTATTTACATAATGTTTACTATAAAAATACCAATACGTAGTACGTACATATATAGTGTTTATAAATGTTTAGTATCGTAATATTATAACAAGTATACAAGTAACAAGGTACTTATGTAAACCTATCAGTCACTGGCCTACCAGTACGAGGCCAGTCGTGGCGTAGGGGCACAAAGTGTATTTGTAAAACCGACTGGTTATGGGTTCGATCCCCACTCGAGGAGATGAAATATTTATTTAAATGTATATTTCCATTTCTTCGCTCTGGTGTCGAGGCTAAGCGCGGCGTTCAGTTCTGCCACTCAACAGACAATGCCTCCAGAATTCGGCAGTGAGTGAACGGAGTGTCTTAACACTATGTTCCTTCTGCCTAGCCTGCTGTATGCGGGATACAGCGTGAAGCTGATTTATATGATTTATTTTATTTATGTAAACCTACATTGCATAAATAAACCCATAACTATTACTCTTAGGTAGATATATAAGAATAGTTCTAAAAATCAATTAATGCGACTGTATGTGTATATATCTATATTTGTATGTAATCATTTACATACAAATATAGACTCATTTCTTTAGTTATCTACGTACATGAGTATAAGACGACGCCCACAATAAATCAAATAAAATTAACATTTTTTTAAAGTGTTATCCCACACTTAGGGAAGACGATTCTCTTGTCAGACGATCATTCTTAGTAATTGTCTTTGGGTAGCAGAAATTTGTAAAAATCTCCCTACAGAGATGCTAACAACACAAATAAATTGTAACAAGCGTATAAAAATTTCAACGTAGCTTGATGAAAACGTATGGCTTAGTGGTCAGAGCGCCTGGTCGGTTTCCAGGAGGCATGGGTTCGATTCCCACTGCGTTCTAATCTTTATACGTTTTGTAAATAACAATAAAATTAATAAATTTACTTTTGTATCCTGCTTCTACGCTGTATCCCGCACACAGCGGTGTAGGCAGTGGGAACCTAATGTTAAGGCACTCCGTTCCCCGTTCCGATACCAGAGCGACCAAATAAAAATATCATATTATGACAAATGACTTGCTTTTTTCTTTCCGTATTTGATTTCGTCATATAAGAACAAAATAATTATTGTTATTAGAAGAAACAACAGACCTTCACTTTAAACAGCTAAAATCTGTGTATAGTGTATACTATATGTTTAGTGAAGTTACGCAATTCTGCGACGACCGCTTAATTTTTTGGAGTACAATTCTTAAAGTCTATAATTTTTAAGGCAAATAAAAAGACATGTGAGTATAATATTCGTGTATTTTTTTTATTTATTTTTTTGTTCGCCATATGCTAATATATCCTATTTTGGTACAAAGCCAGTTGCTACGGCACACACTGTAGTTATAGCGTTGTTTATTATCTTGTTTAAGGAAACATCCTCACTAGTTACAAATACTCATATCCCAAAATATATGTCTCTTATATTTTAAATAACATTATAATTTAGTCTAATCCAAAATTCAAATTTAAAAAAAATCACTAGAAATATTTAACTACCAAGGTAAACTTACTAACAACTATTCGAATTAAATGATATTTTTGAATATAAAAAAAACATATAATAAACCACACAGTTAATCAATATCTAGTTTTCTGAAGGAACCAACGACTCCATAAATATCGTTGTCGTAATGTGAATCTGGACATACATTGCACACTTCGCTTAAATCGCGAAGGTAGTCCCTTGCTTCGTCAACTCTACGCCGCCATTTCTTTGTTAAAATCTCTATCGATTCCTCTTCTCCTCCCCACTCGGCTGGCAGAACTCGCGCCGGGAAATGGTCGAACAGCTCCTCAGTTTTGGAGTGCAAGTAGTACTGATAAAAAAAAAATTAGTCACTTTTCTACTTAGTTCCTATTTTTCTAAGAAAGGATAAAGGAGTAATACAAAACAATATAGAATAAATTATAGTTATTTGCATTTATAATTTCTATGAACTGAATAGCGTCCCCGATCATTGAGTTCATTGTCAAGGTCTTCGTGACGGGTATAGAAGTGACTTCACCATTCTAGTTTTAATTTTACATTGAAAATATCAAATTTTTAAATCCAATAATCTAATATAAAATAATTCAGGTCCAGCTGCACAGCATCTGACAGTATACGCGACGGTTGTGGGTTCGATTGCCACTTGTGGCAAAAAAAATATTTACACTTTTTCACTTTAGAAAATAAGACAAAGCGTGGCGGTAAATGGGGAACGGAGTGTCTTAACACTATATTCCCTCAGCCTACCTTACCATATATGAGATACAGCGCGAAACTAAGAAAAAAACAGTGACGTATTTGTACCCGTTTCCTAATCTTCTCGTTGACGCAGGACCTCATGAGGTTCAGAGAGGAGGCGACCAAGGCGGGGGCGCCCACGACGTGTATGCGGCGCATGCGCTGCGGGTACGCGGCCTGCGCCAGCTGGATGCTGCGGCGCACGGAGCTGGCCGACGCGGCCACGCGCGCCGCTATGGACGCGCGCACGTGGGACGCCTGTGTATATCAGGCATAGGATCATTATTTTATTATGTTTTAATTTAATTATTTTCCTAATATAATGTGTGTGTTTTTTTATTAGCTTATATTAATATGTAAATTTATTCTAAATGCTAATTAATCGTCTTACCGGAACAAATTGCACATACAACATTTATATTACAACAGGAATCAAACTCACAACCTTCATCCTCTAGGCAATAATTTAATTTACAGCACAATCGAAACTAGTTTACCAAACCTTGTCCGAAAATATTTGTGATTCATTATTCACTACAAACATGTCACCTAAGAGAATATTATTTGCTTCATTATCATAAAACGACAATAATATAGAATATTATATATATATATGTATATATATATTTTTTAAATAAGTTCAAAGGCCCCACCTCCCATATGAAGACGTCACCAGCAATGAGCGTCTCGTCGTGCATGCGTACGTCACTTATCAGCAATATGGCGCGCACGGCTGCACTTATATCAGCAGCACTTTCGGGGTAATTTGGTCGTACTCTGAATATTGTTACTCGGTGACCCTCATCTGTTAGCTTGGGCAGAGGTACTATGTCTCTGTGAGAAAAAATAAAATATTTAATTGATAATATATATAATAATAAATTATCAGCTTCACGCTGTATCCCGCACACAGCAGGGTAGAGGGAACTTAATATCAGACACTCCGTTCCACATTTTCCGCCGAATTCTGGAGGCATTGCATGTTGGCTGAGTGGAGGAACTCAACGCAGCGATTTACCTTGACACCAGAGCGAAGTATAGGAAAAAAATCATCATATTTCATTTCCTCGAGTGGGAATCGAACCCACAACGCCACGATTAGTCTCATCATGATAATATATTTATCGATAAATATTTGTTCTTATTTTTAGCTTAGCCAATTTGCTTACACGCTTACATACTCGTATGTACGATTGTACAATGTACAAGTATGTTGTCGACGCAATAATTATTTAAATAATAATAATTGAGGCCAATCGTGGCGCAGGGTCATAAGAATGTCCAATGTAAACGCGACATGTTCTGGGTTCGATTCTCACGTTAAGTGAAATATTTTCGTTATATTTTCTCGAGTGAGAGTCGAACTCAGAACCTGTCGGTTTACAGACACACTCTTGTGCACCTGCGCCATGGCTGGTCGCCGATAAAAAAATCATAAAATATTATGGCAAAAATTACAGAAAAATATTATGAATGAAAAATGTGCAGCACTATTCGTCATTTCGCAATAACAAAGAAAAACGCTAAGAAAGTATTCCTTGACCTGCATCTTGAGGAAAATTAAAATATCAGTTTAGTCAGCTGTATAACGTCAAATTACTAAACACAGATAAGAAATAATTTTATAAAGTCGTTATATATAAATATTAATCAAAAAAAAAAAAAACAGCTTCACGCTGTATCCCGCACACAGCAGGGAAGGCAGAGGGAACCTCACTTTCTGCCGAATTCTGGAGGCATTGCGTGTTGCGTGTGGCAGAACTCAACGCCGCGCTTAGCCACGACACCAGAGCGAAGAAATGGAAATATAAATTTAAGTAAATATTTCATCTCCTCGAGTGGGGATCGAACCCACAACCAGTCGGTTTACAGTCACACTTTGTGCCGCTGCGCCACGACTGGCCTCAAATATTACACAATTCATTATTATTAATTTTATAATTATTTTAAAATGTAAATATGGTTTAATAATCAATATTTAAATATAATAAACACATTTTATTTATCTAAAACTTAAAATTCAAATTGGATTAACATTTTAATATGCACTATAGGAAGCCTAATATTAATAAATATTTTTAATTTATGCATTTTTAAATGACGTTAGGTTCATAAATAAATGTATTTTAATATTCATCCTCTGTATCAATTTTGTAAGATATTGAGGAAAATAAATTTATTTACATAAAAAATAAAACGAGGAAGTACTATTTTTACTAATATGACCGTGTTTTTTTTTAAATATGTGCGTATTGTGATGAGAGAAGCTGTTTCTCGCTTCAACCAGGTACAGCCAGGATTTTCGAATATCACGTAATTTCAAATAGCGACGAAAGTTTTTTTTCAGCTTTGTATATCCCGCATATAGTAGGTAGAGAGAATCTGGGAACCTAGCGCTAAGAAACTTATGCTCCTTGCTTGGTATGTTGAGGGGCCAAACTCAACGCCATATCTTTTGCCTTGTTACTAGAACGAAGAAATGATAATAATATATATTAACTTGTTTACCAGAGCGAAATGGAAATATAAATTTAAGTAAATATTTCATCTCCTCGAGTGGAGATCGAACCCACAACCAGTCGGTTGTGCAGTCAGACTTTGCGCCGCTGCGCCACGATTGGCCTCAGTCAATATTTATTATATTGATTAATATTTTTATTTATTATAAGTAACATAATGTATTATCTATAATTATACGTCGTTACTTATCTGCTATACGACTTCCGGACAGCAAAACTGATAGTTATTTTTTTAGATTTTATTGGATTCGTTTGAATTAAAAATACCTACTAATTTTAATATTTAAAATAAATAAATAAATTAAATTAAATTAGCTTCACGCTATATCCCGCACACAGCAGGGTAGGAAGAGGGAGCCTAGTGTTAAGACACTCCGTTCCCCACTTTCTGCCGAATTTTGGAGGCATTGCGTGTTGAGTGGCAGAACTCAACGCCGCAAATTACTTACAAAAATTTGCAAACTTCATTTAGCGGCGGTTCTGTTATAGATCGATGTTCAAAAAGATCCCTGAAACGTGACCGTGCGTAGCAAAACGTTTCCAATTTTTTTCGTGCTCTCTCAAAGTCCATTCGACAGCCTCGTAGAAACACCTGGAGTAGTTGTGTTTCTGTGGACAATACCTTTTATGAAAATTTATAATATTTTTTACCAACACGTCATCTTTCATTTTTCCATTGCGAGAATCAGATTCACGCTATATCTCGCATACAGCAGGGAAGGCAGAGGGTATCTAATGTTAAAACACTCCGTTCCCCACTTTTCGCCGAAGTTTAGTTAATAAGTTGAGCGAAGAAATTAAAATACGAATAAATAATAATGAATTCCCTCGAGGGGGATCGAACCCACGATCGTCGCGTTACAGTCACATCTTTATGCCATGACGACCTCATTACTTGTATTTCCGCCAATAAATATTAAATACCGACCGAATATTAAAGACCGAGCGGGCAGAGGGATTTGATCATTTCAAACTCGCTCAGCTCTAGAGGGCGAAACGAATATAAGGAGAATATAAGGAGTTCTTTCCTCAGCATTATCCGCCTTTCTCTTTCGCGATGGAAACTGAGCTTTATTATGTTATTTATATTGAACTTCACTTTTTACTTATTTTGCGACACTACCAACGCAACTACCTGCTACTGTTCCTTAATGTTTTGACCAAAAAACTTTACATAATATATGTACTACAATTATGGAGTCACATTTGAACCCCTAAACACAGTATTCAAAATAGTTATAAAAACTGAGTCTCGAGTGAAACTAGTGACAATGTCACAACCACACCGACACGGCCCTGGATTTAATTACACTTTTCTGTGGGGCAACTTTTAAACTGTCTCACAGAGTTTGTTAAACGTCGCTTGTATGACAGTCACGAGTGCATTTTTGAGCGAGCTGATTAAAACAATATACTTAAAGATTTAATTTAAATAATTAATTTGACTTCTTAAATGAGTATGTACGTATAAAATATTTCTTGTTTGGTATAGATAAACATATTCTAATCTACGTCAATAAAATATAAGTGATAAAAATAGAAAATGTAAGTATATCATCGGTGAAGATTTCACAAAATAATTAATACTACCTAACTACTATAGTATATAGAGAAGAGTAGGGAGGAGGGAGGGAACCTAGTGTTAAGACACTCCGTTCCCCACCTTTCGCCGAGTTTTGGAGGCATTATGTGTTGAGTGGCGGAGCTCAACGCTGCGCTTTACGTCGACACCAAAGCGAAGAAACGAAAACATAAATGTAAATAAGTACAAAAATTATTAATATATATTATTGTTATGTATACGATAAATACTACCTTAATACTATAGTATCTATATACTGGGCGTGTCTAGGTCTAGGTTCCCTTTTCCCTACACTGCTATAGAGCAGCGGGAAGTGTGGGTGCTAGACACGCCCACACTTTCCGCTGAATTTTCGAAAACATTGCGTATTGAGTGGCGGAACTCGATGCCGGGCATTAATTAATAAATGATAATTGATATCAGGAGTGGGAATCCACAACCGTCGTGTTTACAGTCAACTTACAAGTAAATAGCCTATTATACTGCTGAAGTCTAAAAAAATTACAAAGTATAGTAGAGAATAGATCTAAATAAACAGAAAATATTTTAATAAACTTTATGGAGTTAAATTATCAGCTCTCATCTCGTCCAAACAGCGTCATAATGACACAACAAATATTATAAATAAATTAATGTTAGATCAATCAAAGAATAAAAATGAAAATGATGTACTTAAATCTACTAGAATTAATACAAAATAAATAATTACTTGAATAGAAACTGTAATAGTAGTACCTACATATACTTATATCTATTTACCATTGGATTGGTCGACTATAAACACTTGTACTTGTGCCAATAGCACTGTAGATCAGTGGTTCCCAACCAGTGGTCCGCAGCCTTAATATGGTCCGCGATTTTAATTTTATGACTGGAAATGGAGAGTTAATTTATATTATGCCTACATGCATAGCGGTCCCTGCTACCAAGAATGATATAAAACTGCTCCTTGATCAAGAAAAAGTTGGGAGCCCCTGCTGTACATATTAATGAAGGAAATATCAGTCAATAGTAGTTAGTAGATTTTTTATTTATAACTATTAATAGATGTATGTATTAATTTATCCTCCTTATTAGGGTTTAGGGAAGAAAAAAAACCGAACCATTATATTTAGTTTGTCTGTCTGAATTGATTTAAAAAAATAAGTCCCGCTGAGTTTCTTGCGCCGGTTCTTCTCAGGTCTGTGGCACTAATTTTAGTGAACTGGTGGTAAATTATTTGACGTTCAAAAAATGAAGCATGTAACTTCTTATTTTGAATAAAATTATTTGACTTTGACTTTGACTTTGTCCGTCATTTATTAGAAGATCACGTGGATGTATTAAGTGCAATGCAATTTTAAAAACATGAGCATCAACCATCGTCAGTCACACTAGCACATCAAAATTTTACTATAAGAATTATAGTCTTTAATTGTCGTGCTATCTGCATAGCTTTTGTTTCATCAAGATCGGGCCAGGATTTCCAAAGTTACAAAGTTGCAGAGATTCACCGTTTTTAAAAAGTCACATTCCGTCGAGACGCTACCTGACGTCACTCAGCAGCGGGCGGCGCGGCGCGGCACGTACAAGAAATTTGAGCTTTTAAATTTCTTGCATATCGTATTTTAAGTTTTTTAGTTGTGTTTTTGTTCGCAATTTCTTTAAACATCAGTCTTAATAAATTAATATAGTGATTGAAGACGGACTTGAGGCCAGTCGTGGCGCAGCGACATGAAGTGTGACTGTAAATCGACTGGTTGTGTGTTCAATCCCCACTCGAGGAGATGAAATATTTACTAAATTTATTTTTCCATTTCTTCGCTCTGGTGTCAACACTAGGTTGCCTCTGCCGACACTTCTGTGTGCGGTATACAGCGTGAAGCTGATGATTTATTGAAGACAGTTTTGTAAAAGGACAGTAGCCCACGTCGGTATGTTCGACGATACTAAATGTTGAGTGGCGGAACTCAACGCCGTGCTTTGTCTAGTCAGAGCAATGAAATATAAATAGCTCATATACTCCGAATGGGATCGCGTCCACAGCCATCGCGCTTAAAAAACCAGATGCTGTCACGCTGGGTCACAACAAATATAATTTATAATAGTATATATTAAAATCTCTTTATATATTTAATATGTATATTTAAATATTTAAATACATATGGCACGCGGAATACGAACGCAATATTGATATTATAAATGTAGGACATAAAATAAAATTACCTATGCAGAATTTCCAAGGATTTTTTTCTTCAAAACAATACTTCGAGGTTCTAATAAACGAGTCAGTGGAAATACCGGTTTAATAACAATTTTAAATATAACTCCTTTAAAAAAATGTCAAGTCTCAATGTAAATTGGTTTTTTCACATGTACTATATCTATATTTGTACTTGGTAACTATTTTAAATTTAAGAAGTTTTTAATATACGCCTACGTTGTAAAACAGAAAAGTGCGCATGACAAATTAATTCAAATAATAACATTTTCTATAGATATTGTAATTTCTACTTTGTTAAAATAAATAAATAATTATTTATTTTAACAGAGGCGTCGGTTCCGTCCTCAATCGAGAAAATGAGATTATTGTTTTAAATGTTATATTATCTTTTCTTCGTTCTGGTGTCGAGGCTAAAGGCGGCGTTGAGTTTCGCCATTCAACACGCAATGCCTCCTGAATTCGGCGGAAAATGGAGAAGGGAGTGTCTTAACACAAGGATCCCTTTGACTACCTTGATGTATACGGGATACAGTGCGAAGCTGATATGATTAATATATTTTTATTTATTGACAGTATCGTTGCTTATAAATAGTTTTAAAAGTTGAAAATATCTATTTAAATGAAATTTAAAAAGGCATTAAAAATTATGTACACACCGTTACGATATTTTCGCATTCTTGTTTAGTTTTAGTTGTTAAACCGGTCATCAGGATGAGCCAAACGCTGATCAATATGTTATTTTATATATAAATTAACATACCTAATATATAACGCCACTGTGGCGCTGGTAATAAATATCTCACTATAGACCAGATGGTTGGTGGTTCGATTATCGGGTAGAGGGTCTACCCGTGACCACGGACTACTGCAAAGTGTTCGAAACGTCGGGTTTCCAAAAATGTATAAAAAAAACTAAATATACGCGATTAATCCGGTTAAAATAGTTTTATTTAATATTATTTGTTTTATTTCTAACAGTTGGAAGCACAAAGTCAATAACGTTTACCATATTCCACATTAAAATACAAACAAAATTAATAATGAAATGTCATATCTACATAAATATTTTCTTGTTTTAAGCCTACCTTGAATTGATACGTATAGAAAAAAAAAACTTATCGAATACGAGTCGAATTGAATTGAGCCCACTGAGGTCTCCGTAACAATTTCCTAAACCTAGTGTTATAATTATAATACATTTCGTTCCTCAACTTATATTTAATTATTGCATGTTTTTATTATTATTTATTAATTTGTTCTACTTTAAATAATGTTGCATGGAGGGCATGTATGAAGAGGTTGATGACATTGGACGAGGCGAAAGAGGTATGTAGGGACCGTAGCGTTTGGCGCTCCGTTCTCTGTGAGTACCCCGCTGGGGGTACAGCGTGAAGTTAAGTTAAGTTAAACAATGTAATGCACTTTATTTACTCATCATATTTTATGAAAGACGATTGTGAGGCGGGCGTTAATAACTGCCACACAGTTAAACTAATGCCATTGTTATCGTTATGAATTATTTTTTTGTTATTTTGATATGAATAAATTATTGTTATTATTATTTTTGCCCAATTTGCGTGACATTATATCATTATAATATGTCGAGTTGTGGAACTGAACGTTGTGTTCTGTCTACACCTGGAAATGAAAATAACTAATTCCACTGAGTAGGAATCGAACTTACATTCAAGTTTACGGTCACCTCTGTGCCACTGCTGCACGATGGCCTTATAAATATTAGGTACTTATTATATTAACAATATTAAGTACTTCAAGTTCAATAACACATTAGCCTATCTACCTAAATTGTTGATTAGTTAATAATAAAATAGAAAAATCTTAAAATAAAATTGAGGCCAATTGTGGGCGTCATGGTTGTGGGTTCGATCCCCATTCGAGGAGATGAAATATTTACTTAAATTTATATTTCCATTTCTTCGCTCTGGTGTCGAGGTTAAGCGCGGCGTTGAGTTCTGCCACTCAACACGCAATGCCTCCAGAATTCGGCAGAAAGTGGGGAACGGAGTGTCTTAACACTAGGTTTCCTCTGCTGTGTGCCGGATACAGCGTGAAGCTGATTTAATTAGTTCATTTTTTTATTTTAAATAAGTTAATTTTAAAGGTTTCTTTATAAAACTCTTTTATTTTAACAGATACGTATTTGTTAAACTATACGTTCTTAGAATAAAATATCGTCTCAAGAGCATTTACGAAACAACATCGATATCGCATACTAAACTAAAAGAGAACTTGAACAATTGCAACATTTCACAAAGTCGGAATAAAAATGCAAGATAGCGCATTAATTGCATGTAAACAATAAAAGTAAGAGAACAAGGTTAGTAAGTCACCATTGAGGTTGAACGACAAACCGATATAATAAATATCATATTATATTTTGTAATTATTACACACATGTTACCTAATTTAGTATGAGAGAATTTAATTTTTGTTGAATTATTTTTTTAATGTAATGTGATCCTTCGTAAGGTATAAATATTGACATTTAATATTTTTTTTAATAAATTAGCAACTTAACAACCACATAATATTTTTAAAATCAGCTCCACGCGAGAACAGAACGGAACCTAGTGTTATGACACTCCGTTCCCCACTTTCCGCCGAATTCTGCAGGCATTGCGTGTTGAGTGGCGGAAATCATCGACGCAATTAATAATTAATATAAAAAAAAATTAAAAAAAAATTAATTGGCATCTATTAAATAACTACCTTATTAGAACTCAAAAGATAACGAAATTCGATCGGATATACATATATGATATCATATCACATTATAATATCTATGTGATAATGAAATCAACTTCCGTGTTTCCTACACGAATTATATGTCAAAAATACGGAAGTGTATTTTGTTATGGCACAGACAAAAAAGGCATTGGCGGTTCGTTGATTTCAGAAGGCTGAGAACTGAATTATAAATGTAAACCTATTAAATATTTTATATTGTAAAATTAAATAATGTGAAAGTAGCTCTGTCCGTTTGTTATTGTTTCACGGCTAAACCGCAGAAACTATTTTAATTAAAAAAATATTTATGTCCAAAATAAAACGAGTTATAATCAAATTCCCACATAATTTAATATATGTAGATAAAACATATAATTTTATCTATACATACATATGTATATGTAATAAAACTGTAACTAATCGATGTCTGTACAAGCAAGATATAAGAAAAAAATAATTATTGGGTGGTTATTAATGCTATAGAACCCAAAACAAAGATTTTTAAAATGTTTGTCTGTTTGGCGGCTTGTTAGTGTGTTTTTGTTGACGCTAATCTCAGAAACGGAATAACTGAATTAAATGCAGTGATTACAAACGTAATAATTCCAAGTAGGAATCAAAACAAGGTTGAAAATAAGGATTTAATCCAATATGTAGATTAAAATGATTGTAATGGCTTTTTCAAACTAAAAGGTTCCTAGATGTTCTCTTGGGCATAAGTGCCTTGCGTGATATCACCAACCTAGTTCCAAAACTGTACTGAACTGTACGGAACTGACTTACCAAGTCAGTGAATAGACTCACAGAGTTATGGGACTCATTAAAAATGAGTAAATACTTCATAATAATACATAATATTATTCATCTATCTAGTAAGTATTTTTTTCTTAATTCGTAATGGATAGGCATATTTATATTTATATCTATCTATGCATAAATTCAATGACTTTTTTTCTTTTGCTGGCCTTATTAGGAAACGCCCTTAATTTTCTTTTGTATAATTTCATTTAAGCGGAAACGATGTTTGTAATGATCACGGATCGGGATGAAACCAAAGCAGCTCGCTTCTAGTTTAATACATATTTTGTTTGAATAGAAATTTGAATTCGAGTTAAATAAAATATAGAGTAAAAGCCAAGTAAAAGTGTAGTCAATTAAAGTACTAAATGTCTTCAGTGCGTGATGATTTACCATTAGGTACATGATTAATCATGCGCCTTGAATTATATAGATATATAAATACGTACATATCTAAAAAAATAATATAGACTAAATATATAATAAAATTAAAAATGAAATTAACACAAAAATTATAACAGAAAATGGATTAAAATTAAATAGATCAATTTCACCTCTCAAATTAAAATTTTATGTAAACATTTTATTTATATTATTATCTATATTAAAAGTATAAATAATATGCATTTATGAAAATTATTAAAAAAAAACAAAAGTTTATTAAAAGCATAAATAATAAACATGATTTATAATTTTTTTAAAAAATATATTAAAATCTCGCAAAAATATTTTGTAGTAAAATTTAAACTTGCAACACATATTATGCGAACTTTTAAATTAAAATTATGATATAAAATATTTACCTAAAGCATCTGCATTTGGCAAATAAGGGTTGGCAGCACACATACTCCGAAGGTCCCGAACGCCCCTTTCCAAATCGTCCGGCCCCTCGCCAAGTTCTTGTTTTATCATTTCTATCTGTTTTATCGATGGTCCTTCAAGAAACGCCATAATGAGAACACCACAAAAGAAACTATTAGAATATAGAAGTTTATAATACTACACAGTAAACTCTAGCTAAGCGAGAACAAAACTGCCAATAAATGCCTCCCAACGTCTTTTATAAACAGGCTCTATTGCTTACTCATTAGCCATTGACGATATCGTGAAGGAAATTATTTCTTTTTTATTGTATAAGATGATGAGAAAAATATCGTAATTGAACTATGATTTATGTATTATATAATATTTTTCAAATTATTATTTTAATATACTTTACTGCAAAAATTATAATTTATGATAAAAATAAGCACTTATATAATTTTTAATGTCGTGGCGCGGGGGCACTAGCGTGTGACTAAACGCGGCGGGTTGTGCGTTCGATTTCCACTTGAGGAAATGAAATATTTAATATATTAATTTCTTCGGACTGGTGTCGAGGCGAAGCGCGGCGTTGAGTTCCGCTACTCAACGCACAATGCCTGCAGCAGTCGGTGGAAAATGGGAAACGGTGTGTCTTCATACCGGGGTCCCTCTGCTTACCATTATATTTCAAGTGACGGACGTCTTTTGTAAACTTCCTTTGTATGTAGTAACTTTTACCTTCATATCACGTGGTCAAATAAAATTAACTGAGAGCTATGTATGCCACATGAGACATTTTAAGTTACCCACATAACTCTGAAATCCACCGTAGGCAATTGTGGGCTACATCGAAAGTCAAAACGACTGACGTGATGTACCTATTAAAGCTTTAACCTTCCTCACTTCCTCATAGATATGGATAAATGATGGAGACACAAAATATGTATATATATATATATATATATATATATATATATATATATATATATATATATATACATATTTTGTGTGACATATATATATATAAATTAAATTAAATTAGCTTTACGCTATATCCCGCACACAGCAGGGTAGGCAGAGGGAACCTAAAGTTAAGACACTCCGTTCCCCACTTTCTGCCGAATTATGGAGGAATTGCGTGTTGAGTGGCAGAACTCAACGCCGCACTTTTGTCTCGACACCAGAGCGAAGAAATGAAAATATAAATTTAAGTAAATATTACATCTCCTCGAGTGGGGATCGAACCCACGACCAGTCAGTTTTACAGTCACACTTGGTGCCGCTGCGCTATGACTGGCCTCATATATATTTAATAATTAATACCTGATATTAACCGCTTAACCAAATTCTTACGCTTTGTAATTTTAATGTACATAAACAAATATAACAAATGTGTTAATAGTTCCCATCGTGGCTTAGTATCTGATACGCTGGTTGTACTTGATACCAATTTTTATTTTTTTATTAATTTATAAAAAATAACATTTCTGCCACTAGGGCAAAACGCGGTATTGGATTTTGCCACACAATGCATGCGTAATTGAGGCAAGCATGTAATAGGAAACTTACTATACTGTTTTTTTTTTAATTTTCTGATATATTAAGAAAAAAAGAAAATAAAACATATAATAACAGAAAGAATGAGTATCTATAATAGAGATCTCTACCAGAAACCCTTTGATGTAGGAGATGTTACGAGAAACAAATTTGAGTCTGGTATTTAAATATTACATTAATAATAATAAACCTAATGAGGCCAGTATTTAATATTAAATCAAATATAAGACCCAAATTTCTTGATGATTCTCTCAGTCTCATTTAGTTTTATTCAAGGCAAGGTGTTTAAATCTACTCTGGTGCGTATTTATTAACTTCCAATTATTAGGGCTTGAGATTTGTAAGGGCTTATAAGAAGGCGAAACAAAGTCGCCCACTCACTAATATGATCGAAATCAGAACTGGTGTTCAGATTTGTACTATTTAACTCTTCGAGAATGGCGTGTCTATATAGCTGTAGGTCGTCAGCGTCGATATGGTATTGACAAGATAGAATTTTGGAAATTTCATTTGTAAAAATGGAAAAGAGCAAAGGAGAGTGTACGCCGCCTTGAGGTACACCAGTTTACCAAATGAGCCCAGTCAGAGCAAAGGTCTCCGATTCACATAAAAGACAAGAACGAAACCATCCAGTAACAGCCGGAGGTGTGTAAAAGATACCAAGTAACACATCAAATTCCGCAGAGTTAAACATGCTACTAAAGCTGAGTAAAATAAGAATAGTATTTTTTTATTTTCCTGTATATTGGATATGTTGTGTTAAAACAATATTAATTACGACTATACCGATTTTTTGAAAAGCAAAACTAAAAATATACCTACATTAATATACAAACTCCAAAAAAAGTGGTTTTGTTGTTTTAGTTATCCAATAATTGTGATCCGTTATAATGACCACGCCAATGTTTTTTGTATAAGCAAGCATACTTATATATAATAAATAGGTAACTCGAAAAAGAATCTGTTTTTTAATTATTTGCAATCTTCAAAAATTACTCAGATATAAAACAAAGTACTGTTATATAATACGTAGGTATGTAATACCTTATATAATAAAATTTAACTCGTTGGGTTCTGGCGGTTTCGCTATAAATTCAATTGTTTTTCTTATTTTAAATAAATAAAATGTTTAGGAATATTGTATTATCTCTATTTGTACCAGTTTTATTGAAAAATACATTTTGAAAATTGGCTGGCTGGTAGAGAGTACTCTTTAGCGTTAAGCCCGCTTTTTGTATTTTTTTTTTGTAATTATTTGCAATAAAGTATATATAAATAAATAAATAATTTTTTTTTCTATACATATCATATATTTATTTAATAAAAATATTTGGAAAAAGTGGTTAAAAGATATGAAAAGAGCAGACCTTATAAGTCTCAAGTTACGTGTATTGTTGTGAAGATCATTTCGATGTAAGTTATGTGTCCCTCATGCATATAAACTAATTACGTTAATAGTTTCCACTGATGAACCAAATATTTAGACACTCCAAGAAAATATTTCCGAAGGGCTCTGTTGGCGCTATTTCCGCAGCGATACAATTTTTCCACCACCTTCTATGCGTTTACTATGTTTTATTATTAGGTTATTGATTTTTCCTGTCAGTTTTTATGCTATAGAATTTTTACCTTCGTTTTAAATGTTATTTTAAGCTCAAATATTGTTTAAATAATTTTGAAATATAATGTCATCCAGTCATTCAGAGTGAAATTATTATTTTTTCAAAAGGAAAAAAAATGCAATAATAATATTTTATATAAGATATAATATTTTTATTTCTCTCGCATAGGATCGTTAGGTTTTTAGATATGAATTAAAAATAATTTTAATAAGCTCTTTATCTATGTGACTAAATATTTGAAATATATAATATTAAATATACTAGCAACACTTTTCTTTTGCTGTCATATTTCAACTTCCATTTTCAAATAATAACGGTAACAACCGGGCTATTGTTTGATTCGTGTATTTTAGACTTAAAAGTATAATATAAACAAAAAAAAACATATATAAAATGTCTAAAATACTTTAAAATAATACTAAAGTACAAAATTACTATGGAGCCATCCAAGGAAGCTATTGCTATTCGTATTACTCGTTTAAACCGACAGATAATCGGCAAAGTGACTAATGGAACTAGTAAACTTAGTAGAAAAATAGATCGTGAGACATTATTAGACGCTTTAACTGTTCTGTATGATGAGTGTAATGACGATCCTGTTAAAAAGTGCGATGAACTTGTACGAAGCTTCCTAGATAAATGTAAGTTCAACATTTCTAACACCTGTCCATAGCAATGTAAATAATTTCTTTTTTAAATGTCAATGCTTACTAGCGAATATAATATACATACAATTTAAAGTAACATTCGCTGATAGCGTATTTTGTTTGTTATTTTGCCAGGGAATTTCTTCGATTTTATTTATCCTTTCCCAGGCGTCACCAAATATTATAAACAGCAAACTAAAAAATATCTGCTCACAGAACCACTGATTTCCAGCACTTTCTTTGTACATATCTTAAGATTCTACATATTTAATCAAGTAGTATTGGATTTTGCTTACTAATATATAATTGTAAAATTTAAATATAAATTTAAAAATGCTCTTCTTAAACAATAATCTTGTGCATAAAAGTTGAACATGTCTTATTTATAATAAATCATTTTTTAAGAACATTTTTTATTAATAGAATAGAGTACAGAATATATGATGAACGAAATAGGCACACTCACACAACTTTTCAAATTCACAAAGAATGTATACACATAGTGAATTTCAAACATAATTAAAATTTATATTTTGATAAATAAATTGGATGAATTGTTATTATCTCTCATATGCACCTGCCCAACATCTCAGGGAGCAAGTTGCATAGTATGTATGATAACTGAGAAGTTATTTTAAAAACAGAAATATTTCAAATTTGTCATTAGTTCAGTTACAACTTTTGCCATACTTATAATTTTTTCCTTGCAATAAATGTATTTTATTTTATTTTCTCTAAAATCTATACTAATATAATAAAGTGGAAGAGTTTGTTTGTTTAAATACTAAAATCTCTGGAACTATTGGTTGGATATTCATTTTTCGTTTGGTGTAAAAGCTGCATTCCCCAGCGCTATAGGCTATATAACATCAGAGTGAAAATCTTATTTAAAGCTCTCTGCTTTAAATAACGAAATAACTACAATAATGGACATCCTTCGTAATTCAAGCACATGCACTGCAAAAATAGTTGAATTTATGGACTTAAAAAAAAATTAGTTATAAAATAAACTTTGCCATATATCTATCTTTATAAATAAGTCACAATAAGGCATTTTATGTAAAAAAATCATTAAAAGTTCCAAGATGATATTTAACTGTTTTTTATTAAATGAAGATATTGAAACTTCAGAGTGAAAGCTTTTCCATCATTAAGGAATTTTTATGAAGATAATCTTTGGCCTTTATAGCATGAAATTTGAATGTATACTTTTTGAGAAAATGCAAAATTAAAATAATTGAACACTCTGTTTACGGTTTGAGTTCCATGGGAAGCACCCTTTGCCGCTGATGACATCCTCGTAGATAGCAACATAGTACTGGCACTTTCTCAAATTTATGAAAATATTTTTTCATGATTGAATGTATAACTTATATAATCTATCTGTTGGCAAATGCAGCACAAATCAATAGTTATAGGTAGGATGTGGGTGAAGCTGCTAGTGGGTGAATAATAATTAATAAATGATCGCTATGGAAAAATGGAGATGTTAAAAGAGAACAAAAGGAATAAAAAAATTACTTTTACAAACTAAAAAAGGTTCATCTTGATCTTAAACAATAAAATAAAACTTGAAATATACTTAGTTTCCTAAGAGCAAGATCACTGTTTTTCCTATAAACCTGTTTTGTTATGTTTGTTTATACATAAGCACCATCAAAATGTAAGTCCTTATATGGTGACAATAAATTGTATTGCATAAATTAAGTAATATAAAAATGAAGAGTTTATTTGGTTCTCAGGAACTACTTTGGGTTCACTAGGGTTGAATAGAAAAATACTTTTTTCTCTTCTTTATTAAGGATGGCTAAATGTTTGTATTATATTGTTTGGATGTAACTCAGTAGATACTGCATCCCAGTCATGGTGCAGGGGCACAAAGTGTGACTATAAAATCATTTGGTTGTGAGTTTGATCCCCTCTAGAGGAAATTAAATATTTATTTACAGGTGTAAGGACAAAAGCGCGGCGTTGTGTTCCGCCACTTAACACGAAATGCCTCTAGAACTCGGCGGAAAGTGAGAAACGGAGCAGACTAACACTAGTTTCTCTCTGCTTACCCTGCTGGGTGCGGAATACAGCGTGAAGCTGCATCTAAAAGTTACCTAATGTGACCTTATATATTTTCAGATCGTAGTATATTAGCAGATTTACGAAGAACTCGTGTTTGCCTCACGGACTTTGAAACAATTCAGTTGATTGGCCGTGGCCATTATGGGGAAGTTCATGTAATATATTATACTCATTATTTTAATCACACAATTATAATATACGTGCCGTAAGGCGTACGTATGCGTGTATATATATGTATATATATTTAATTGAGCTTAATTCGCCGTACTCCGCTCATACCAGGGTAGGCTCTGCCTTCCCTGCTATGTGCCTTCTGTTAAGCTAAGTATCTGTGCTTCTATTAAGACACTTCTGTTCCCCACTTTTGCATGCATGTTGAGTAGGGGAACTTAACGCCGCACTTCGCCTCGTTACCAGAGCCACGAAAATCTTAAATATTTAGTTTCTTAAGCGAGAATTGAACAATGTTACAGCCATAACGATATCACATTTACACTCGCACGCTTGTGCCCGTCCACCTCGACGTGCATATATTTAAAGTATTTGTAATTAAACAAAAAAAAAATAAAAAAAAGACATTTGAGTTCCATTTACTGTCATTATTTTTTATTTCCCAGCTCTTTTAAAAGCACAAAGCGCAGCGTTCGGTTCCTTTACTCAATATTCAATATTTCAAAATTTGGCGGAAATTGGGGAATGAAGTGTGCTGAACATCCCCCTGCCTAACTATATATGGGCTACATCGTGAAGTAGAAAAAGACTAATTATTTCATCACTGGACTTAGAAAATGTTAATATATCAATTGTTAAAAAGGAATCCCTTCTTCCTTTTGCAAAATAATTAAGATCATTTTTTTAATAAAAAAAGTATACTTAAAATATATAAAAACAAACAAAAAGATTTTTCTTTTGATATTTTCAGATGGTAAGAGAAAAACAAACGGGAGATGTCTACGCTCTTAAAAGCGTCCGCAAGGAGCAAGCTCGCAAGCGGGTTACCGGTGCTGAAGATGAAAGGGACATATTGGCAAATGCTTCAGGCCAATGGACACCACGACTGCAATATGCTTTTCAGGTTACCTTAAGATTTTAATCTTATCTCTGTCATTAAGGCAAGGTACCAGGGAGAACTTAATGCATTTGCCATTTATTAAAGTGATAGATATCAAGTCAACACATTATTTCAACCGAGCAGTAAATAATTTAAATAATTTTAATTATAAAAATAATAATTCCCTTAAGTTTTGACCCAAGTACTATCGCGAGTGCAGTGAGGCTGTGCTGCATTATGATATTTTTACATAGTGTAAGCAAATTAACTTTCTATATATACTATGTTTAGATTTTCTGAGCTATAAAAACCAATTTTAATTCAGTTTTCACACAAAGACAGAATTACTTAAGAAGAATTTAATATTTTTATTTGTAGATATATTATTATGCGAAACGTGAGTAATCCTCGAGGGCGAGGCTGTGAGTGAATAGCGCTATTTATAAATAAAATTTTAACAGTTTTGTATTTAAATTTATTCTGTTACTGATTTTTTTTTAATTTTGTATTTATAATAGTGACCCGTTTGTGGCGTCGTCCGCTTGAACTACATATTTATTAATTTACTATTCTGCATTACTTTTGTTTTCTAATAATAATATGTTAAATGTATTGAAAAATAAAGTTTCATCCAATTTTGTCGGCTAATTCTTTAAAATGATATTACATTTTTATTTATGAACCTATTGAAACAAGACAAAATTGCCAAAATACAATAGTGAACACTGCAACTAAATCGGGTAAGCTGTTTCTAAATTAGTGTAAACAAACGGACATACAAACGGTGAAAATTGTTAAAAATCATTATTTTTGGTTCTATTACGTTCCGCAACTACGGTTGTGGCTTCGATTCCCAATCGGAGAAGTGAATTATTTTAATTTTCTTTGCTGTGGTAAAAAGACAAAGCACGATATTAAGGTCCACTGTTCAACACACACTGTCTCTAAAATTTAGATAGAAGTTTGTATGTACAGCGTGAAACTAAAAGAAAATATATAAATTTTTGTTTACAATTTGCAGGACAACTCCAATCTCTACCTTGTCATGGAGTTGTGCAATGGCGGTGATCTAGCTGGTCTACTAGCTCGTCATGATAATCCACTTTCTGAGAGAGATGCGGCGTTTTATATTGCTGAAGTGGCACACGCGCTCAAGGCTTTACATGCAATGGGCTATGTACATAGAGACGTTAAGCCTGAAAATATATTTTTGGACAGGTATGTTCATTTTTTGATAGCTTTTATATATATGTGAGCAATGAGCCGTAGTGTAGTGCCACAGCTTCTGAGAATAGCCCGTGACGGTGGTGGATTCTATTGTCACTTTGAGACTTAACAATTTTCGTTTACTCGCTCTGGTAGAAAAAAAAATAAAGCGCAGTGTTGAATTTTGCTTCTTAAAAATGGAATGTCTTGAAAATTTCTACGGAAAGTCTGAAAAATTTTACGATTCAATATTACACAAAAAAAAAACTTTATTTTTTTTAATAAAACATAAACAGATGCGGGCACATAAAGCTCGGCGACTTCAGCACGTGCGCGCGGCTGTCGGAGGGCGGGTGCGTCGCCGGCGGCACCGCGGACTACGTGGCGCCGGAGCTGCTCGCCGACTGCTCCGCCCACACTGTGTGTCTCGAGTACTGCCGACGGGTTAACATGGCCATAGTGGGTGTTCACTAACGCTTCAGCACTTTGTATGGGGTGGTGGAATGTTGTTCGTGTTGTTTTATTGCACAATATACACATACGAAAGTATGTTTTGTTTTTATATTGTGCAATCTATTTAAGACGCGAATATATTTTACGTTTAATAATGGAGTAAATGTTGTTTTTAACAATTGGTCGACTCCTGTTTGAGTCATGAACGTCACTTTTTTTAATTTTTTGTTTAGAGATCATCCACCAATTATATTAAAAAGCCCATACGAAGTTGTGAGTAGTATTTAGTTTTGTATTCAACAAAAGTATAGTTGTAAAGAATATTATTTAACTTAGTAATACTGCAATGTGAGTACTAAAATAGCATGACACTAAAAAAAAATGTAAGCACAATAAGAACACCAGAATATATTTTTTGTTTTTCTTTTTCAATAATAAAATAAGGAAGTTTATTTGGTAGTTAATAGCACCTATTGTAGTTTTAGTACGTAAGTAGTTTGAGAGCAAATTTGCATGAGAACATTCGTAACATTTTAACAATTTTTTTTTTATTATACATATTGCGTTATTATGCACACGCTTTAACTATTAATTTTTTTACTAAACGAAAAATATTAACAATTTCCTTTATTATATTATAATAATGATGTCATTAAATAATAAGAAAGAAAAAAATGTAACACAATATTATCAATGATATGATGGGTCTGGCATAGTACTCAGACATTAAACACTTGTTTGTTTAAAATAAAAAAAGGTCTTTATATTACGTCCTTTTTTTTGCGTCACACTGTCCCGAGGCTAGTCGTGATGCAGAGGCACAGAGTTTGACTGTAAACGCGACACATTGCGAGTTCAATTCCTACTTGAGAAAATTAAATATTTCATATCTTCATTTAACCACACTGGTGTCGAAGCAAAGGCGTACAGTTCCGCCACTCAACATGGCATGCCTCCAGAATTCGTTGGAAAATAATGAATAATATCAGTGTGCGAGACACGTACTTACATTTTTTTATAATAATAATAATAAAACTTTCTTTCCAGTCTGCTTGCGACTATTGGTCATTGGGCGTCGTTGCATTTGAACTGGTGACACTCAGAAGACCATTTTCTTCAAGTGATGACGACAGTACAGCTAAAATCCTTAGTAATATACAAAAGTAAGTTGTTTTCAGTTTTCAAGAATATTACAATGTATTGAATAGTGCTCTCTCGTGGTGGTGATTATCTCATATTACTCTTTAATTAAATAAAATAATAAATAAATTAGCTTCACGCTATTGAGGCCGGTCGTAGCGCAGCGGCACGAGGTGTGACTGTAAAACCGACTGGTTGTGGGTTCGATCCCCACTCGAGGAGATGAAATATTTACTTAAATTTATATTTCCATTTCTTCGCTCTGGTGTCGAGGTTAAGAGCGGCGTTGAGTTCTGCCACTCAACACGCAATGCCTCCAGAATTTGGCAGAAAGTGGGGAATGGAGTGTCTTAACACTAGGTTCCCTCTGCCTACCCTGCTGTGTGCGGGATACAGCGTGAAGCTGATTTAATTTTTTGATTTAATTCACGCTATATCCCGCACACAGCAGGGTAGGCAGAGGGAACCTAGTGTTAAGACACTCCGTTCCCCACTTTCTGCCGAATTTTGGAGGCATTGCGTGTTGAGTGGCAGAACTCAACGCCGCGCTTTGCCTCGACACCAGAGCGAAGAAATGAAAATATAAATTTAAGTAAATATTTCATCTCCTCGAGTGGGGATCGAACCCACTACCAGTCGGTTTTACAGTCACACTTTGTACCACTGCGCCACGACTGGCCTCAATTCTCTTTAATTGTTTTTTTAATTACAATAAAATTAAAAGATTTTATTCCTTGTATTGTTGTAACAATATCTTGAAAATTGGGCGAAAAGTGGAGAATGGATAGTCTTAACACTAGTTAAACACTGCTCCTACATACTCTGCTATGCTGGAAAAAGTTTCGTTTTCTTCATATAAGTATGCACCGTACTAGTTGAGTTAATTAAATGTTCAATATTTTCATTTTCTTGCTCTGGTTACGAGACAAAACTCGGCGTTGATATCCACTCAACAGTAATACCTTCAAAATTCGGTGGAAAGTAGGGAATAAAAGTGAAAGTGTCCAAATGGAAACAAAATATGTTAAGATTTGGTTCCCAAATTTCACCTGCCTAACCTTGATAGTTTTTATTTTTTTAATTTGAAATCATTTCTTACTTTAAGATACGAAAGGGAACCCAACTCCGAACCTCCATTCGACCCTCTACCCTCAGGACCGTCAAATACTTGGCGTGGGCTCGTCGCTGGTCTTCTACGTGTAGCACCTGCACGCAGATTTAACTACTTAGATACTTTACAGCATCCCGCTCTGGCTCATCTTAAATTGCATTCCATTAGGGACCAGGTATGTTTTGGTAATTTTATTTCCACGCTGTATCCCACATACCAGGAAAAGTAGAGGGAACCTAGTGGGAAAACCTCTTCTTTCCTTTGACCATATTGAGTTTTGACACTCAACACCTTCCTTTGTCTTCTTATCAGGTCAAGGATATAAAAATAATTCATTCCCGAGTGAGAAATAAGGCTATATATGTTTGAAATGGAGTGCCTTACGGCTAGGTTCTGTCTATCTACTGTGCTATATGGAATACACCGTAAATCTAAAAAAAATAAAAGGAAGATTATAAATAAAACGATAAATAAAAAACATATTTTTTAGGTACCACCATGGGTTCCACATCTACGTGGGCCAGAGGACGCCACTTTTCTACCATGTCCGAATCGTGAGGTGTCTCCGCCCTCTGCCGCTCCTTTCCGGACCCGTCCGCCTTTTGCTGGGCATTTGCCTTTTGTTGGTAAGTTAAAATATATGTTTCCATGAAAAATTATCCATAAATTATTATATATAATAATTATCCATGAATTTCATGATATGACAACTTATGTCACAGCAATTCCATGACATCCCATAAATTATGACACACAAATTTAATTTCTTGACCACTCTCGTCCTTATTACATTATTATTAATTTGAAATGTGATGTCTTACGAAACTTAGATCTCTCCCTACTCTTAAATTTATAGATGACATCAGATAATATTAACAGAATATATGGTTTTTTTTTGTAAATATGTAGTTTAATATAATAGAAATATATATTTTTTTTAAATTTTAGGATACTCATATGTGGCCATTGATGAAAATGAAGACAACAGTGGTGGATTCAATGCATCTCACGATTGTACAGCTATCGACTTAGCCACTTACAAGTAAGTATTAGTTAATGATAGTTACATATGAAAATTATTAAAAATATCACTTTATATTGTATAGTTTTATAATAATTCGTCAACAAATAAAAACATAACAAAAATTTAATTTTATATTGTTGTTATAATAGAGAGAGCGCCAATAGTAAAACCTTACACTGTTAAGTACTATGTTAGAATATGGAGTGTGATTGCTTTGGCAGTTATTAGTTAACTAAGATGCAAAAAATAGTACCTAATTATGTAATTATGCTATATAAAGCTCTGTTTTTTTATATTTTAAAATAATGAAGCTTCTATCTATATAGGTTGATTACCTATATAGAGATAGATAGATAGTAATCATTCATCATAATTCATCTACTATTATATTTATTTAACAATACTAAAATAATTCGAAAATATTGATTAAATGTTAATATAGTTATATTTTTTAATGGTTTTTCATGATATAATATGATAATTGGTTTGAAGTCAAAATAGTGTATTTTTTTAAAAAATAAAACTTCACTATTTTAATTATTTTATTTATTTAACATGTCACAATAATATAATCTGTCGTGGTGCAGCAAACCAGTATATTTGTAAACACGACAATGAGGGAATTAATTATTGTTTTTAATTTCCTCATTCTAAAAGACAAAGCGTGGCGTTACGTGGGTTGATGTGTGGAGAATGGAGTGTCTTTACACTAAAATTTGCTTACACTCCTATATGCGGGATAAGGCGTGTAACAAAAAAAAAAGTATAGCTTGGATGGTCACTGACTGTGCTTTATTTAAAACTAGATCGGCAGAGAAGCTGGCGGCGATGCGCGGCAGGGAGGTGGCGTCGCTGCAAGGCAAGCTGGCGGCGGCCGAGGCGGCGGCGGGCGCGGCGGCAGAGCGCGCGCGGCGCGCGGCCGACGCGGACGCGGAGCGCGTGCGCGCGGCGCTGCAGGCCGACCTCACGGCGCTCACGCTGCAGAATAAGTTAGATGATTACTATTCCAAACTGTTACATATTATATAAGTTATTTATTGCTAACAAAATAAGTTGTGATACGCGTATAAAAATTTCGATGTAGCTGGATGAGAACGTATGTACTCGTATGTTTTAATATTTAGAGCGCTTAGACGATTACCAAAAGGCACGGGTTCAAATTCAGCTACGTTCGTTAAATTTTTATATGTTTTACATATACGAGTAGTTCATGGCGTTACAGTGTCATTACACTTTACTGGTACATTAAAATAAAATCAATTTTTTGTAACAAAATTATTTATTGTAAACAGTACAATAAATGAAATAGTTAAAAATGTGCAAAGTATGCGTAATAATCATTCATTTGAAAATTAACAGTACAAATATATAAATATTTAATTAAAGGACTTTATTGTAATCCCTTACAATAATATGTTATGGAAATATTACCAAATTTACTGTTATTTTATTTCATAAACAAAATTTATACTTTTTATATGTTTGGTCCATTTGCTTGCGAATTTAACTTCATCTCATCAGAATATGTTTGTCTTATGTTGTTAAAATTTCCCACCAGACGTCTAGAACGTCAAATAGAAGTCGAAAAAGAGGAACGTATAGCCTTACAAAGAACTAATCAAGAACTAAGCGTTGGCATCACGGAGAGAACCAACACAGAACTGAGAAATGCTCAGGCTCAATCATCTCAGTTGAAATCTGAGAGAGATTTGCTCAAAGATGACTTGGCAAGAGCTGAGGCGAGAGTAAGGGAATTACAGGCGGAATGTTCTAGTGCTATAGCCATGGCGGATGATGCTAGAGCCCAGCATAAGCATTATAAGGTAAAAATCTTATAATTTTGTTCTTAGTGAACTTAAAATAATTATTTTCGTTTATAATAATGTGTAACAATTGAATATAACAAGAAACGCGATCGAAGTGGATTCGATATCCACTTGGGGGAATGATTACATTTAAATTATTTTCTTTTTCCTGCTTTTGTAAGGACGCGAATAGAGTTTCGCCGCTCATTACGGTATATCTCGGAAATTGAGATTGAAACATAATGTTTCAACACTACGTTCCTCTATTCTACTGCACTGGTCGAAAAAAAACGTGAAGATGTTTTTTTTGTATATTTTTTATATGGAACTGTGAATTTATGATGATCAGGAGATTATACATCGTGTACAAGATTTAAGCCATAGATGGCTTACGGAAATCATCGTGGAACCTATAGTAAGTTAATATAAAAAAATTGCTGTGCCCTTAGGTAGCCAACAGTAGCTTAAAAACATCTGTAATTTTACATATTCATTTTATTTTTTAAATTCATCATCTCATATTTGTGTTTCTTATAAATAAATTTAATATTCTTTTTTAAATATATTATGTAGTGTGTAGTTTAGTTAAGTAATATTTGTAAAAGTATCTGTAGTATATCTTTAGATTTAGAATAGATTTATTATTGTTTTATATAATACTAGTGGCCCACTCGCGGCTTCGCCCGCATACATCCTATAATTATTTTATTATGCTGCATTTGCCAACAGATAGATTATATAATTTATTTAAGTGCAAGCACTACGTGGCGGCTTGAGATGATGTCATAGCGGCATTAGTGCCCCTAAGGCTTTCGTAAACAGAGCGTTGGATTATTTTAAATTTACATTTTTTCGAAAAGTATACGTCATACTAACTAACTACATTCTATAATAGTTAACTTCAAAGTCAAAGTCAAATTTCCTTGATGATGGAATAAGTTTTGCTTGTAAGTTTTAATATCCATGTCAAATAACAAAACTGAAATATCATCTAGCAGTTTTCAATTATTATTGCAATAAAATTCTTTATGTGATTTATTTATAAGATACAGATATAGTGTCGTAGACTTTATTTTAGAGTTAATGAAATTAAATGTCTTTTTAGTACTTAGTTTAATGTACTTCCGTATATTCCACAATTTTCGTAGCGCACGAGTTTTAATCATTTCGATGGCGTTCATAATTATTATTATTTCGTTATTAAAAGCTAGCTAACAAATAAAAAAAATGTAAATCCGGCCGACGAAGTAGATCTTAGCGTTTAAACAAACAAACAAACTTTTTCGGTTTATTATATTTATATAGACTTATGATACAAATTGTTTGATTATTTAGATTTATAGTCTTATAACAAGTGAAGTAGTATTAATATGATTCCTTTTTCCTATATGTAACATACATAAGAACCATAACAACCATATTATATAGTCCGTATTTACCGACAATAAATTAGGGGCTGCCGTGTGCAATTCCCACTCACAAGAATAAATTATTTTCTATTTTCACGCTCTGTTAAAGCGCGGCGTTGAGTTCCGCAATGTCGTAGGGAAGGGAAGGGTATTAAAATTAGCTTCCCTCTATCTAACCCGCTGTATATGGGAAAAAAACAATAGCTAGTTTCATAATAATGATATGTGTTTATTCCACAGGACACCGTGGCAAAAGAGCGAGCACTCCGCCGTCAAACGCTGAGCGGCGGCGAGGCGGCGGCGGCGCGGGAGGCGCGCGCGCGACGCGAGGCGGACGCGCGCCTCGCCGCCGCCGAGCACGAGCTGCAGCGCCTGCGCGGTACCGTCGAGGAGATGCGCGATCAGATTACTGCTGCTCAGGTGCTTTTACTTTTTCTTTTAGCTTTTTTTTAGATAACTATTTTGAATGTGATTTTGTTAAATTATTTGGTTTTGATTCCTACTGTGGTACCAAATAAAAAGTGCAACATTTGAGATCTGTCACTTCGCGCGCAATGTCTTGAGAATTGGACGGAGAGCGAAAAAAAGTCATATAACTAAGTCTACTATTGACTTAATTTGAGTTGAAATTAATGTTTTCAATGTTAAGACTTGCAGCATTTTAAGATATAATAAATAAAAAATGTATTTTTGATATGTCCATAAAGAACTCCGCCCTGGAAAAAGAAAGGGTAGCGACGGCCTCTAGTCAACAGCTAAGTGAGACGCAAGTACTACTCACTCAGGAACGAATGCGCATAACGACACTTACGGCACAAGTGCAGGTACTATGTTTACTATGTTAAGTATTTTTTGTCTTTTGTATGATTTTATTATTTGTGAAATGTTATTTGCTTAAATTATTAAAATATACAAATCTCAGAAAAAGACTAGGTGTACTGTAAAGACAAGAACGAGTTAAACTCGTGTTTTCATAATATTTAATATGCGAAATTTAGTCATTTTGTCATATATACAACCTGGCGTAAATTACACGTCCCGCTCTAATGTACGTTACTATTGTGTTCAGGCTCGCAGGGTAGTGAAGTAGTGAGGTGCACTGCGAGCGGGGGCTTCCCTTCGTAGATTTATAAAATATGTAAATGTCCGTAAAGTTCATTCATAAAATTCATAAATTCTTGTCAGGTTATATGTAAGGCTAAATCGAAATTTTCCAAATAAAGCCTTTGATCCCGCTCATTATGAACTCTTAAACCAAACTAAAATGATATTGTACAGGAACTAGAACGTGGTATCAGCGAGGCGGGGGCTCGTGAAGCCGCTCTAGAAGAGCAGTGTGCGCGTACTGAGGCGCGACTACAGCAACGCTTAGAGGCGGCTGAAGCACGAGCTTCGGCTGCTCTGCATGACGACGCACGCTTTAGGGAGAAGGTAGTGGATATTTATTTATTAAATTATTTTTACTTTAAAAACAATAAATTAAATCATCTGCACGCCGTATTTCGGTAAGATAGGCAGAGAGAAGCTGTTAAGACAACTCGTTCCCCACTTCTTCTTCTTCTTACTGAATTCTGGAGGCATTGCGAGTTTAAATTTAAATTTCACTTATAGTGAAATTTGTAATACCAGCTTATCGTCTATGCCCAATAAAAAGTTTTTGATTTGAATTGATAGATAACAGACACATTTTCCAAAATCCATTCTATAAATAACAATTGAATATCTATACATTGTTTATAATGCTTTTTAAAGGATTTCTTCAGTCTGTTTTTAATTAAACCACGATTACAAAAACCTAATCATAAAAAAATATTTGTAGTTTAATACTAATACAATATAAATTCAAAGGTCAGTACACTAGAACAACTAGTACGTCAATTGGAGCGTGAAGTCAGCGCACTAGAGAACAGAGAGTGTGCACGGTGCAGTGCGCGCGACGAGACGGAGAGAGCGGAGAGGGAGGACATGCGGGACGCGCGCAGCGACACGGAGAGCGTGGCGGACGCGCCCGCGCACGCGGCTCTCGCGCAGGTCGCGCTTCTCAAGGAGCAGCTGGAACGTGCTGAAGCTCAGTTGCAGGTAAGACGGTCTAATTTCTTAAATGTAGTGTCATTTTTATAGTTTCCCAAAACAATGTAGGCAGAGGGAACCCATTGTTAAGATACGTTTCTCGCGCTCCCCCCAATTGTAGAAAAAATGTGTATCGAGTGGCGGAACTTATTACAATGTAACTATTCCTTCGAGTAAGAATCGACCGAAAACCATCTCATTGAATTAAATAATATTACTATTTTATACTTAGTAATAATTATAAATAAGTATATATCTATAAAATATTTCACAACATTTCGGAAATAACAATTTCTCAATTATATATATTTATAGGCACGAGCTGAAGAGATCGCAGCTTTGCGTCAGGAAACTAGAGCTGCTAACTTAGCGAGATGGCGGAAGGTAATATCTATTATAATCGTACATAGAAATCATTTTCATTAATTTTAATTATCACTCACTCCTTTTTTAAATGAACATGTAATGAAGTATCTTTGAAGAATTTAACTACCGTCTATTTATTTTAGAGTGAAAAAATATTATTTCACTAATTCACAGCTTACAAATATTCAATAATAAATAAAAAAGAAGACATATTCATATCACTGTAAAAGTTAATGTATTTTTTTTAGCAGGAGGAATTTGACGACATTCATCTCAAAAGTAATAGTATTGACTTATACGTAATTAACCAATGATCAATGATAAAAAGTTAAATAAATCAATTTTACCTTTAAAATATTACCTTATTTAATTTTCTCAGGACAAGGAATTCGACGACCTGTCATTGAACTCGAAAGTACAAACGAGAGATTTGAAACGACTCGAAGAACGTCTCAACTCAGCGCTGGAAGCTCGTAAATCTGCTGAACATAAAGCTGGTTTAGTGCACAAAGAAATAACCACTTTGAAACCACAGTACGAGTTAGTTAAGAAAGAGGCGGAGAAACTAAAGAAGTTAACGGATAAATTGAAGAAACACAATGAAATACTTCAAGTGGAAGTGGACAGGTATTAGAAGATATATAAGCAATTGCTTTTTTTTCTATTTTAATTATTTAATTTCTAATTTTATGTTACACTTATTAATTTTCGATTTCTCACAGTTAATCTTAATGTGTTGTTATTAGTTAGTTATCTATTAACTATGCTATAAGGGGAGTGTATATAAAAATAAAATATCTAATAGAAGCAACGATTGTAAAAGTTGGGCATTCGGGACGTTTAAAGAAACTTATTTGTGTGTGTATGCTAATACACAATACAATTTTAATTTAAAATAATTGTAACATGTCTAAGTAGCAAACAATATATTGAAGATAAAGCGACTGTAAATGTGGCAGGTTGTGAGTTCGATCCCCAGTCGAGGAAATGAAATATTTAATATTTTCATTTCTCCGCTCTGGTGTCAAGTCAAAGCGCAGCATTGAGTTCTGTCACAAAATACGCAATATCACCAAAAAAAAAATGAGAGTGCGGCAGAAAGTGGAGAAACGGGTGGCTTAACTATAGGCTGACTCTGCGTGCCCTGATACATGCGGGTACAGCGTGAAACTGTAGAAGACTTACTTTTGCCACACAGATCACGTAACGATATTCGCAAACTGAAGAGCGAAGTGCAATACAGTGAGAAACGAAGACTTCACGCGGAAGAGCAAGAGGAGTTGTCTTCTAGGGAACGAGCGCAACTGCGAGACGAACTGGCGCCATTGCGAACTAGTAATAATGATTTGATACAGGTACGTTTTGTATGTATTTAATGTTATTACGTTTGTAGAAGAGCGTGGACTATAAGGTATTTACTATTTAAATATACAATACATTTACGTATTTGGTGGGTAGTATGAGATACCCTATAGTCCTCCACTTTTTACAAGAATTTGATATTTCTTGTTGATTAATGATATACTAACATTTAATATGTATCAACTAACTTAAAATTAAAGATATTGGCACAAGATATTGATATTGCCAGTCATGGCGCAGTGGCACAAAGTGTGACTGTAATACCGACTGGTTGTGGGTTCGATCCCACTCGCGGAGATGAAATAATTACGTTAACTTATATTTCCATTTCTTCGTTCTTGAGCCGAGGTAAAGCGCGGCGTTGAGTTCTGCCATTCAACACGCAATGCCTTCAGAATTCTGCAGAAAGTGGGAATCCGTTCCCTCTGCCTACCCTGTTGTGTGCGGGATACAGTGTGAAGCTGATTAAGCGTTCTTTGAAATACATCATAAACAATATTAATATTTAAAAGTTTCCATACAACAATAATTAGATAAACAACCATTGTGTTCTTATTTAGTAAACACTAACTCACAAGACCATTGCATTCGCGTTATAAGCATTATTATAATTTTTATTTCTTCTCTGACTAGTCGAGTGTATTAGAATTTCAATATACACATACATTTAATTCTATTTATGAAGTATTACTATGAAGAAATATATAGTTGTTTATTGTTGTGTATTAATAAATAATTAGAAGTCGTTTAAAAAAACTCGAATATGGCGTATCCATATCGTCGTTCCACAAAAATATTTGAAGAAAAACCAATAATTTGGCCCAAGCCGCCGTATTTAAGGAGTTTCGTTTGGGCGAAACGTTTGCGATTTATACTTACTGCGGACTTATTGCGGGGTCGATGCCGCGCTGTCGACTCCTCGTTGGTAGCCTCACGAGCACGCTTAAATAATGTAAAAAATAGATATATTAATAAATTGTGTGCTATAAATATATAATATGTATATTAAAATTAATAATGGCAAAAATGCGGCGTTGAGTTCTGCCACTCAACACGCAATGCCTCCAAAATTCGGCAGAAAGTGGAGAACGGAGTGTCTTAACTTTAGGTTCCCTCTGCCTACCCTGCTGTGCGGGATATAGCGTGAAGCTAATTTAATTTTAATTTATTTAAAATTAATAATATTAAATAATAATACATTTTCAGAATAATAAAGCGCTACAAGAGGCTTGTAGTCTTTTGGAGGAGCAGTTGACAGATTTGGAGAAGCTAGCTGATCTCCATGAATTGAAAAATAAAGATCTTGAGGTAATTATGAGATTTTCGGCAAATTTTATGTATATGCGGCATTGTGTTATTGATACATAGTGTGAACATTATCTTATATTGAGTACCATACTCAATAAATATAGACTAATGTAATAGTTGTTAAAACTGTCGTGGCACATCGTTTTTTTGAATATTATTACACTTAGGAAACACTAAATAAAGAATAATACTTTTTAGAAAACATGTAATATAGCGGTATTTGAACCCGCGGCCTCTTGGAAACCGTCCAAGCGCTTTGACCAAATAAACCATACGTTTTCATCGAGCTACGTACGTGGAAATTCTTATATGCTTGTAAATTTATTTATGGTGCTAACATCTCTTAGAGAGATTTGTAAAAAAAAGCTTGAGATTTTTAAAACTTTTAATTTCCGCTACGTTAAAATTTTTTATGGTTATTTTTGTAAAGTATTATTTTTGTGTTAAGTCAGTGACGGTTATGTTTTTCGATTTCTATTCGAGGGAATTAATTATTTTTATTTCCTTACTCTCGTAAGAAGAACAGCGTGAAACGTAAAAAAAGTATACTAAATAAATACTCATAACTAAATAAATAATCGTATTTTCTACCAGAACGAGTTAACTCGCCTTCGTTCTGAGCTAGAAACTTGTAGAGCAAAGCTGTCGGAAGCGGAACGTACGGCGAGCTCCCGCGCGGCCGAGCTGGAGCGCGCGCGGCGCCGCGGGGACGACGCGCTGGACCAGCTGCGGGCTGCCACTTCGCAGCTGCAGATTGTGAGGGTATGTTGTGGCGTCATTTTTGTATATAATGTTGCTTGAATATCATAATGTATCAATTTATTTAAGTGATTCTTGCTTAAAATAGTTGTTATTTGAAAGTCAAGAAAATTTATTAAATAAAAATGTAAAATAATAAAATCAAAACTGTAAAGTATTTGGCTTGATATATAAAAATAATTCTCAATTATTCTATTCTTCATACATTCTAATCATACAACAATATTGCACCAGGAACGCCTCGACAATCGAGACGCCCTAATAACTGAGTTAGAAACCCGCCTGGCGACCGTGCAAGACGAGGCGGCGTCACAGTCCGCGGCGTTGAGCAGCGCTGCGCGGCGTATGCGCGACTTGCAAGAGGAGGCCGCGGCGTTGCGCACCCGCGCGCACCACCACCACGCCAGTGCTATGCAGTTGCAGGCCGCGCTTGCTGATGCTCAGGTACTCGCAAAGTAACTTCTATTACGCACATAAATTTGGAACTAGATATTTCAGTTTAAGAATAGATATGGAATTGCAAAATATACGAGGCTACAATAGGTCGAAGGTCTCACAAATGTAACCAGGTTTGGACCGAATCTGTGACAAGGACCAAAAAAATTTAAGATCCGCGTGACGTAGTTTATGAATAGTCCTGAAAAAGAAAAAGTGCGATGCAAATTGGGCCACAAGCCTTAATTAGACAAAGTGCGGCGTTGATATCCGCCGCTCAACATACAATGTTTCGACAAATTGAGCAGAAAATGGTAAAAAGCTTTTTAACACTAGGTTGCTCCTGGTTACACTGCTTTATAAGGGTTAATAGTATGTCATGATTTGTAGGAGGAGGCGGAGGCGGCCCGCGAGGCACACGAGGCGGCCGCGGCGTGGTGGCGCACCCGCGAGACCAAGGCGGACGCCACGCTGCGCCAACAGGCCAAGCTTATTGACTTTTTACAGGTAATGTTCATTTACTTTTACTCATAAAACTTGTCCAAGTATAACTTATTTGTCTTAAGAATTCGATATAAGGTCGTGTTCTCTTAAGAATGTTACGATATATTTATTATTTAAGTGTCATTCACACTCGTGATATTAATAAGAACGTATTTATATTTAAAAAAAATAATAATAATTAAACCCTACAGCCCAAAATTGGAACCCTCGTCGCTTAGAACAATAACATTTTAATATTCCTACGGTATAATTAATAGAAATGAAAATTAATATTGCTTGCATCATTATTTTTATCATTTTTACTTCTTTCTATCCAACTTATTTCGGTTCCCCAATTGAGAATTGAACCCACAGCTATCGTGTTTACAACGAAACGCTGCGCCACGATGGCGTTTTCTACTACTACTATATTATTTTTACAGGCTAAGGTTGAAGAAGTGGGGCGCAAAAAGTGTTCTCTAAGTAACAAATTATTTGGTCGTTCGGGACGTCGCTCCGCAGCTTCACCACCACTTCTAAGAGTTAATAGGTAATTGTTTCTATTATAAATTCTATATTAAAAAAAAAATATATAATTCGGCGTTTATTTTATTTTTAAAGTAAATTCACGACCAAAATTCATCGCGGCGATTTATTGTTTATTGCAAGGGGACAGGGGCAAGGGGAAGTCCCTAGTTCTAACATGGGTTAAGGTTAATGGATGGCGGATGGTGATGGTTAGATACAAAACATTTTATTATTGTTTCATTTCACTCTTTTAGCAAAGCAAAGCGCTTTGTTGAGATCCGCCACTTATCACGGCATGCCTCCAGAAATTGGTGGAAAGTGAGGAACGGTAGTCTTAATGGGAACTGAGTGTCTTAACACTAGAAACTAAAATAATTTACTATTTTACATTAAATGGGTTGTGCCTGTAGGAAATATATAAAATCATGCTTTATTTTTATAGGGAGCTGAGAGAAGAAGTAGAACGCTTAAGAACGAAACTATCTGCTGCACACGCCAACTGCGAAGCAAAGTATGTTCCTCCAATTGATATTATCGTTGATTTAATTTGTAAAATAAAATATATTAAAACATTTATGTTTTTAGCTTCCCACCGACACCAAGACGAGATCGCAAAAATGATAATAAACCAAAGAAAATTGTACATGGGTAATTTATTTTTTTATTTACATTTTTGTATATTACCTTACATTATATTTACATTGCTGTCTTAATTGGTATTAAAATAAATATTTGTTTCCAGAACATTCGACTTGGACGCTCCAGAGGACAAAGAATCATTACTTGTAATATGGTAAACACTTTTTCAAGTATTATTTTATTATTACATCCAGAAATTTATCTTATTGAGTTATTTACGACTATCCTTGTAGAAATAGTTTTATACTTATTTGTAATTCAAGTTGGTAAGTTGCACTTATATATTGTGTTGTTCCAGGAAATATCAAAAATATTGTAGTTTCACGTTTTTAGTAATAATTTAATTATTTCATCTAATCTTTTAAATAAATCTCCAGGAGTGACAGGTCCCGTGAGCGTATGCGAGCACGCTGTGTCGACCATTTGCTGGAATTAACCAGTGGGGAGATGTCGTTACGAGCGCGTCTCCTGGCAACGGATGCCAAGAACTTGCCACACAATGAAGCAAATCGTGCTTTTACTGTAAATATTCTATTTCTTTACTTTTTTTGTATATTTCAAGTACATTGTTTACTTTCGTCATAATTATCGCAGACTCGTTTTTTGTGTCATATTATGTTATTTTTTGTTTTAGTTTATCCGTCTCCCTTACTTATTTTTTCAATGTACAGAAAGCCGAAAATTAAGGCAGTATTTTTAGAGACTATTTTGGACATTTTGAGACAGCATGTTCTTATAAAAAAATTATTCACCATTCCCCAGAGTAGTATCGAACCCGCAATTTTAAACGTTGATAACTACACCTTAATGACGCTTATAACTTCTCAACATTATGTTAATTTAAATGGTTAAAATTATTTATGTTATTCAGGTTAAGTTTGAATACTGTGATCGTGGAAACGAAGCGGCGATAGTGTGTCCGAGTATAGAAGAACGTTCGCAGTGGATAAAAAAGCTCACGCCCGCGCCCTCCACCGGATACAACCCACACGTTATATTACAGAGCAAGGTTGAACCTAATACTGCATTGTATGTTGCCCCTAACGCTATTGCTATAGGTTTGTTCCATTAAACTTTGTTTCATAATATATCAAATGATTATTATAGTGTAACCAAAATTTTATAAATTTATATAATTTGTTTGTGTTTATCTATTGTATTTAAACGTACGTGCTATTAAAAAAAGTTTATTTTTTATTTATATTTCCTTTAGGTTGCGCCGACGGTCTCCACTCACTCCGTGGCCCCATCGCCCTCGAATACGACGGCGACGTGTCCCCGCCGCGGGCCCGCGCGCCGGGCGTGCAGGCGGCGCGGGCGGCGGCGGGGCGCGTGCTGCTGCTGCGGGGCTCCCACCTCGCCCACGGCGCGCTGCTCGCCCTCGCCTCGGTGCTGCGACGCGCTGATCACTTGAAGCCCACGGTGTGCCTCTCCCGACTGCAGCTGCCTGATACTACAGTACCACATATTATTACTGTTAGTACTCCATTAAAAGATTAAGATTATACTTATATATTATTTACTATTAAATATATGTAGTGTCAAAACACTCTGTTTCCTACTTACCACCGGAATTCCAATTGTTTGTTAGTGACGGAATTCGATGTACGATTCGTCTATTTGGAATCGGACTTTTTTTAGCTAACGATAATTCATTCTATCGAGTGAAATCACGACCGTCGTGTTTCCAGTAACGCATTTTTGCCACTGCGCCACGACGGTCTCAATGCGAAAATGAAAAAAAAAATTAAATTAATTCCCTGAATTCAATGATACAAAATAAACGAATTTTCAAGTATTTTTGGCTATCGAGTTAAACGTTAATTTTGTAAACGTTGCCAAAATTCATTCACCATAATTATAATTGATCTAACAGGGTCTTCCTGATTCCACCGAGGGCTTGTGTACAGCGGTCGCGTGTGGACGTCGCGTGTTCCTTCTACGATTCGACGCGAGCTGCGCGGAGTTTAAAACCGCACGCTCTCTCACAGTCGACCGCCCGCCGGCCTCGCTCCTTCTCACAAACCAAGTTTTGTACATTGCTGGGGAGAAACCATTGAAAATTAACTTACCATCGGGTGCTCTGGAATCATTTGGAATGGAAGAACCCATCGTGGCTGCAGCGTTCAGGAAACACTCGCCGCCCAAAGCAATAATTAAAATACGAAGCAAACCGCTCGAGATTTTGCTTTGTTACACGGAGTGTGGCGTTTTTGTGGATGAGAATGGAAAACGAACTCGCAACGAGGATCCAAAATGGAGTGCTGCAGTTCACGGCTGGGAGTACGTCAGCCCGTTCTTATACGCTGTGGGCGACGACAGGGTCACTATTATTTATATCAACGAAGAAACGTATAAGGCGCCGCCGTGTACGTGCGACACAAATTCTCTCACTTCGTCTGCGTCAGAGTGCTATCAACCCGAGATATTCAATTATAAAATAAACGAGCCGTATTTACTTGGAACTGCCACCAATGGTATTATTATAAGAGCTAAATTCGAAGACGAATATAAAGTTTTAATAGTCGAAGGCGCAGCAGCGTTTAGAAGTTTGGGCACTTCGCTAGAATCTTTGGACACTTTTTCCGATGCTAAAGGTTCCTCGTCAGACTTGGCACAGTCTCTCACTGACCTTTCACCACACGATGAGTCCAAGGAAAGCGTGGAACTGACTACTGGATTCCTCGCTGACATAAGACAGAGGGCGCGACAGTTGCGTACTAAACAAAGGGAAGAAGGGACGCCCGATGACGTCATAAAACACATTTTGACCACAGAAGTGGATTTGACCAGAAAATCCAATGGGAGGAGGTCTCCAGCTGTCATATCGGAATGTGAGACTGAATCGGAATTCGAGAGCGAAGACGGCACCGGCTCCACCAAGTGCACCGCGGACGTCTGCGCCGAAATGTTCACAAGGCAGGTACGCTTTCAGTAGTCATCGAAATTAATTTATTGAATAATAAATATATTGTAATTAACATACATTTGGTAATTAGATTATTTTTCATTGAATACAGACATAATTCTTGTATTCTACTTTAAAACCTAATATGGGTCTTTTTATAACATTATTATGAATGTTTTCATATTATTTTGTATTCCTTTCATTATTAATTAATTAATTAGACATATCGTTTAGTTATTTTTAAGTGATCGTTTGTTCTGTTCGTTTATTTATTTTTAGATTTCCATATTATAATTGTGTATAGTTATTTTATGCCTTTTTTGACTAGAATTTACGCCAAATTGTACTTAAGCTATTTGCATTTTTATAAGTTTACCCGTTGCCACTTACTATGTATGGTAAATATTAAGTACGTGTAGCTAACTTATGCATAGTTCCACTGTGATTTGATAAGTCATGTTTTTATTTTAATATATTATATTAGTTATTACTAATAAAATATACTTTTGTAATATTTTGCATTTTTACTTGATTCCTATTTTTAGATTAACTCGATAATGACTAACAAACTGGCACAGGTGTAGAGCCAGTCCTGGGACAGCGGCACAAAGTGTGACTTTTAAACCGACTGGGTTCGATCCCCACTTGAGGAGATGAAATTTTTACTTAAATTCTTCACTCTGGTGTCGAGGGAAATGCGCGACGTTGATTTCTGCCACTCGATACGCAATACCTCCAGTTTCGGCAATCGTTAATATATACTTATATTAACATTTTGAATAAAACCAGCATTTCATGTACTTTGAATGAGTTTTTGATAAAATTCCAACGTGTTTTAGCAAAACCATCATTGATTGCGACGTCATTGAGAGGAAAATTTTAAAAGATGGCAATGACGATGGTTCAAGACAATGATTAGCTTTTAGAGTAGATGAATGGGTCTGATTTCAGGCTGTAGTCCTGAATCTTGGACATATTTCGAATAGGTTACTCACGGATGGATCGTGTAATGATTTTTTTATGTTTAAACCAGCTATGACTAAAAATTTACTTAGTACCTAAATTTATTTCGTGAATTTTATTCGGATTCATTTGAATCTTCTTGCTATATCACTTCCATTGGCATTCAGTTTAAGAGTAATGGAAACGTTATAAATATTATTACTGTTTTTCGCATATAGAACAGTACAAAAATAAGCTACTTCAACTTGTGTAAATATAAAATATGTCTTAAATTTAACGACTTCTATTAATATTCTTAAGTTATTATTTCTTTTTCATTATTCTTACATCTCATCTCTCTTTTTTTACACCTCACTTTATTCCTAGCGGGGTAGTAAGAGAGAACGGAACGCTAAAAGCTCTACTCTCTATGTTATACTTCATCCACTGTCAACACTCGTCAATCTCTTTATAAATGTCATGCGGGGGTTTCCTGATTTTTTAAGACCTTCCTCCTGTATATATCTGTTCTCCCTAGCGACGATTTGTGATTTATAAGACCTGATGTTTTGGTTAAGTTTATCCGCTCTTTACTCATACGCAGCTGATGTGTTTGTATCCAGTACCGATGCTCCTCCTTACCTTACGTTTCACTGGTCTTAAGAATTGGATTTACTTAAATATAGTTTAAATGGAAGCTTTTCTTAAAATGTTGCCAATCTTATCTGTAACCCCTTTTACATATGGTAGAAGTACCGGTTGTCTTTCTACTGGGGGTCTTCTGATAAGGCTGAAGGGGAGCAGGCATCTTGTTCTGGTGAAGGGGCATTTTTCACCTATCAAAACACGTCCCCTAGGTGTGCAACGTCGCAGAATTGGTGGGCTCTATGAAAGAAAGATTTGCCAATGGCGGGAAAATATGTAGGATTGTGGTAAGTTTCACTATTGAAATATGTGGGTGTGGTTTTTTTGTTAGCCAACTTAAGATCTTTCAACCCACAAACAAAATGGTAAGAGTCCTTGACATGTTGAGCCAATTTATACCTCGGCGTACCGATTTGGCTAACTGTTGAAGATACAGTCAGTTTAGTTTTATTGTGTATTTCCGGGAACCCATACAATTGTACAAAGTTACGAGGGACTGAATGTTGCATTTACGTTTATATCATTCGTCTTCTGCAACACTTATGTTGGCTGCCGTATATCAGCGTCGGTCGGTTTGTTTATTACCTCCTGCGACCTGCTCACTGCTGTAAAACGTGTGGTAAAATAGTAAACAATCTTAGTGTAATCACTTAATTTCCCTCGTATGTCACAAAAGAAACTGAAGGAGGAAAATCACGTAAAAAGCATGAGGACGGCTCAGATATGAAAAGTTGATGATAGTGGACGAGGTGAAAGAGGTAGGGTTTGGCGTTCTGTTCTGTCTGATTTTCCATTAGTAACTGTATTACTAATGCTAAGTAAGTATTTCATTTCAATTCTGTTTTAAAAAATCATTGTTGGTACCACAGCATCATTTTCCTTCAGTTGCGTATCATTATTATACACTAATTGTCATTGTCCGTATTAACACATTTTTTTATAAATCTTTTTTTAAAAATAAATAGGGGTAGTTTATAGATGCCACTTCAATAAATGTGTATTATAATGTCTAAGCTTATATTTCACAGCAAAATTTTAGCTTTACACGCTGGTATTAAAAAACGACAATTTTTGGTTAAAAATAAGTTTTAGGAGAACTGCCATTATCTCTTAATATTTTAATTTTTTCTCTCTGGCTTCGAAAAATTTGGCGGAAAGTGGACAACGGAGTATCTTAAAACTGCCTACCCTGCTGTATGCGGGATATAGCGTGAATCTGATTAGATTTTTTAATTTTTAACCGACACAGGCCTTAATAAATCTAAAGATGGTTTGGTATTCAATAAAATAAAATCATATAAATTGAAATCTTTTATTTACATTCTTATACATTTTACATTGTAGTAAAAAGTGCATTTTGGAAGGACTTATAAGCCAGCATAGGATTTATTATTATGATGAATTCCTTTCAATCTTAATAAAAATGTACGTAGGACATTATACATCGGGAGGTTAACGGATTCGTATCTACGCACACTCAACCCACGGGAGATGTACTGAACACTGTACTATATAATATAACCTGACAAGCAGCAGAGATCCATTTATAAACAAACTCAATGTTCATCACAAACTTATATATATATATATATATATATATATATATATATATATATATATATACCTGTAAATCATGACTTCTTACTTCTAACGAATCATATCATAAAATCAGTCAATACAAGTTTTATACAAGACTCGTAAATTCAATTTTTTTATTCACAAACAGCACGGCTTTACGTTTACATTCAAAATAACGATCTTTGTTTATATTACTATGTCAATTATATGAGGCAGTCGTTTATAAATTTGAATCGGGCCTATAGCCAGCTTTTTGCGCTATTTGAAAATTAGTTTTATATATAATTATTATAAACATTTACATCTTAACATGGCTATAATTTACCTTTTCTTATGAAGCCATATTAAGTTCGTCCATAAACTTTTAGCAGTAAAAAATTACAATGTGTAACATATTGTTTTATATTTCAACAGACAATATTTCGATATTAATTTTTAACATATTAAAATACATATAGGAGAAAAAATAGCCCAAGTACGAAGTACTGCTGTATATAGCAGGGTAATAAAAGGGAACCTAGAGTGAAGACACACCGATCCCCATGCACCGTCTCGTTTTTAAGACGGTATGTGTTGTCAAATTTACATGTTAATATCATTTACCTGCGAAAACTTATTTTGTTGAGTTTAATTAATCAAATCAAATATTTTGACGCAGAGACAGATTTGTTATATATGTTTTTTATTGAGTAAAAAATATTTTTATTGTTTGTTACACAAAAACTATTTGAAAAAATAGGTTAAATTTTTTAATGTTATATTAGAATAAACAGAGTTTTGCAGACCATAAATTTCCACACTATATATTTAAGCCTAAATACTTTTCACACTTGCAAACTGAATATATATTTACACAAATTACATTTAACAGCTCTCATTTGAATTTTGTGAATCAAATTAAATAAGAAATTTGTGAAGTAAATTAAAGACTTGTAACGACAAATGAAAAAAAAACGTCAATATACACGTATTAAGCAAAAGCAATTTCACCTGATATTTTTAAAGAAAAATACTAATTATCGTATTACTGTAGGTAGGGTAGAGGGAACCTAATGTTAACACACTAAATTCCCCAACTTGCATTACATTATTGAAAATTTTACTTAAGAACAAAAATGCTATTCTCGAGGCTTAAAATATTTTTATTTACAATTTCATTGACAATAATATATAAATATACTAGCTGGTCTGACACACTTTGTCGTGACCGGAAAAAGAAGCGTCACTATAAACATGAAATACATGGTTTCTTATAATTGATCTATTACAGTACACATCGATTGCAACGCCGCCTCCGGGCCTAATTATATTTTCAAATCATCGAAAAACCTATCGAAATATATAAACACAAACTTAAATTTTATCCAAAATCGGTCCAGTCGTTTAGGAGAATTAGGAGGAGTAGGGTGACACACACACATACAGAAGAATTACATCATTACATAATTTAGAATAAAGACAATTGCAGTCAAATAGGACCTCAATGGCGTTACGAAGGCCCTAGTTGAGGTACCCGCGGCATTGTGGCGCTCCGCACAGACAGGGGATCTTCTCGTCCTCGAGCGGGAATTTATAGTCGTACGTGATCTCCTCGTCCACGCCGATGGGTTGTTTGGAATATATTACTATTTTCTTTTGTGATTCTATTGTTATAATCTTCGCGTAACAGTTGGGCTGAAAAAGTTTAATAATATATAGAATAAAGCTTTATGTTTGGCAATGATTTATATAATTTATGGAATTTATTATACATACTCAGCAAGGTAAAGATTTTTTTCGCTTCACAATTTTCTAAGCTTTGTGTTTTGAGTATCGGATCTCAACGACGCGCTTTACTTTTTGCCAACGCGAGGAAACGAATTTATTTTATTACCCTTGGCGGTGACGCTGTCTCACTACACCACGACGTAATGTAACTAGATCTTTTATACTAAACTCACATTACAACTGTGGTTGATGAACCTCGCGAGGTTCCCGCATTTGGTGGCGTCTATGATGGTGTCGAGGTCGATGCGGAACAGGTAGGAGCTGCCGATGCCCGTCGCCTCGTAGTGTGCCTCGCGCACGTCCGCCACTATGGGACGCACCATCTGACCCACGTACTCTATCACCATCTCGTCAGCGGCTATCGGCTCCTGTTGACGTTGATTTATAATTAAGTGTGCTTTAAATGAGTAATCTATCCAAAGTATAGAGAAGTATATAATATGGCAAAATATGTGATTGCAGCAGCAATAACATTAATTTTAGTTCAGTTAAAGTACAGTACGATCAAGGAGTCGTAGCCGCGCTGAAATTAGGTTTTCTGAAGTGTTACGCATTGTTCCCTCAGTAAGAAAATAACTACAAGCCAGAAAAAAGGTAAAATCTAATCTGTGCATCCATTTATAGCTAACTTCAGTGAGGTCACGACTCATTTAATCATTTTTAATTGAGTGTAAAAAGATTTCAGCATTTCTTGAAATTCATGCATTATTCATAAAATGTATATTCAGATATATATAACATATTGTGAGTTTTCACCTGTGCGAACAGACCCCAATCGTGAATACCCGATTTGGCGAATTTGAGTTGTTTCTTCCTAAATTTAAGTTGATTGAACTTAAGCAGATCAGAATCTGTATCCGTCCCTGAAAACATTTAAATATTTGTTAAATTGTTATTATGCACAAAAAATGCATAAGAATAATATATGTGATACTTGAGGCTTTACGAAAAAAAATATTTTCGTAAAGATTTAAACATCATGTATCTTGTTTATGTATTATGAAATTGCTTTTTAAATTTTTTTATATATCCCGCATGCAGCAGAGTAGGCAGAGAGAGCCTAGTTAGGTCACTCAACTCCCTCTTTCTAGCGAATTTTGCGGGCATTGTTGATTTGTAAAACTGAACGTCGCGCTTTTGTCGCGACACCACCGACCGACCAGCTAAGAAATAAAAATATTTAATATTTCATTCTTGAATAGGAACAAGTGGGGTTTCGTTGAACTTACAGTCAGGCGACTGTAAGCAATACAAGACTAGTACAACATGGTGATAGCGTACCGAAGGCCGTGAGCAGGCGGCGCTGGTTGGAGCGCGCCTCCCGCGACAGCAGCTGCATCTTGGAGGCCTTCTTGTCGTCGGCGGGCGCGGGCAGCGCGGCGGCGCGCCCGTGGTGGTACTTGTACTTGGCCTTGAGGCGCGCGTCCATCTTGTAGTAGCCCTCCGTGCGCGCCGAGCCGCTCGAGTGACCCTGTACACAAATGTGTATACTTATCATTATTTATAATATAATGCTTTTATTATTATTTAGACGCAATCAGTCCCAATGTTTCAAAAATTGGATAAAAAGTAACTAGTAACCGTAGGCAGAGGGAGCCTAGTATTCAAGACACTTCAGAGTAGGTTCCTCTGCCTTCCTCGCTATATACATGATAAAGTATGAAACTAAAACAAAAACAAACCTGTAAATCCTCATATATATTTCCGTGTCGTTTGGACTTTTTCCGTGGCGGTGAATAAGTAAGATCAGTGGGTGGATGGTCGACCCAATGTGTATCATTCAACCAATATCCTTGTGCATCCTCAGCTAGCAACGCATCGTACGCGCGTCTCAAATACTCCACATCCTCTCGATCAATACCGCGGGTTAGGAAAGAATACATAATTTGCATTTCCGCCATTATGTCTCGTGGTGGGAACATGGCGTTACTCGCGTATTCTAAAGGAGAGTCGCTCATCCGCGAGTGTAATCTGCAAATATAGATTATTTATTGATTAGTCATAGTATTATTTCTATTTAGATGTCATTTCTTAGGCTCCAAAGCAATAAAAATTTAGTTACGGCTCGAAGGACCAAATTTGTTCAAATTTACAAATATTGATGTCTTTCAGTTTGTTCGAAAAAAAAATTATATTTAAATCTCTAGAGATTAAATCTCTCTCCTAGATTAGTATAATATAAAATAACTAAAGCCTAAAGTTCCATCTCAACACCGTTTAAGTCAATATTCCAACAATATCAACAAAGCTATTATAAAATTGAACCAAAAACAATTGTCATACTTATTCTGTATCTCAGCCAATTTTTTAGTTTCATGTTTCCTTTTGTAAGGTCTTTTCGTGTTCTCTTTCGGCGGTTTAACTTCCTCGGGCTCAATCCGCGGCGACTCAAGTTCTGGTTCCGCCATCCACGTGTAGCCTATGATAAAATTAAATATGTTAACTTATGCCGATCATAACATACATAAAATACATTCAATTTATAATATTATTTTTTTTTTAGAAATGGTAAAAAAATTTAAGACAGCGAGATATGATCACAACATCTAGGAAACCTGAGACAAATAAAAAAAAATATAAACGATTTCTTTTCATAGAAACTATAACGTTTCATTGTGATATAATCAATATCCATAACATTTTTAAAATTGTATTTAGTCAATCAGTTTTATCGTATATTATACTATAAAAGTGAAAAATAGAGGCCAGTCGTGGCGCAGCGGCACAAAGTGTGACTGTAAACCGACTGGTTGTGGGTTCGATCCCCACACGAAGAGATGAAATATTTATTTAAATTTACATTTCCATTTCTTCGCTCTGGTGTCGAGGCTAAGCGCGGCGTTGAGTTCTGCCACTCAACACGCAATGCCTCCAGAATTCGGCAGAAAGTGGGGAACGGAGTGTCTAAAACACTAGGTTCCCTCTGCCTAACCTGCTGTGTGCGGGATACAGCGTGAAGCTGATTTATTTTAAAAGTGAAAATAGCATCCAAATTTAGGTGATAGACATTTTGTCTAATTAGTTCACCTCCAGGTGCCATTGCTGGAATGACATCTCGTGGAGACGATTGTTCTACAAACGAGACTCTCTTTGACTAAGATCGGTGCACAAGTAAAATCCCAAAACTCACACATCACCTCACACCTCTCTGTAACGGATATCTAGAAAGCATATATTTTGGGAAATAAAAGATGGTGTAAAAGTTTTGAGGTACTTGTTTTCATCACAATATACATATAAAGAAGATATAATCGTGACTTTTTTTTTATTTTTGCGTGAATTATTTGTCAGAGTTTGGACATTTTTTTAAAAAAGCGCGGGTTTGAGTCCTGCTACGATAAAAAATATATTAGTTAAATATACATATATATTATTTATTTATCCTTAAAATATAAAAAAAATGTATGTACCATGATCATGCTGTAAATGATTAGCCCTCGGCGCGTCTTTGGGCGGCGGCCTGCAGTACGAGTGGTCGAGGGCGACCTGCGACGCCTGCGACGCTTGCGACGCCTGCGACTGCGGGGACGACGTCTCTGATAACGCGCTACTAACGTTCTGATAAGAAAAAATATACTTTAAATAATTAATAAACATTACAAAAAAGATGCCAATGATGCTTGACTAAAAACGCGACGTATGAACGGATTATTTCTAAAGGGGGCTCTGCCTACCTCTCTCTCTTTCAACAAACGTAACGAACGGAGTGGTACAGGGCAGGCAAAGGAAGCCTTTGTTAAGAAGACAAGGTTACCTCTGCTTAACACACTAAATGCAGCTGCACTCTTTTTTCAGTATGTTTGTCTTTTCAGAAAGGGGGTATTAAAAGCCTTTGGAATAAAAACATTAACCCCAAAGGGTAAAGAACTCACATTGTATTTACAGCTAGACACTGTCCCATGATATACATATATAAAACATAAAATATAATCTCGATTGTATCATTCGATTTGAGGCCAGTCGTGGCGCAGTGGTACAGAGTGTGACTGTAGAACTGACTGGTTGTGGGTTCGATCCCCACTCGAGGAGATGAAATATTTACTTAAATTTATATTTTCATTTTTTCGCTCTGGTGTCGAGGCAAAGCGCGGCGTTGAGTTCTGCCACTCAACACGCAATGCCTCCAAAATTCGGCAGAAAGTGGGGAACGAAGTGTCTTAACACTAGGTTTCCTCTGCCTACCCTGCTGTGTGCGGGATATAGCGTGAAGCTAATTTAATTTTTAATTTAATTTTTTAATTTGATTGTATCATACACAAATTTACTTCATTATATCAATAACGTGGCTATTAGATACGGACAGACAGTCTAAAAGAGAAAAATAAGAAAAAGAGACAGACATGACGAAAATCTTTAAAAGTTCCGATTTGCTATTCGACTACGGAACCCTAAATACATAAAACTTAATCGAATAGTTTTTCAAATAACACAACACACCTCTTTAACTCCATTTACGCTGACTGCCGACTCTGTGTAACTGTGGTCACTGACTGACACAACCCTTTGCCGTTTTTCCTGTTTTTTCTTTTGTCTCCTCTCTTTCTTCCGTCTGGTTTCCAAAGGCTCTTCTTCTGAAGTAATTTCGCCGTCCTCAACATCAGCTTCAGCTTTACTCTTTTCTGGTGATTTGAGATGATTCTTGACTGGACTACTACGTGGTTCCTCTTGTTTAGGCTCGGATACACTAAAATATTAGTATGACGAACATTAAAAATAATATTTAAACAATTTTATAGCATATTTTTTGTAATGTATACAAATAGTTTACTAATCCGACACTTCGATATAATGGAAACTACCAATAATCTGGCACGAATCCCCAATAAATATTTCTTCGTATATAAGTTTTAGAAACATCTGTTCACACAACATCAGTTTTAGAATCATCAACAAATTCATTTAAGACCAAAGAAATTAATTCATATTGAGTTCTGTTCCAGTAATAACAATATTGTCGATCCCCCGTTGGTCTTTAATAGTGTTGGAACAGTGAGACTACTGTATTTTATGAAATAACAAAAATACCTTTCATCAGGAGGTTTGTCTGAAGGCTGCCCAGTATCTACTTCCATTTTAAGTTTTTGCTCTTCTAGGAATTCTCTTTCAATTTGCTCCATATATTCCGTATTTCTTCTCCTTCTCTCCTAAAACATATTAAAAAAAATTACAATATATAGTGCAATGACGTCATTAACTTTTATGATATCTATACAAATTTTACAATTTATTGTTCTATCGTCGACACTCCCCTTCCATTTTCGTGAATTTTGAAAACATTGCGTTTCGAGTTACGGTATTCAACGCCGCACCTTGAATTGTTACCAGAGCGTGGTAATGAAAATATATTTCATTTCTTCGAGTGGGAATCGAACATAAAACCTGGCCTGAATATACTCGGATCTCAGTAAATGCTGGTTTGAATTGGAAATTAAGAAGATAGTAAATATAAACCTGGTATTCTCTTTCTTCTTCCGAGTCGGAGTAAACCCGATCCAATAGCAGATCTCTAGGCTCTTCTTCTGGGGACAGAATGGGTGAACCGAGTCGATCGTCTGACGCCTCCACTGGTGGTATTGGAGTTGTTTCTATATGGGAAATCAACATATTAATTGTTAACAAATCATTTGTCGAAAAATTTCTTAATACTAGGTTCACCCCTTAAATTGGTGATCGAATCCACATCTATCGTGTTTACAATTAGATGTTTTGTCGAAAATGTAATTACCTCTTCTTCTGTGTTCCTCTTCACTATCTGACGATGAAGAGTACACCCGTCTTAGCCTCTCTTTGTTTGACACAACCTTGAACTATAACAAAAAAATTATGTAAATTATACAAATACTTGTAAAATTAATACAATGTGTAATATTAAATAAAACAAAATAAGTTCTTAGTGATTTCTAAAAATATATGTATATAACAATACATGGTGGTAATAAAATATATAAGAAAAAATCGTACCTCAGCTTCATCAAGTTCCGAGTCGTCGGTATCGGAGTATATGCGAGGGGCTGCACCTTTACGCGCGGAGCGCTCCGAGCCCGACCACGACGATCGCGACGAGGACGATGAGGACGACCTGGGGAATGGTACAAATTAAAAGGAAACTAAGATTCTGACTTTGCGTATATTTAGTATTTGATATTGAAGAAATTTAGTATAAAAGACTGCATGTTTAATTTTTCGCAAATATTAAAGATATTGCATACTAAATTGTCGCGTTTGCCATACAAGGAAAAATGATTTTATACGACAAATAAAAAGGAAAGCATTTGTAATATTAATGTGTAAGTTAAAAAATGTGGTTATACAAACACCTGAGAATAAATTTACTAACCTAGAGGAACTACTAGACTGTCTCCGTCTGCCCGTTGACAAGTATGAACCAGTGGTTCTATTCCTTGGACTCGTAGGCACTTCCTTTTCTTCATCTGAATTTTGTACAATTTCCTCCTAGAAAACATTTTTTTTTTGCTTAAATAAATATTGTATCTATTGTTTCGCGTACCATGTTATGTTTATAGTACACTATGGTGTAACAATTATTTATTATCTGTAATTTTTATGTATTACTTAACAAAAAACACTATATCCAGAGGGTGCCCTGACTAATATCTGTCCGATATTAGTTCTTGGGCATACGGGTACGCGACCCCGGATCCTCGAGCCACCACTTGTTATAACCCCGTCCAGTCCGTATAAGTGGTGTCCCCTCCTTTCAATCTCTTCCTTTTTCCTACCTTCTCCTTCTACCCATCCTCCCCCCCCCCCTTTTATATATGTCCTATTCCTCTTCCCCCGGTTTCTCCCCATGAAGGGGTTTTGGAGGTCAGATGGCAGTCGCTCCAATTAAAAACCGCCATCCGCCGCTACAAATGGACAGTATGAGTAGGAAACTGGGTACGGCTAGGGCGTCGCCGCTAAACGACGCGCAGGCACATCGCCCTACACCTGCGATAAGTGGGCAAGGGCTACCGTGTCAAGTACGGGCACGGCTAAAGACGCGAGTACCCAGAAGGAAACTCCGCTTTGCAACGTGGAATATTGGCTCTCTAACCGGACGATGCAGGGAACTCGCAGATGTACTCATGAGACGTCGGGTCCAGTGTGCTTTCCTCCAGGAAACTCGCTGGAAGGGCAATAAGTCCCGTAACATCGGACAGGGTTACCGGCTTATATACACTGGGTCACCTTCAGGTAGAAACGGTGTGGCGGTAGTGCTTTCCGAAGAGCTTCAGAATGGGCTCCTTGAAGTTGACCGTCGCTGCGACCGCTTGATGCGAGTAAGGGTACTGATTGAGGGCGTTACCACTAACTTAATCAGTGCCTATGCTCCCCAGGCGGGATGTAGCGCGTCCGAAAAGGAGACATTCTGGGAGCAGTATGAAGAAGTGCTACTTGGTATACCGTCTACCGAAGTGGTCTTAGTTGGGGGGGACTTGAACGGTCACGTCGGTAAGGCTGCTGAGCCGTTTGAACGTGTTCACGGGGGTTTTGGGCACGGTCTTCGCAATACAGAGGGAGAAAATATTCTAAGAACCTGTATTGCATCAGATCTGGCCGTCGTGAATACGTTCTTCCAAAAGAATCCTCAGCACCTTATCACGTATAAGAGCGGGTCCCACTCAACTCAAATAGACTACTTATTGACCAGACGGTGTCATATGGGCAGGGTAACTAACTGTAAGGTCATTCCAGGCGAAAGCCTAACGGCCCAACATCGTCTTCTTGTCATGGACTTTAACGTTACTCCGAAGAAGAAAGTAGCTGAGAAACGTAGGCCTCGGATCAAGTGGTGGTTGCTGAATGGACCGATGCAGACCGAGTTCCTGGCAGAGGTGAAAAGTCATAATCTTTCGACTAACACCGAGACTGCTCAGGATGCTTGGGATCGAGCTCAGTCGGCAATCATTGCGGCAGGCAGGCGAGTTCTTGGCCTTTCTAGGGGAGGACGTGTCATCGACAGGGAGACATGGTGGTGGAATGACAAGGTGCAGGAGGTGACTCGTGAAAAGAAGGATGCCTTTAAGAAGTGGCAGCAATCCAACTCCCCTGAAGACAGACTGGAGTACATAGTAGCTAAACATGCCAGTAAAAGAGCTGTAGCCAGAGCCCGCAGTGAGAGTTTGTCACCACTGTATGATAAACTTGAAACTGTGGAGGGGCAGAAGTTCATTTACAAGCTGGCACGTTCCCGGGATAAAGCGACGCAAGATATCGCAAAATGTCTTTGCGTCAGAGATTCCCAGGGCACGCTGCTCTGTAGTCATGCCTCTGTGAAGGAGAGGTGGAGAAGCTACTTTCAGGAGCTGCTGAATACTCAGCACCCATGCAGTCTTCATCACGACCCACCGCCTAACCTCGGACTTATTGCCCCAATAACCCTTGACGAAACTCGTAATTGCCTTCGACGCATGAAGAATGGAAAAGCGGTGGGACCTGACGACATTCCGATCGAAGCGTGGAAATCGTTGGGCTCTCTTGGTGTGCTCATACTTACTGTCCTTTTTAATCATATCTTGAACACTGGAAAGATGCCACACCAGTGGCGGCTTAGCTTCATTACCCCTATTTACAAGGGAAGGGGCAGTGTTCAAGATTGTGGTAGTTATAGGGGCATTAAGCTTATGAGTCATACCATGAAGCTCTTCGAGCGCATGATCGACCTCAGGCTCCGCCGCGAGTGTAGTGTCTCTGAGTCTCAATATGGATTTCAGCCAGGATCGGGCACTATGGACGCCGTTTTCGCCCTCAGAACATTGATGGAGGCATACAGGGAAAAAAGGAGAGCTCTGCATGTGGCCTTTTTAGATCTGCAGAAGGCCTTTGACTGTGTGCCTCGTCAGTGTATCTGGTGGGCATTGCGATCCAAAGGGATCCCTGAGGCCTATATTGAGATTATCAGAGACATGTACCGCGATTCCGCTTCTATGGTTAGGACTGCTGTTGGCGACACTAAACCCTTCCAGATTACAGTAGGGGTTCACCAAGGCTCGGCTCTTAGTCCGTTCTTATTCAATGTGGTGCTCGATACTGTCTCGGCTCACATCCAAGACCAGCCTCCATGGCTGATGATGTATGCCGATGATATAGCACTCATTGATGAGAACCGACTGATGCTGGAGCGTAAAGTGAACCTGTGGAAGGGTACGCTTGAGAACGGCGGTCTTAAACTAAATGTGTCGAAGACCGAGTACATGGCCTGTGGGAGCCCGGACTCGAGCAATATCCTTATAGGTCCTGAACCAGCCGTTAAGTCGGAAAAGTTCAGGTACCTTGGATCCGTTATGCACGAGTCTGGAGGCATCGATCACGATGTCTATAGCCGGATAAGCGCTGCTTGGGCCAAATGGCGGGAGGTCACTGGTGTGGTCTGCGATCGCAGGATACCGCCCAAACTCAAGGGTCTGATATACAAGAGCATCATCCGACCGGTTCTTTTATACGGCAGCGAATGTTGGCCAGCACTATCTCGGCACACTCAGGAGCTTCACGTCACGGAAATGAAGATGCTGCGGTGGATGTGCGGCGTAACGCGGTCTGACCGCATACGCAACACATTCATTCGGGGTAGTCTTGGAGTCCGTGACGTAGCGGATAAGCTCCAAGAGCGTCGCTTGAGATGGTTTGGTCACGTTACGCGCCGGCCTAAGAACTATGTCGGATGCAAGTGCCTTGCTATGTCAGTCCCTGGAGTGAGACCTCTCGGACGCCCAAGGAAGCGCTGGTTGGATGTCGTGAAGCAGGACATGAGAGCCAATGGTCTAACCACCGAGAACGCTAAAGACCGTGCAAAGTGGAGTAGGTTAAGTGGGAAGGCAGACCCTGGCAAATAGCCGGGATTAATGCCAGGAAGAAGAAGAAGAAGAAGAAGACTTAACAAAAAACACTGTTTGTTTATCTTAATACATAAAAAAAAATCGTTCATTAAGAAACTATTAAGTTTACACTTCATATGTAATATATATTGCCAGGCCAGTCGTGGCGCGGAGGTAAGGGGTGAGAGTGTAACAGGGTTGTGAGCTCGCGTCTCACTCACTCTTCATTTCTTCGCTCTTGTAACGAGGGAAAGTTCCAATGCAGAATTCGGTGGAAAGTATAGAACGGAAGTGTCTCAATGGGGACGAATTATTTTAACACTAAGTCTCCTCTCAGGGTCCCTCTGGTATAAATCTTGTACCTCAAAAAACTTTATATAAATACCTGATCACTAAGCCTTTTAGATGAATCCTCGTCCATGACAACGGGTGACGGTATTTTCCGCTTTTTCCTAAAACTGGGCATTTTGGGTATCGCAGCTCGTAATCCTAGGCCAATGCCTACACTATACCCGCCTAGATCTAGACCCAACTCCCGAGATTCCATGATGGATTTTATAGAGTCCACCGCCTCTTCCTTTTTATTTGAAATATCCTGCAATAGAATAATAAACATTAAAAATTCTTCATTGGAACTAATAAAAAGAATAATAAATACAACTATAAGAATGAGAACTCAAGTAACAAACATTCTTATAAAAATAGATCAACTAAAATGAAGATTGACTGGGTATATACTAAAAAGTAAACTGGAAAAGCGGAGCAAAATTATAACAGATCGGTTTCCAATAGACGATAAAAGAAGTAGGGAAGGCAGCACATAAGATGAAGTTGGAAAGACAGGAAGGTGAGATAAGATTAACAGCAGGTCCCAATTGGAGAAGGGTTTCCAGGAATAGAAAAGCTTGGAAAATGTTAGAGGAGGCATTTGCCAACAGGAACACTGTACTCAGAGATATACTGTGGTTATAATATAAACACAATTTTAATATAAAGTTCAGAATAACAGACTTAATGTGAATGTAGGAGATAACCCTATCCTCTATTTACATCATATGAATTCCATTTTTTGACCCCTCCCCTATCTTTGTCACAGCTGGTCACGACATGTGAGATCACATATTTTATAATTTAATACTTAAATAAATAAATTAAAGTTGCCTTTATTTCTGATACCATACTATAATAAAAGTCAAAGTCAATTATATTAATTTATTGATTACAATGTGGTTGTAATTTAACACCTAGAAATTATTAAATTAAAACAGCATTTATGCAGCCGATATTATGTTTCTTAACGTGTGACGTAATTTATTACCCCTTATAATATGTATTGCAATTACCTGCAAAGGCTGTCCACCATCTTCTTTCTGAGGTTTGATGGTGCGTGTCTTCCGGCTTTGCTCGTCCCACCACACTTCAAAGTTCTTAAAGGCCGTGCTTTCTATCATTTTTTTGTTGAAATCCTTCTTTAGAATTTGTTTTAATTCTGTCGTAACACGTTCTATTACGCTATTGATTGTGGGATAGTATGGGTTGTCTAGTTCCTGGAATTAAACAAAATCGATTACATATGGAAACAAAATATTTAATTTAAAAATATTTTAAGTTTCAGTAGTTTTAATACTTTCTCTTAATGATAAAAGTAAAGTAAGGTATAATTGATGGAATATTAATAAATTATAAGAAAGTTATGAATTCTCTCTTAAATAAAATGTTTTTAAATCACATTAACTCTTTAAATATAACATAAAAATATATCTGTTCCTAACATTATAATTTCAAATAAACTCTTTCAAGAAATTAAAGAAACAATAACCATTTTTTAAAATTAGAAATAAAAGCGTCGATTATACCACAATATTTTTAGCACTTTTTGTACTACCACTAAATATAGAGTATTATAAATGCATATAAAGCGGTAGAACAAATTTAAAGTTAGTGCAATAGAAGTAGTGTAGTGTAATCGTTGCCATAACTAAATATCCTTACTTGGGGAGTGGCCGGTGTGTCGACGTGCGTGGGATAATGGTGAGGCATTATGGGAGGAGGGGCGAACGTACCGCCGTACGCTAGAGACATGTCCACGCCGGGGTATGGGGCTGCTGCCGGTGTTGGGTAAGCTGTAGGTATATAATAAGTATTTATTTAGAAAATGTATAGAAATTTTAAAGTAGCGGGACACGAACCCGCGCCTCCTGGAAACTCCTGGTAACCAGGCCAGTTCCCAGACCTGGTCAGTTTCCAGGAGGCGCGGGTTTGAGTCCCACTACGTTCAAATTTCTACACGTTTTCTAAATAAGTATTTTTCATTCCTAAGTGTGGAATAACACATAAAAATGTTAAAATATAATAAGTAGTTGAAAGTATAATTGAATATTTACATATTTTTTTAGGACTCAGTGTTCCTTGTAATTTTAACAATGTAAGTATAATGTACCACCACTCCTATTTTATATCGTGTGCATCATTGTATTTATGAACAAAATCTGTTTAAAATTAAGAATATTTCAGGTAATATTAAATATTTTTCAACATTGAAATTAAACTGTTTTAAAATATATTTATATATATATATTACTACTACTTATTATCACTAAATAACTACTTGAAAGAAATGATATCACTAAATGAAATATTGATAAAACAGTAGAACCATTCCGAGACTTGACATAACTTGCCGACATTTTTAATTAAAAGTCATGTTAACTTTTTATTTTCTCGAAACAAGAGAAAATGGACTTACACCGCTTTCAAAATATGCGGTCCATTCTTTTTAATAGACAATATTATATACTTTTCAAATATCTAGCTCTCTATCTCTCTTTCTCTCATTCTCGTATTTATTGTTTTTTTTTTGTAGTAATTATTACCAGTCGTAGGCCACACAGGTTGGTAGTAATGCGGGTGCGGCGCGGGCGGGTAGTAGTAGGCCTCCGCTGGCACTTGCTCTTCAATCTTCGCCTCCGTGGATGACAACGATGATAATGACATCTGTCATTGTAAGTTTAAAAAAAAATAAACAATCTTTCAGTCTGAAGACAGTCGTAGCGTAGGGGCACAAAGTGTGACTGTGAACGCGACAAGTGTGGATTCAATTCCCACTCGAAGAAATTAAATATTTAATATTAATATAATTTCTTCGCTCTGATGTCAAAGCAAAGTGCGGCGTTGAATTCCGCCACTCAACAAGCTACGCCTCTGTAATTCGGCGGAATATGGGAAACGGAGTGTCTCAATATTAAGTTCTCTTTACTTACTACCATGTTGTGTGCGGGATACAGCATACAAAATTCTAAATTAACAAATATAACGAAAAACAAACCTGATCATCATCTAAGTTATCTTGATCTCTGTCAGGGGGTGCAGCAGGTGATCGTCTCGGCTCTTCTCCTGTTAGTAGCTCATCTTCTGATGATGATATATCTGATCCAATTTTATCTATTTGCGGGAACCTTTTACGTTCTTCATCTTTAGCTTTCTGTTAAAAATATATAATTAATATTATTTAATATTTCTTTTATTTTTTTAAACAAAATTTAAATATTAAGACAATAAAAAAATCTTAAATTTATTTTTTATATTTTTCATATAACAATTTAACTTGGGAGGATTTCTCACAGGCACAGGTTTGATCCTACGTTATTTAACTTACCTACGAACTTTAAACGTTTTTTTTAAATAATGATGCCTGTGGGAAATCTGCCCAAATCCTGATATTTTTTGTTATATGTTTTCTAAGAATGTATTAGAGTCAGTATCAATCAACACATCTCGACATTGAAAAAAAATTAAAAGGAATACTTTTAAGGTTTTCTCTTTAGAAAAGTTTTCTTACCTTTTCTATAGTAACTCTTAGACACTCGAGATAAAACTCTCTATTCAAGTATGGAGAAGGTGTTGTGGACAGCGGTTCAGGGTTCACTTCATTCTTTTGTTCAAATGATATTATGCTTTCCCGGTCATCACTGCCTGAAACTATTTAAAATATCTTAGTATTGTAACACACTATATATATATTGGAAAGTTTTATTCTTTGTTGTATTTTTTTTATATTTCATGAAACTTTAAAAACAAATAGAACAAAAAATGTATAGTCATTAAGTGACAAGCAGGATAAGCACTCTATTCTCCACACAGGAACCCTCCTTCAATTACAACTTGTTGAATGAATTTATTGATTTTTGGCTCGAAGTCCGGTGCTACGGTTCAGCTGATCGCACATGTGAAACAAAATAATGTGATGTCACATATTTTGCAAATTTACACCTACTTACCTACTATCAGCTTTATAATATTAGTATAGACAACAATCCAACAAACCATCATCATCTGAAGGTGGATTATGAGTATCTAAGTCAGGTATCTTGGCGGGGAGGCGATCATCGTCCTCCTCCTCAGAAGACATGCCAAGCGATAAGAAAGGAGGCGCTAAGCCGCCACCGCCACTTGCACCCTTCAGGAGCATTGCAATTCTGTGTAAAGAAAGAAGAAAGTATTGGTTATTTTAAAGCACTCCGTTTTCCACGCATACATAGAAATATTGTTTATATCAAAAATTATTGACATAAACAATAGTTTCTCTTTTTAACCTGAAATGTAGGATAGCTGGGAAAATCGTCAATTATTAACTTAAGTCCATAATGGTAGGCTATATCTATAATATATAAGAGAGTCTGGGCCAGGTGGTCCATGCCCATCTCAGCGTAATCTGGTATGGACATGTATCAGCTGACAAACCCAGAATTTTTAGCTTGTTTGTTTTACACTTTCTTATTTTAAAGATGATTCATGTCAAGATTTTAATATCGTACATTAAACTTATTATACCTGGTATCCAAATCAACATTTTTAGGTTCATCTGCAGGCGGAGGAGGTTTAACCTCAGGTTCTTTCACTACAGGAGGTGTTTCTTGAGGAGGAACTGGTTCCTCACTTTTACTTTTCACCTCCTGTAACATTATTTTAATTCATAATCACTTACAAGCAAATAATACTCAATTTTATAATTATAAATCAATAATTTCTATATATTCATAAATCATGCACAACAAATAAGTTAATTTTTCTTTAAATTTTAGTAAAAATGTGTAAAAAATATTTAAAAAACACAATGACAAAGACATTGTGGAAAATATTTATTTACTATCACAATAATTACAAGACACATGCATTGGGTAAATTTATGTATGTATGTATGTATATACAGCGACAAAAATACGAAACACTTAGTGAAAATGCGGTTGAAATGTGATGGACAAGACATGCAGAAATATGAATAATGCACAATAAAGTAATTAATAATACTCTACATTTATGATTCAGACTTTAATTTTGACACATCTTCTAATATCTAAAAATAAATCAACATTACATTCCTTAAGTCGTATCATTTAAATACAAAAAATATATAAATATCCTTACTGGATTACATTCAATCTAATCTATAATTTTAAATATCTACTTAATTGTACAGCTAAGTATACAGAGTGGCGACGACCTCATGTACTTTTACATAATATAGCACTTTCAATTTGAGACTAAAAATGTGCATTAAAATTAAAATGTACTAACTACTAACTGATAATTCTTATTCGTAACTGCAATCAGCTGTATATAGATAAATTTTAAATCTAATGTATGATATTATTTTACTAAAATATTTAAAATATTGGTGAGTGTGTGGCCACACTGTATAAAAACAAGTCCAGACTCCAGTCGAACCTTATCATTGTACGCGGGCGCGAATGAGTGCGCGGGTGAGGGCGCGGGCGCGATGGCGGGCGCGGGGGCGGGGGCGGGCGCGGAGGCGGGCGCGGGGGCGGGGGCGGCAGCGGGCGTGAGAGGCGCGCGGGGCGACTGCTCGCGCCCGCTCCACGCGCTCGACGACTCCGACTTCATACCAAATAGCATTTTAAAACTAGCCCACGCACATTTTTTACATTCGTATATCGTTGCTTTTATGTTTTTGTTAATGACTGAGTAAAATCCTCCTTATGGAGAGGTTTTTTCTTTGTTTATAGAGACGTAAACTTTTTATGGTTAGAACACACAAAAAATGAAAGTGGATGAATTGAAGCATGAAATGATCTTGTTAGTTATAGGCATAAGGGACAAAAGCAAAAGTAGGGCAGTTTCCAAAACAAATTAATCAGTCAAAGTTAAAAGATAATATAACTGTAAAATGTGTTAGTAAAAAAATAAGTAGAATATCCTTAAAAAACTCCAGTCGGTATTGGTGTCACTTCAGGTATTCAGTGAAGCTTCAGAAATAATAATAAGTAAATATTTACAATACATGATATTAATAATGTTAAATACACTTAAAAAATGTATAAAAAGAAGTCGGTAAATTAACTCACGTGGTGATGGTGCGACGCGTGCGGTGGCTGCCGCCAGTCGCCCCACCAGACGGGGCCCGCGCTGCTCCCGTACCCGTACCCGTAGCTGCTATAATTATCATTTTAATTATAATCCGGAGACCACCTCAGGGCAAAGGCTCTTTTTTTAAAGTAATCAATTTATTTTTTTCAGAAAATCTAGATACGGTGGACCTAAGTATATTTTGAATTTCACCTCGATATCTCCAAACGTTCTTGAGATAAAAACTCTTGATAGACAGATAGACAGAAGGACTACAAAGTGATCTCCTAAAAATGAAATAAAATAGTTTTTTGTATACTTACTTAGACTGATAGTAAGGGTCGTAGGGTAAAGGCGTGGGTGCGGGCGCGTACGGCATCTCCACGTGCGCACTCGCGTACGACTCGCTGGACTCACGACTGTAGCGCTCCCTATGTCTATTATGTTAAAAAAAATCATTCAAAAAATATTTTGTTTTATCAAATTGTTATTTTTGTTGTTTGTCACAGCTTATCTGATATATAGCTCAAAGATTAGGTTAACGGTATGGGAAAAAATAAACAATAGAATAGAGTATGATATTAAAATATATAAACATTAAATTTTAACTGAAATATTTGTAAGTCTGTTGTTATTCAATAAGTTTTTCAAATAAATAAAAAAAAATAATAGAATAGAAATGATAAAAGACTAAGCTATGTATTTTTTGTAACTTATACATAAAGAATTGATTTTTTTTATAAAATTGCAAAACATCAAATGATACCGATACCAATTAAATATATTATTCGGTGATGCATTAGCATATAAATAAATTTTCGGAAGCATAAATACCTTCGTTTACATTTCCTTTTACAATGTCGGCTTGCAAAAAAGATACCTTATATTTATTCACCATTATATTTTAACAAACATAATTAATGATGTTATAAAATAAAATGTATGTTATTAATTAAGTATAGAATTTTCTTTGTACCTTTACAAGAATATATGGCATAATTTTGTTTAAGTGCAGAATGGAAATTTTTAATATTTTCCATTTCTTAGTTTTATTCATATAACAACAAAAAAAAATGATTATTTTTTTAACTTAAAGAGGCCAGTTGTGGCGCAGGGGATCAAAGTATGACTGTAAAATCGACTGGTTGTGAGTTCGATCCCCACTCAAAGAATTGAAATACATATTTACATTTATATTTTCATATCTACGCTCCGGTGTCGAGGCAATAGCGCGGCGTTGAGTTCCGCCACTCAACACGCAATGCCTGTAAAATAGCACTGAGCTCACCTATCTCTATCTCTCTCCCGATCTCTGTCCCTGTCTCTATCTCTCTCCCTCTCTCTGTCCAGGTCCCTGTCCCGTTCGCTACGGTTACGGTGTCGGTGTCGATACTCACGCTCCTCATCAGACCAACGTGTGTTACTATCACTGTGTTCCATATCCTTGTATCGAGCGTATGGTTCCTAAAATTGTATATACATCAATGTAAATTTTAATCTGAGTTGAAGCCCAGTAGTAAAATATTGAAATTTTGCACATTGTGCACTCAGGAAAAATATATTCAAAAATAATACAAATGCCCAAAATCAAATCTGTACAGCTACACCTAACTTCAGCGCAGACACGACTCATTGGCCATACTGTAAAGTTATAGTTTCTAGCTTCTAATCATCAAGTGCAAACAATCACAAAAAGTTATGAAACATCGATAATCTCCTTCCTGAATTTGATATACTGAACAAACATTATTTGTTGATACATTATTAGTTTTCACTTTTCATGCAAAGACGAAATTTTACTATTTATTAAATATAAACATTTAGTATTTAAAAAAAAAATCACACATCTGCACAACAGGGAAGTTCTGCCATTCAGCATACAATGCCTCTAAAATTTGGCGGGAAAGTGAGTGTCTTAACACTAAGGTCCTATTGTGTGCGGGATACAGCATTAAGCTACAAAAATTATTAAAATTCCAAAAAGAAAAAATCAAATTTACCTTTTCTGTTAATTTACTGTCTTCTAATCTCTTACTAAGGGATGGATCCAATTTAGGAGCTCTTACATCCTCAATGATTCCAGATAATTTCGGAATTGAAGCTGCTGCTGCCTGTGGCTTTCTCTCCATTGTCTTATCTTCAAACATCTCTTGACATCTCTTTCCAAAAGAGTCATGAAACACTTCAAGCACCTATATTTTTATAATACTTTAGTAAAAAGAAATAGCTTTAAACTTTTTCCTGCAAAGCTTGGCTGTCAGGGGGAACCTATGTTTTAAATGTTCCCGTTACTATTAAACATTAAGTTCCCAAATTTTAAGAAATTGTGTGATAAGTGGCAAGACTCAATGCTCTTGGACTTTGTTCATCAAAGCTAAGAAAGGAAATTATTTTAAATATAATCAATCCTCCAAGTGGGGATTGTATCCACAATCATTTACAGTCAGACACTGTCCTATTGTACAAAGGTCTGAAATACTATCATATAAAGACTAATTATAAATTAATTAAGTGGCAAATAAAGTAAGTTAAAATTATTTTTATTACATTTCACATATGAAATATAATTAACTTAAAAATACAGTGTTTAGTTTATTTTTTTTTTACTATTTAGTGAAAAGCCAATAGCTGCTAATACTTTACTTTATTAACAATAAATATACATACCTGTCCCATGACAGATTTGCCATTATATTTTTCAATACATATTTTTGAATATTTTACATCTTGAAATACTATTCGGGCAAATCCCAAGTGCCTATTTGTAACTGGATGGTAAAATATAGTAAGTTCTTCACAGGGACCCACTTTAGTCATCATTTCTGTTAAAAAGGCTTTATCAATATTATCATTTAAATTTCCAATAGTGATTTCCAGTTGTGGTGGCACGCCAACATAGTTTTTATCTATTTTGAATCTGAAAAAGCAAAAAGAATTCATATTTCCCGCCATCTGTCAACTGTCATATTTGAGTGTTGGCAGCGAAATTTTAATGGTATAATAAAAACAAAGGAGAATATAACCAAATATCAAAGAAACATTTTATATTTATTGAAAACTTTTATGTATTATTACGATATTTTAATAAGTTAAATATGTTCACGTTAAGGTAAACAAGTATATATTCTTAGAAATTACAAAAAAGTAACAATTGCCAATCAATACTAGGAATTAAAAAGAAAGTAGATTCTATCAAAACTAGATTTCTTGTTCAGCAATATGCCATTTAATACATCAGAATAAATTATTATTGAACATATTTCAAAGTAACCTTAATGTTAATGAGAATTGCAGTGAATTGAAAAGTTGTACAAGTAATCAATTATTTTTATACCTGGGCACTGGTAAATCAGCAGGTTCGAGCTTATTCCATATCCTAGACAATTGAGATCTCGGATCCCTACATTGTACTGTTGGATATGTTTGGTCTCCAGGAACAACTCCATCATATCTATACAATTTTGTTGCTCCTTTTACTAGGAATGGGTCTATCAACAATTTATAGTTTTTAGGTGCTTTGTGTAGCACTGTGTTATGTCCAGGGGTTTTGAGCTCCATTCCTCCATTCATTCTGAAAAATAAAAATACAAATAATGTTTTATTAAACATAACCTTAAAATTACTTAGAACAAGAAATCAAACAGAAAGAATTTCAAATAAGGAAAAACTACATTTAGCCTTAATAATAAATTTAATAATATGTGTTATTTATGTAAAAACAAACCTGAATGTTTTTTAAACAATATGTTAAAAAATAAAGATTTCTCCTTTTAAGAGAAACTGAAGTAAACAATGTAACATTATTATATAAAATAAAAAAGGCGACTTTTATATGTGAACAATTATTTAGTAATAATGAAATTTATAGAGCTAACACAACGATATCGAATTATAAAATATTTTTTTACAGCAAGCACTCTCCATGGTGACGGCTACTCGACTATGATGAAATGTAACAGATATCAAACGTATAATTTATTATGAGTTATCAAAAAATGTAACAGAGTTAGATTTTTTTCTGAAAAGACGAAAAATTAAGGAAATATTATTTTTATAGTAATGTACATCAAAATAAACAATTAATAGGATGCTGATTTGACTATATAGATAATAATGTACCATAATGCATATTTTTACTTTTATTATAGCCTTGCATAATGTTATACAGTATAAAAATAATACGTATTCTAACATAAAGGTACCTACACTGGCTATTTAAAAAAATATTCGAAATCATATTTTGTGAAGAAGTTTACTACTTTACATGATAAATTTATTAATTATAAATCTTGATAAATTAAGACTACTGTACTTACATAATAATACAATTTATAATTATTGTAACTGGCAGCACACTTGGACACCTTTTGACCTTTGGGTATATGTGTTCTGTGCATTTCGATAAGATATTGGATTTTGGTTGTTGCATCATCGATTTAGGTACAAATAATTAAAAAAAATCCCTATATTTATATAATAATTTTGCGCCATTTTCACCTACGTTATTTAGTTTCAAGAATATAACAGATTGAACATTATTGTGTTTGTTATAATTACAGAAATAATGTCTGGAAAAGTGATCCCTGTGGTCAGGGCTGAGGAAGAGGAGGAAGAACTCGTTGATCCCCAGACACAATTACGAGTAAGCCATAAATTTACTAGTTTAATTTCTCTTTTATTTCATTTATATCTTTTCGAGATTTTTATACATGTTTTTATCATTTATAATCTTAACCTATAATTATTTAATGGTGTTTTTTTTAAATAATAACACCGATCCATTATATTAATCATATTTTTATAATTTGTCTAATAGAAGAGTGATATTTATTTGTATATTTCACTGACAAATAAATCCGCTATATTCAAGAAGAAAATAGCACTACTACTAAATGTTAATCCATTTTACATTTTTTTATTTATTTAATTATAACTTTTACTATTTTAGAATTTTGTTTTTGTTGTGCTTGTGATGTATTCTACTAGACATTAGTCTAATGGCACACAGACATCCTTGATTTTTGGTTCTTTGCTTTCTTTCATTATTAGCCACTTAAAAAATATCATTAGTCGATCTAGATGGAGATTGTCTTATACTATATTCCTATTCCTAACTAGTGCCTGTTGGATGACCTCATTTAGAATAATTTTTTCAGAGGTGTTTCAAGCTTAGGCTTGTCTATAGCTTGTTGAATTATAAACTGGTGCAACTCTATATGTTATAACTGGTACACTTGATTATTACCTATTATCACCTACACTTTGATTGCATTTGAGATTGCACTAATATTATTACTTATCAGCTTCACGCTGCATCCCGCACAAAGCAGGGTAGGCAGAGGGAACCTAGTCTTAAGACACTCCATTCCCCATTTTCTGTCGAATTCTGGAGGCATTGCATGTTGAGTGGCAAAACTCAACACCGTACTTACCCTCGACACCAGAGTGAAGAAATGGAAATATAAATTTAAGTAACTATTTCATCTCCGCGAGTGGGGATCGAATCCACAAGTCAGTCAGTTTTACAGTCACACTTCGTGCCACTGCTCCACGACTGGCCTCAAATTTAAAATTATTACTTATGTATTGATTAAAATATTTATTACTTGCAAATGGAATATTGAACATAAATATTATTTCAATAATAGGAACAATGCAGCCAGAAACAAGATGCCCAGAACCTGTGGTCTAAATTTCAAGAGTGCAATGACCGTGTAAACTCAAGATCCAACACAGCAGAAACCTGTGAAGAGGAGCTGAGGGACTACCTCCATGTCCTTGACCATTGTGTTACTAAAGATCTTTTTAAACGTCTTAAGTAGATTTATTGTTTAGCAGAATTATACCCGCCTTCATTAAACACAAAGAACCCAATTGTTTGAATGCATTTTTTTTTTGGCGGCAAGTAGGTTGTTAGTAAATTATTTTACCTTTAAAACAGAGAAGATGAGTGCTGGTGTTGTTGTAAATAAATAATCACTTTATTGTTTACTTCTTGTTATTTTTTTTTCCATCTTTTCCATTTACTATAAAAAGAAACGCATAGTATTAGAAGTGGCGTAATATTTTGACGATACAATTGAGTTTTTTGCTTTTCCTAGAAAAATATAACTTTGTTATTTAAGCTCTTACTATTTAAATATAAAGCTAATTATTTAGTAAGGAAATAAGATAAAAATTAAAAGACAATATGTTTATAAACAGAAAATATATTTTACATCAGAAATTCTAAAAGAAACAATAAATTATATTAATTTATTGTTTTATGATAACAGCAATTTGGTGCAAAACCTCAATTCAAAATGGCACTTAAAATTAAATTGTGGCCTAAAAAATATATTCTTTTCATCAAGTATTTTTGGAATGATAAATAAATGCAATTTGGAATATGTCCAACAAATGGTATATTTATAAATATAATAATTTATGTAGCCAATTAATTATATTTATCAAAAATAAACAAAAATTTCGATATTCATAATAACAAACAATAATATTTTAAAAATTCATAAGTAACATACTTAAAGCTATATATGTCAAAAGAATTAAAAGCACTCTGTGGCTTTGGTATAGTATAGTATATCCTTCTATAAGAAAGAAGTAAATAATCGTGAATCAAGACTAAATTATAAAAATGAATGTAAATTACACATATGTATGTAGTTTTTCTTACAAAAGTTAGCAGTACTACCTTACTTTACCATGGACAATCATGTTAAGCCTAAGCCCTATAACAGTATTTTTTATTGTAAACAAGTTATGTGATAACAGAGTTATCAAATTACAAAATACTATCAATACACTTCGGTCATACTTTAAAGTGTTCAAATATTTATAAAACAAAAGCCGCGGCGGAGGTTTATTCTTGTTTAATTTAATTTCTATTATTATTATTATTATTTTCTTTAGCTACACGCTGTATCACGCATAAACACTCCACTTTGCCCTCAATTCTTAATTAAGTCATTGCGTTGAGGAGCGAAAAAAAGACCGCGCTTTAACTCGTTAAAAAACAACCGTCACGTTAACAGTCAGACGGTGGATATAAACGCTGCGCAACGACGGTGCCTATTATTTGTGTTAAGTTATAATTAATAAAATCGTTATATCGCATTTTTATTTGTTATATGATGCTTCAATTTAAAATTCTAAAACTCAAGATTAAAATCTTATCACACTTTAACTTGTCCATACAGGGTTGCTAACTAACTGGCGCCGACTTGCAGAACGTTGAAACATATTTCACATACACGTTGCGGTTTATTCATTCCGAACTTGAGAATAGGGATATCTTGGCTGGAACATTTATTACACAACATTCTTCCGCAGTGACGGCTGAAAAATATAACAAAAAAATGTTTTAACATAGAAGAATAATACTTTGTTTTTTTAAATATAAATTCCTTTAAAAATATATAATATAAGTAGTATAAGGTCTCCTACTTTTTTGAAATATATATAATAGGACTGTCTTACAAAAAAAAATGTAACTAAGAAAAAAAAGACTCATACAAAACAAAAAAAAAGTAAAACCGACCAGTACTTCCAGAGATCTTAGGGTTTAAACAAACAAACAAACTCTTACACTTTTATTATATTAGTATAGATGCATACCAATGGTGTTTCCTCATAGTGAGTGTGAACTTGGTGCCGCACTCTTGGCACAGGTCGCTCTCGGCCCACGGGGCCTCCGCTGGCAGTGCGTCCAGTAAGCGGTGTAAAAGCTGCTTTGTGGCCACCTAATTTTGTTTTACAACATAAGTTCAAAAGATAATATATACAATAATTTCATAAGATATACAATAATTACATATCTATATGTTTTTTTTGTCTTCACAGAATTACCTTACGAATAACATTCCATTTTCAACTTTAACCCCAATTTACATAGATATGGGATGTGATTGGTGGAACTATAATAGTTTCTCACTAGACCGGATGGACATGGATAAAATAATTCCATTTAAAATATTCGTCTGTATGGGAAGCGCACCCACAACCCTTGTACGTACGATCAACATCTTCAGGATGGCCTGGTGCTCCCTATGTCACCATACCGGGGCAATTTATATGGGTTACAATAAGAATTATGGTTAAAAAAAATATGTTTGATGTTTGAAGCATCGTAGTTAACAAACAGATGAGTTAAGTTTGATAGTGTTTTTGTTTGAAAGGTGTCTTCATTTCATCAAGTATTATTAAAAAAAAAATGTAAACTCAAAAAATTCAGTCTAAAGCGGCGTAGGCTGCTACAACTTAGTGTCAAAACACTCCAGTCGGTTTTACAATCACACTTTGTGTGACTGTGCCACAGCTGGGCTCAAGTCAGTCAAATATAATATTCAAATACCTGGTAGTTAAATATAGATATGCCGTCCTTGTTCTCGTGCGCGAGGCAGGCGCCGGCGCGCACCAGCACGCGACACAGCGCTCCTTGCCCATTCATGTACGCCAGAAGTAGTGCCGTGTTACCCTTTACAAATATATATTTTTAGTTTACACTGTATCCCGCAAATAGCTGCCAGGGTAGGCAGAGGAAACCTAGCGTTAGACATCTCGTTCCCCATTTATCGCCCAATTTTCGAGACATTCCGTTTTTAGTGGCGGAACCCGATGACGCGCATTGTCTTCTTCCCAGAGAAAGGAAATGCAAAATTATTCACAACATTCGCGTTTGCAATCATTCGGTGTCCCACTGCGTCACTACGATGTATATAAATAGCACAAAATATTTGCGTTTAACCTATTGTTTTAACACAAACATTTCATTTCAGCATTTCGTTTTCAGCAAGAAATTGTTTACAATTTCCAATTAGATCGTATTGAATCATGATTCGTGTAAATGTGGTAAAAAATAAGTTCCCCTTTTATTAAATTTTAGCTCAAAAGTAAAATTATTTTATTTGTAAACGGGAAAAAGGAAAAATAAACGACACAGATAGTGTTATAGGATCAGACATTGAAATCTATACTACGTCTACACACTGTCTAAGGCGGCATATCGCATAAAATTCGGCGCGTACTCAAAACCTACAGAGTACTTCCCATTAAGTTAGAATTATGATATTTGGCAAAAAATGAGAACTTATAGTACAAATAAAGGAGTAATTATAGGATACCAGTTAACTAACATTTATGCACTCTACGTGCATATAAAAAAGAACATGTTATAATTTTAATTTGCATTTTACCTGTAAATCGGTCCTGTTGATGGGGTAATCTGGCATGAACTCTAGGAAAATTTCACATATAGTAGCAGCATTATCTTTCTTGCACCAGCACAATTCATGCAGCGGATTACGACCTAAATAGGAAAAATATGTATATAAATAAATATACGGTATTAAATAATTTCTTTTAAAAATTTGTGAGAAAAACATTTTTTTTTCAAAACATATGACACACTTACTTTACTTCGCTTCACGCTTTGATAGTCAGTAAGAACGGAGCGCCAAATGCTATGGTCTCTAGGTACATACCTCTTTCGGCTCGTCCAATGTCATCAATCTCTTCATACCGAAGCCCTGCTTTTACGTGAACTTCCTCCAGTATGTTTGATACTGTGTTTTCGAAGTTTAACCGAGATCTCCCCCTACCGCTCTCATTTCCATCATAAATATTTCATCACTCACTCGATATGAATTGCAAAATGAATTGAGCCATATGTTAAACCTTTGAGGTTGGTGGCGGCGGCGTCGATGTCGGTGTCGGCGAGCAGCGCGCGCGCGGCGGCGGCGTGCCCGTCGCGCGCCGCCACGTGCAGCGCGCCGTCGCCGGCCGCGTCCACCGCGCCGCACTCCGCGCCGCCGCCCGCCAGCGCGCTCACGATGCCCGCCTGCCCCGTGCCCGCCGCCACGTGCAGCGCCGTCCGTCTGCGCACATACAATAGGATACCCGAGAATTTCATTTACAACGGCCAATGAATCCACTAAAAAAATTATTAACTATATTTTTATTACTTGCCTAATTAAGTATCAGTCAGACAGACAAATTTAAAATATGTAATGTCAAGGATGTTTTTTTTTTCAATTGGTAGAATACATTTTCTAAATAAATTTCGAATCAAAAATAGTTTATACAACATATTTAATTTGAATTTAATCTAAGTGTCGTCGCTGCCGGCCTATAACGTACTTGTGCGCGTCGCGGTCGTTGGGGCGCGCGCCGGCCAGCAGCAGGCTGCGCAGGAGCACCTCGTTGCCGGCGGCGGCCGCCAGGTGCAGCGGCGGCGCCAGCGACGCGTCCTGCACGCGCGAGTTCACGTCCACCTCCACCGACAGCAGGAACATCACGCTCTCCATGTCGCACGTCTGGATGGCCACGTGCAGGAAGTTGCGCCCCTTCTTGTCCACCTGTCGCAATCGCGCAGTTTCTTATTTTACCTACGTTTCTTTTTTAGCAGAATAGGTGAACAAAATCTACTATCGAGACATTGTTTTACTATGCCTCTTTATTAGAGACTCGGAATTTAGCGCCGAAGATAAATATAATTTTTAGCCAAGCGTGATCGAAAAACCATTGCATTAACAATCAAACATAGCCCCACCGCGCTGTAATAGACTACAATTTTTTTACAGTAATAAATAAAAAGAATCGGTTCGAGTACAAATTAGAATAATCGCCATCACATTTTTTAAGCAAATCATCATACCTATACTAATTATGTGAAATAAAAATGTTAGAACCGCCGCGCCAAGGTCAAAAAGTAACTGCAATAATTTTAACCTCTATTTACCTGCACTATTACCCAATCACATTATTCAAGGTTTAAAATATTATACATTAGTAAGTGTTCTAATGGTATAAAAAATATATATTCTCACGGAAAACTTAAAATATACTTCAAAGTTATTATAGATTCAATTCCCGCTCAGGCAATAAAAATATTTAATATGTTCATTTCCTCGCTCTGATAACAAGAACAAAAAACGCGGCGTTGAATTTCGCCACTCAATACGCCCGAGAATTCGGCGAAAAGCATAAGTACGGAGTATCTTAAGACTAGAATTCCTGTTCTATCTATTTCCGATCTATTTCCATGGCGCAATTTTAGCCCTCTGATTGTAAAATCGACGGTTAGTTTGTTTTCCTCTTGGAAAAATTAATTATTTTTAATTCCTCTCCCTAGTAATAAAACAGAGCATGATGTTGAGCTCAACACTCAATGTCTAAAAATTGGCTGAAAAGTAGATACGGAGTGTTTAAGTGTATGTTCTTTATATATCAACCTAAGTGTTGAAAGGCGTGAAGGCAAAAAATATATTAAAAACTAGCAAACCTCCTCTTACTTTCGTCTTCTTATAAAGTTATTATATTATTTTTAACATTTTTAAAGTGTTATTCCAACACTTAGAAAAGAAAAATACTTATAGAAAACGTATAAAAAATTTAACGTAGCGGGACTCGAACCAGCGCCCCCTGGAAGCCCTGATGCTAGGAAAACTGGCTTTTGAATCGGTTAACTTGTTTTTGAGATTAACCAGCCCACAGACAAACAGACTAAACCTTTTATATCATTGTTTTATTCTATCACGATTATAAAATATCTTCCAAATGCAGATAGCGATCAGTGACATTTTTATTACATGTATAGATTTAAACCATACCTGTTCAGCAGCGGAGGGGTTCTTCTCCAATATGGCCTGAGCAGCCTTATTGTTTCTTGCAGTGAGGGCGGCGGCGAAGGGAGTCACTCCCTTATTGTCCCTAGCGGAGAGATCAATACCCGGCTGGGAGAGGAGTAGAGAGATAATACCGGCGTGTTGATTCTCTATAGCTATGTGAAGTGGTGTCTTGCCTTCTGCGTCTTTTGAATTAATGTTGGCGCCGTGTTCTAGTAAAGTCTGGTTTATTAAGGAGACAGAAAAAAAACATAGAAATATAAATTACAATAATGCATCAAAAAATATCTTAACTTAGAATATTATTAGCTTATGTCTGGAGCTTATGTCTGGAGTAGGAGTAGACAGATGATGCCCACGCGTTGGTTCTCCATTGGTATGTGAAGTGGTGATTTACATTTTTCGTATTTGGAATAAATGTTCGAATGGTATTCAAGTTTTATCTGTTATCTGACAGATCGTGAGTTCGATTCCTAATTGTGGAAATGAAATATTTAATATTTTCATTTTCTCACTCTAGTAACGAGGCAAAGCGTGGCGTTGAGTTCCGCCACTCAACACGCAAGGCCTCCAGAATTCGTCGGAATGCGGGGAACTCTATGTGCGCGATATAGTGTGAGGCGGAAAACAGGAATCAAGAATAAGAAAAGTTTCTAAAATCAAACTTATCTATAGCTATTAGGAATGTATAGGATAATGAAAAGCACAGCTAACTTCAGGGTGGTACCCACCCGTACTGTTTCTCTAGTATAAATTAAAAAAATCAATTTTCCAAGTTTGGATAGAACAACCATCGCGTGATAGCTTTTAATAAGCTTATATTATTATATTCTTCACCTGTATGACTTCAGTGAGACCCCAAGTACAGCACAGGTGTAACGGCGCCTGACGATCAGCCGCTATTTCTCCACCTTCACCATTGGGTCCGGTTTTTCTGGCACTTTCCACATCACAGCCGGAACGAATGAGGAAAGTTGCTAACGATTCTTTGTTCTCATCTATTGCTCTATAGATTAAAATATATATTTATTTTAAAAATTATAACACGATATTAATATAGTATGTTTAAATAATTATATTTATTTGAGTCATACTTGTGTAATAAAGTTTGTAGGCAACCATCAGGTCCGGGTCCCCAACAGTCTGCATCTGCTCCGTTACGGACTAAGATCTACAGAAAGATTGTTTTGTAATGATATTTTTAAAAATATGAGAAGAATTATTATAAATATGATACAAAATAAATTAACGTGAAGGAATATATTTATGGTTTATTTCAAAACTTCTTATACAAAATTAATTACAAAGATAATGACGTCACTTCCATTTTCAGAAATAAATGTCTCGTCTCATGTCAAATTGCCCTAATACAAGGAAAGTGTGATAGGTTCCGAATGTCAATTTCATGATTATATTAAAAAAAGATTTTACTTCCCTGCTCTTACAAGACAAAGTGCTGTATTGAGCTCCACAACACATCACGAAATGTCTTGAATTCGGATGGGAAACGAAGCGGGAAACGTCTTATTACTTGATCTATTAACACGTACTGATTAAAAAGCGTTAAACTGAAATCAGCTAAAAAGCAACAACTCACGCTAGCAACTTCTTCCTGCCCTGAGTCGAGGGCGGCCCACAGAGGCGGTACGCCGTTAGCGTCCAAGCGGCTCATGTCCACGCCGCGCACGCACAGCGCCTCCACCACGAGGCCGAGGCGGCAGTGTATCGATAGCTGGAGGGGCGTTTCACCTGCGTCTGTCCTGTTGTTTATTATTAGTAATAATTGATAGGTATATTCATAGCAAAAAAAATATTTCTTCAAAAAGAGGTCGATGAAATTATTTTTATGTAATATTTTAAGGGCCAACGGTTTCCTGTTTCTTATAAGGCCTAATACGCTATTTCAATATACAAGCGATTGTACAATAAAATTTATTGTAATTTTGACATTGAAGGAAACACTATGTCTCTCATAAAATGTAAAGATTTTTTTTATTTTTTCTTTGACAAGCTACCCATAACATATTTTGTTTTAAAAAATAGACTATACATTATCTGTGTTTATGCCCAAACCACCTAAGCACGTTCGGAGAAGCACGAGAGTGCTCCCCAGCTATTACTGAAATTCGAGCTTAATTTAGCCAGAGCCTTCTCATCTGATAAACCACTTGAAGCCGCTAGGGCTTTAATACCAAATTTTGCCCCCCCTTTTAAGACTGTTATTTTTTATTTAACTACAAATATATAGTTTTCAGATATTTTCCTGAACTTGTAAATTATAGCTGCCAATATTCATAATTCTAGGTCAACTAGAAGTACTTTATTAATTTTGATTCCGTTTATAGTGTCATATATCTCCAACCGTTCCTGAGATGAAGGCTCTTGAAAACAGATAGACAGATGGACCACATAGTGATCTTATAGGGGTCCCTTTTCTCCTTAAAACGTACGTAATCCTAAAAACGAACAGTATAAATGTACTTACAAAGCATTCATATCTGCGCCATGATCCAGTAAAAATATTGAAGTTCTAGAATCTTCTTCCACTATAGCTTGATGCAATAAAGTAAATCCTTTTCCGTTGCGAATGTTGGGATCCGCACCGCCTTCTATCAATGGTGCGACTAGATGTTTGTGACCTACAAAAGAAATGTTTTCTTTTAACATATATATGTATAACATTTTTTATGCACAGACTAAGAAATAATAAGTTTTCTTTACCTTCCGTTAATGCTAGACTGACTGGTGTATCCCCTTCAGAGTTTTTCAAATTCAGGTTAGGCACTAGGCTCACGTTAGACCGGTCTGTCGCGGGAAGGTCGCCTTTCTCCACGAGTCTCTTGTGATCTATTATGGCCGTTACAGAACCTTCGTGATTGTTGAGAACTGCCAGATGAAGAGGTGTTTGTCTGGAAGTATTATATATAACATGTATTTTGTTAGCTTCCCGCTTTAGGCCTAGTAAGTTAGGTAGCCGGAGAGAACGAAGTGACAATTGCTACGGTACCCGCGTACCTTTTTCGCATCATCCACTGTCATCAACTTTTTCTATACATGCAAATATTTATTCTTACGAAACGAAAGTACAGAGGTAGTCTAGTGAAATCACACTCCGCTCCCCACTTTTCGCCAGATTCTGGAGACTGCCTCGACACCAGGGCGAAGAAATAAAAAGGTGTGACTGTAAATTAGACTGGTTGTGGGTCCGATCCCCGCTCGAGGAAATTAAATATTTGTTTAAGTTTATATTATAATTTCTTTGCTCTGGTGTCGAGGTAAAAGCACGACGTTGAGCTCCGCCACTTGACACGCAATGTCTCCAGAATTCGTCGGAAAGTGGGCAAAGGAGTTTTTTAACACTAGGTTCCTTCTGATCTCTTGCCTTTACAATCATACGCTTGTGCCCCTGCGCCACACTGGCCTCAATATATAGACATAAGACATAATATATCCATCTACATGTTTCATATATAAATAAGACAGCATTTGTCCATGACAATTTACTACTTATGCATTTAAAATCTTTGTAAGAAAGTCTAATAAGAGACATTTAATAAAATGAATAAGTTATTACGTAATAATTTTCATAATTTATGAACCTCCTCACAATTTTAGAAAATGTTTGAAATAAGTTAGAAATTTGTTAAGCCTACTTTAAAGAAAATGTTAATATGTAAAAAATAGTTAGCTGTCAGTCTGTGCTGTAGTTAGAAGTTCATATTTTGCGACATGAAAAGAAAGTTCGTCTTATTTAGCAAAAATCGATAAAAAAAAATATATTTTAAAACAACGTTTTATAAGCCTTTTTTTAATTTTCTTATATTTAACATAATTTTTTTATCAATTGTTGGTGTAATGAGTAATCATCTAATCACAAAATTCTTTGAACGTTGTGGGTTCAATTCCCACTCGGAGATAAGAAATATTTAATATTTCCACGCTCCGGTAACGATGCAAAGCGCGGCGTTTGAGAAATGGGCAACGGAAATGTCTTAATGGGAACGGAATGTCGTAACACTAGTTTCCCAAATTGCGCCTGCGTACTTCTCTGCGTATCTATAGACTAGTTTTGTTTATTTCAAAGGGAATAAGAGCTTGTAATTTATGAGTAGAATATGTATGCTGAACTATTATATATTGCATAATTGTGTTTACATATATGTACAAGATATTTTATAATTGTTTAAGTTAAAAAGAATACATCATCTTGGAAATTATTGAAATATGTTGTGATTAAAGGTATAGATCGAGGGATCGAGGAATCGATCGAGGTATAGGTTCTGGTTTAAAAAAAAAAAAGTAAGTACTTGAATTCCAAATTTTTCAATCAGTAAAAACGACGATAATTTGAATTTGAATTTAAACAAAAGAAATAAATCAAAGTCATATAAATTTTTCTTTTTTGTTAGTTTGGGAGCTACGATGCCACAATATTTCACAAGGATTATATAATATTTAAGTATCTGTCGGTTTTATATTTGCAGTCAAAATAAATATTTAAAAATCGTTAATACACACACAAAAAAGTATTTGTTTGGGTTTTGCTTACAATATTTCATTTTTTAATTGCATTGCGCCTTTAACTTTCTATATTACAATACGATCTTTTGTGGGTTGTCACTTTTTAACGACATTAATAATTGTTTTAGTACGTATAGAAAAGAAACCATACGTAACTATATACAGAAAAGGATCGTTACGCCAGTCTATCCGTCTGTTGCGTTATTTTTTGTTACTACTGAGCAACGATTGTAACACGGACTAGTGACTGAAAACTTCTAAATATCAAAATAAATATATTTTCAATCAATCAATCAGCACTCAGCAGGGTAGGCAGACGAAACATAGTTAAGGGACTCCGTTCCCAACTTTCCGCCGAATTTTGGAGGCGTTGCGTGTTGAGTGGCGGAACTCAACGTCGCGCTTTGATTCATCACTTTGATGTTGAGGCAAAGCGCAGAGTTGAAGCGGCGAAGAAATGGAAATATAAATTTAAATAAATATTTCATCTCTCCAAGTGGGGATCAAACCCACAACCAGTCAATTTTACAGTCACATTCTGTGCCCCTGTGCCACGACTGGCCTCAATTTTTCTTTTATTAAATATTTTTTTACCGATTAACATTAGTTTTTATTAATTACGTTTAATGATTACTCATTATTTATAATTTCCGTAATAAATAATAAACTTACGTATATACAATTATGCGTGTATATAGCAACGTTATTAGAAGTTGCATTACAAGGCGCAGAACTAGGACCGGTTCAGATTTAAAATGTTAAGCCTCGCATCTTACCACATTGGACAATAATTTATGAACGATTTGTAAATATTTTGAATACGTATGGCAAAATTTGTAATAAAATGTAGGCAGTGGAAGCATTAATACTTCTTTAGGAGATAAAGTAGTTGCGTCTCTTTACGTTTTAAATGAAAAAAATAATACAAATTAAAATAAGATATTTTTTCGGTATTCTGCATATACAAATAGAACAGTAGGACCCTAGTTTTAAAATAACGCGTTCCCTACTTTCCGCCCCATTTGCAAAATATTGCATATAGAATGGCGAAACTAAACGCCGCGCCTGAAAAACACTTGGATGTTCAAAATAATATATTCGTTACCTGTACACAGTGTCCTCATGTTCTCCATACGCAGTTTGCAAATTGGGCCGCGCGCCGTGCTCCAGCAGCGCCGCCGTGAGGCGCGTGAGGCCGTTAGCGCACGCCGCGTGCAGCGCGGACAGGCCCGCCTCGTTGCTGTGGTTCAGGTCCCCGTTCAGGTGCGATGTGAGGAATACGGCTGAGTCCTATGAGAAGGAATTAAGCTTAGCATTTGCCAGCCAGCCAGCAGGGTGGCGAGGTAAGGGTCCCCGGATTCAGAGCAGTGCGTGGGACGTGCAATCCAAGTTTAAGGTTAAAGAGGCTCATGTATATACTCATTAAAGCTCACCACCACTGTCCGAGCTCGTCTCTCTACTTAACTATATGTAAAAATAATAAATAAAAAAAATCGAGTATTTTTACATTTTAACCCTTATGTTTATATTCTATTTTCTGCATTAAAATTTATTGTTCATGTTTTTGTTCATCTAGCCTAGCACGATAGGCAGAAAGAAACAAGTGTCAAGACACTAAGTTCTCCCTTTTCTGCTTATCTTAGACATAATGCAACGTATGTTAATGTTTACGAAATCTATTGTCATAAATTGCACATACCACCAACTATAAAACAAACCCACAACCAACACAGCCATAACGGCGACGTCTATAATTTCAAACGAAATATGAAAAGTAACATAACAATTCAATAGAATAAAATCAGCAAGCAAATTTATATATACAAAATATTTCGTGAATGCTCTATAAGTTGGCTTCTCTATAAAATTAAAAACAATTTGTTACTGCCATGATGACGTCGTATATCTGTATATGTTTAATAAAAACTTGTATAATTAACGACTATTATAATTAATACACATCTTGTCGTTTTTATTAAAAAAATAAATGTATTCCATCGCAATAAAAAAGAACAAAAAAAATCGAAGCGTCTTAATTCTAGGTTACCTCTGTCTACCCTGCTGTGTGCGGGATACAGCGTGAAGCAAGCAAGATTTAATCGTCATGTCTCTATTTTTATCCTTATATATTTTATTTTTATTATTAAATAATTTATATTTAAATTTACCTCAAACCAGCCCTGAGCTAAAATATGCAGTAGACTGTCCCCAGAGCCAGAGTATAAAGGATTTGGTTGACACCCTTTCTCCAGCAATTTCGCTGCAAAATCTCTTTCCACTATATTATCCGACTTCCCTTCAACAGGATCTTCCGTGAATGCATTTTTATTTGTCACGGGTGTATCAAACGGATTGGAGCCATTCATAACCAACGTTTCGCTCGAGGATATGGAGGCTCGTCTATCATCCACTAGGGCGTAGTAAAGAGGAGGATGTTCGTCTGATATTGTTCTTAAGTTCGTATCTAAGGTAGATTGCTTTAGTAGGAGATCAAATATTCTTTGGTTTCTGGCAATGACTGCTTGATGGAGTGGAGTGCTGAAATAAAGTTCACATAATAAAGTATGTATCTTATTTTGAAAGAACATTAACCTCAAAGAACGATGACTAAAATATTTTGATATTTTCGTGACTAAGCTTCGCGTATCTCACGTCAAGTAGCGTGGGCATAGGGCACTTAAACCGTTTGTCCCTACATCTTTACTTACTTTTTGTGACAATTCTTGTTGTATGACTAAATCGAGCGTAATATATGTAAATGTTTTAAGTCCAGGCCGCCAATCGTGGCGCAGTCGTGGCGCAGCGATAGGTTGTGGGTTTGATTGTCACTCAAGGAAATATTTAATATTTTCATTTCCTCGATCTGATAACGGTAAACACGCAACTCATCCAGAATTCAGCGAAAAGTGGGAAATGGAAGTGTCTTAACAATAGGTTCCCAAAATCCCCTATGCATACCCTGCTATGTGCGGGATACCGCTCACGCTATAACAAAAAATAATATTTAAATACAATTTTCTGGCCAAAGCAAATCAAATCATCGTGTTCACAGTCATAACGCCCAACAAAGTAATTAACATATTTAAGTTATTACAATAACTTGCCTCCGCAACTAAAACGATAACTTAAAAAATTACGAAACATTACCATGTTTTTTTTTAATTTATTTTTATCTTCTAATTATTCAATTTTCACAAAAATATTTTTAATGTAATATCTCAGTATTTTCTCTTTTAAAATACTTAGTATATATTTTTATTTTGATTCACTGTTTTAATGACTAATATTAAACCACATTTACATTTTTTGCCGCCATGTTGTTAATTGCAATATAAAAATTAATAGTACCTATTTATATTTTATACGTAAGTTTTTATTTATATATTTAATGAACTATTAGCTTACGTATTTTAAATAAATAAAAATTACTTATTTTATATTTAAACAAAAAAAATATGCTTTCAAATATTATATTTTACATATAAAAATATTAGAATCATACATTTTTATACTTCACGCAGTGCGCCGCGTAATGCAGGGTAGGCAGAGGGAACCTGTTATAACACTCCGTTTTCCACCTTTCACACAATTTTCGAGGCATAGCGTGTCGCGACGGAGTTCAATGCCGCGGTCTGTCTTGTTATTAGAGCGAGAAAATAATTCAATCTCTTGATTTGGGAATCGAATTCATATTCTCTCAATGATAGATAAAAGACAAATACATCACAATTATAATTTAAAGGCAGTAAACTATCATTCTAATACTTACTATCCTTTTCTGTTTTGCCGGTTTATGTCAGCTTTTTTATTTACGGCACTTTCCGCTATTTCAACCATCTGCTCCATGGTTTCTGGATCGCAAGAACTTGACGTGAGTGCCGCTATTAAATGGAGCACTGTGTCACCTTCCTCCCTAAATTATAATATATATATTATATTAAATTAAAAAAAATAATATTTGCATTTAAAAAAATACTAATTAATTGACAAGAATAAATACAGAGTAAATATTATCTAGCTATTTTATTATCATTAGAGTTCCCTTTTTTTTTATTTGTTATAAACATATATTTAATATTTTATTTATACGTTACGTAAGACGCGTTGGCAGGTAGTGCGTTTCCATACCAAATTTTTACAACATTTTATTAAAAAAATAACCATACCATTTCTTTTATATCCACCTAACATATAAAATAGCTTAACCAGATCGTGTTGTGGAGACCGCAGATAAGTCGCTATGTGTTCAAAGTTCGATTATTTCTTTGATGGAAATGAATGACGCTGCTAAAATTACCATGAAATACAAATATACTTTGTGGTATAGTTTTTTATTATATTTTTAATTTAATAAGGCGTTTAAACTCAATTGAGTCATCTTCATGCTACACGTCATCCTCATCCTGTTATAACAAATTAGTGCTGTTCTTATAATTGACATTAATTCAATGTATTGAAATCAATAATATTTTGCACGACAGTAATATAAAATATCTAAAAAAACCCAAAATTTACGAAGCTCCGTATCTGACTTTGTCATATATATATAAAAAGTTTTCGAAACATTACAAAACCGGTCCGACGAATCCTTACAAGTAAAGCTATCATTAGACACGCGGGCGAGGAATTTGGTTACGATCAAGTTTTTGTTTTGTATTCAATAGATATTAAATAAGGTAGATTTAAAAAATCTAAAAAAGCAAGCTGTTATATTTTTTGTGACATACAAAACATTAATATAAATATCACATAGTCTTAAGTATACTTTTTTTAAAAAAATGAGGCCAGTCGTGGCGCAGTGGCACGAAGTGTAATACCGACTGGTTGTGGGTTCGATCCCTACTCGAGGAGAATAAAATAGTTACTAAAATATTTACTTAAATTTATATTTCCATTTCTTCGCTCTGGTATAGAGGCTCTCAACTCAACACGCAATGCCTCCAGAATTCGGCAGAAAGTACGGAATTTAACACTATGCCTGCCTACCCTGCTGTATGAGGATACAGCGTGAAGCTAATTTATTTATTTATTTTTTATTTAAATATATAAATAATATATTAAAGAAACGGATAGTTGCAAAACTTGCGGAAGTCACATTAATACTGTTATTATTGTACATTAAAGTGTAGCGGAAGAGAATTACTAAAGTATAGCGTTTATACTTCATTTCTCGCGTAAATAGGTACATATTTCTTTGGGTTGCAAAAATAAATTGCGGATTTATTTTAAATGAACGATTTTTTATTTAATTACCTAATATATAAGGTATCTATCTATATTTGTATCTGAACGGACGTGTTTTTGTTATTTTTAACAATCTCCTTAGGAATTTATCTGAACGTGCAAACATCCCAAATAAACTCGACATAAAAAAAAACAATCTAATTCCAAATAAACAGCACTAATTAAATGCTTAAGTAACCATCACATACGAACAACGAAATCATACACTACTTACTTAGTAGTAAGACTAGGATCAGCTCCATTGTCAACAAGAAATTTAGCGGAGAAGGCATCTCTGGCATCCACTGCCCTATGCAATAAGGTTCTTCCCCGAGGACCACGCGCGTCCGGATCGGCACAGTGCTGGAGAAGGGTTGTAGCGATTGACGAACTCCGCCCTCGAAGCGCCAACTCCAAAGGTAATTCTCCTCGTGATGACATCGCGTTAACTATATCTGTTAGCTGTAACAAAAAAATATACTCGATATGCATTACAAGTTACATAAACAAATTAAGCAATGAATTAATTATACAACAAATTATAATAGTTTCGTAACTATTTTCTGCCTATGCAATGGATTATGAGTTAGTATTCCGAACGCAATATTTTACATAATTTTTGAATATAGCTTCACGCTGTATCCCGCATAAGCAGGGTAGACAGAGGAAATATAGTGTTAAGACATTCCGTTCGCCATATTCGGCCGATTTCTTCAAGGCATTGCATGTTGAGTGACGGAACTCACCGCCGGGCTTTTGCTAGACAGATGAAATTAACGTATTAATAAATAATAATTCATTCGCTAGAGTGGGGATTGAACTCACAGCCGTCGCTTTATAGTCATATCTTGTGCCCCTGCGCCACGACGGCCTCGATAATTACACATTTTTTTAATGAGATATTGTTCTTTTGTAGAAATTAAATAGCTTATTTAGATTTTTCCTAAATTATTAAATATGCCTTATGTTATTTAATATCATAATTAAGTAGCTTAATTTGATATTACAATCAACCCCGTTTGTTATTTAAACGTAGTATGTATACGTTACATATATGTACCTTTTACAATTTTATAAAAAAATAAAGCTGAATACTGTGTATTCAGAATTCGTCCAGAGGGTGCCCTGACTAATATCTGTCCGATATTAGTTCTTGGGCATACGGGTACGCGACCCCGGATCCTCGAGCCACCACTTGTTATAACCCCGTCCAGTCCGTATAAGTGGTGTCCCCTCCTTTCAATCTCTTCCTTTTTCCTACCTTCTCCTTCTACCCATCCTCCCCCCCCCCCCTTTTCTATATGTCCTATTCCTCTTCCCCCGGTTTCTCCCCATAAAGAGGTTTTGGAGGTCAGATGGCAGTCGCTCCAATTAAAAACCGCCATCCGCCGCTACAAATGGACAGTATGAGTAGGAAACTGGGTACGGCTAGGGCGTCGCCGCTAAACGACGCGCAGGCACATCGCCCTACACCTGCGATAAGTGGGCAAGGGCTACCGTGTCAAGTACGGGCACGGCTAAAGACGCGAGTACCCAGAGGGAAACTCCGCTTTGCAACGTGGAATATTGGCTCTCTAACCGGACGATGCAGGGAACTCGCAGATGTACTCATGAGACGTCGGGTCCAGTGTGCTTTCCTCCAGGAAACTCGCTGGAAGGGCAATAAGTCCCGTAACATCGGACAGGGTTACCGGCTTATATACACTGGGTCACCTTCAGGTAGAAACGGTGTGGCGGTAGTGCTTTCCGAAGAGCTTCAGAATGGGCTCCTTGAAGTTGACCGTCGCTGCGACCGCTTGATGCGAGTAAGGGTACTGATTGAGGGCGTTACCACTAACTTAATCAGTGCCTATGCTCCCCAGGCGGGATGTAGCGCGTCCGAAAAGGAGACATTCTGGGAGCAGTATGAAGAAGTGCTACTTGGTATACCGTCTACCGAAGTGGTCTTAGTTGGGGGGGACTTGAACGGTCACGTCGGTAAGGCTGCTGAGCCGTTTGAACGTGTTCACGGGGGTTTTGGGCACGGTCTTCGCAATACAGAGGGAGAAAATATTCTAAGAACCTGTATTGCATCAGATCTGGCCGTCGTGAATACGTTCTTCCAAAAGAATCCTCAGCACCTTATCACGTATAAGAGCGGGTCCCACTCAACTCAAATAGACTACTTATTGACCAGACGGTGTCATATGGGCAGGGTAACTAACTGTAAGGTCATTCCAGGCGAAAGCCTAACGGCCCAACATCGTCTTCTTGTCATGGACTTTAACGTTACTCCGAAGAAGAAAGTAGCTGAGAAACGTAGGCCTCGGATCAAATGGTGGTTGCTGAATGGACCGATGCAGACCGAGTTCCTGGCAGAGGTGAAAAGTCATAATCTTTCGACTAACACCGAGACTGCTCAGGATGCTTGGGATCGAGCTCAGTCGGCAATCATTGCGGCAGGCAGGCGAGTTCTTGGCCTCTCTAAGGGAGGACGTGTCATCGACAGGGAGACATGGTGGTGGAATGACAAGGTGCAGGAGGTGACTCGTGAAAAGAAGGATGCCTTTAAGAAGTGGCAGCAATCCAACTCTCCTGAAGATAGACTGGAGTACATAGTAGCAAAACATGCCAGTAAAAGAGCTGTAGCCAGAGCCCGCAGTGAGAGTTTGTCACCACTGTATGATAAACTTGAAACTGTGGAGGGGCAGAAGTTCATTTACAAGCTGGCACGTTCCCGGGATAAAGCGACGCAAGATATCGCAAAATGTCTTTGCGTCAGAGATTCCCAGGGCACGCTGCTCTGTAGTCATGCCTCTGTGAAGGAGAGGTGGAGAAGCTACTTTCAGGAACTGCTGAATACTCAGCACCCATGCAGTCTTCATCACGACCCACCGCCTAACCTCGGACTTATTGCCCCAATAACCCTTGACGAAACTCGTAATTGCCTTCGACGCATGAAGAATGGAAAAGCGGTGGGACCTGACGACATTCCGATCGAAGCTTGGAAATCGTTGGGCTCTCTTGGTGTGCTCATACTTACTGTCCTTTTTAATCATATCTTGAACACTGGAAAGATGCCACACCAGTGGCGGCTTAGCTTCATTACCCCTATTTACAAGGGAAGGGGCAGTGTTCAAGATTGTGGTAGTTATAGGGGCATTAAGCTTATGAGTCATACCATGAAGCTCTTCGAGCGCATGATCGACCTCAGGCTCCGCCGCGAGTGTACTGTCTCTGAGTCTCAATATGGATTTCAGCCAGGATCGGGCACTATGGACGCCGTTTTCGCCCTCAGAACATTGATGGAGGCATACAGGGAAAAAAGGAGAGCTCTGCATGTGGCCTTTTTAGATCTGCAGAAGGCCTTTGACTGTGTGCCTCGTCAGTGTATCTGGTGGGCATTGCGATCCAAAGGGATCCCTGAGGCCTATATTGAGATTATCAGAGACATGTACCGCGATTCCGCTTCTATGGTTAGGACTGCTGTTGGCGACACTAAACCCTTCCAGATTACAGTAGGGGTTCACCAAGGCTCGGCTCTTAGTCCGTTCTTATTCAATGTGGTGCTCGATACTGTCTCGGCTCACATCCAAGACCAGCCTCCATGGCTGATGATGTATGCCGATGATATAGCACTCATTGATGAGAACCGACTGATGCTGGAGCGTAAAGTGAACCTGTGGAAGGGTACGCTTGAGAACGGCGGTCTTAAACTAAATGTGTCGAAGACCGAGTACATGGCCTGTGGGAGCCCGGACTCGAGCACTATCCTTATAGGTCCTGAACCAGCCGTTAAGTCGGAAAAGTTCAGGTACCTTGGATCCGTTATGCACGAGTCTGGAGGCATCGATCACGATGTCTATAGCCGGGTAAGCGCTGCTTGGGCCAAATGGCGGGAGGTCACTGGTGTGGTCTGCGATCGCAGGATACCGCCCAAACTCAAGGGTCTGATATACAAGAGCATCATCCGACCGGTTCTTTTATACGGCAGCGAATGTTGGCCAGCACTATCTCGGCACACTCAGGAGCTTCACGTCACGGAAATGAAGATGCTGCGGTGGATGTGCGGCGTAACGCGGTCTGACCGCATACGCAACACATTCATTCGGGGTAGTCTTGGAGTCCGTGACGTAGCGGATAAGCTCCAAGAGCGTCGCCTGAGATGGTTTGGTCACGTTACGCGCCGGCCTAAGAACTATGTCGGATGCAAGTGCCTTGCTATGTACGTCCCTGGAGTGAGACCTCTCGGACGCCCAAGGAAGCGCTGGTTGGATGTCGTGAAGCAGGACATGAGAGCCAATGGTCTAACCACCGAGGACGCTAAAGACCGTGCAAAGTGGAGTAGGTTGAGTGGGAAGGCAGACCCTGGCAAATAGCCGGGATTAATGCCAGGAAGAAGAAGAAGACTGTGTATTCAGAATTGTGAATAAACAGGTAACAACATAAATAAGGTAAAATAATAATAATAGTATAGGTAGATATTAATATTGTTTTAAAAATTACATTATTATTAGAAAACAAAATTGCCGATTAGCAAATAAACAATTATGTAGTTCAAGCGGGCGAAGCCGCGATCTTCGTTTGTCGATTACTCAAACAAAACAAACAGACCCGTGTTTACATAGACGTTTGCAAAATAACAAAGCCAATCACTCATTTTTAACACGTAGGACTTTAAACATAACTAACATAATATTATATATATTGAGGCCAGTCGTACTAGGTATGACTGCAAAATCGACTGGTTGTGGGTTCGATCCCCATTCGAGGAAATAAAATATTTATTTACATTTATATCTTCATTCTTCGCTCTGGTGTCGAGACAAAGCGCGGCGTTGAGTTCCGCCACTGAATGCGTATTCAATGCCTCCAGAACTCGGTGGAAAGTGGGAATTGGGTGTCTTAACACTAGGTTCCCTCTGCCCTGCTGTGTGCGGGATACAGCGTGAAGCTGATTTAATTTGAACATAATATAATAAGTAATAAAATTTTGAAAATATCTCACGTCACGCTTGCCCAAGCGTTGAGCAACCATCGCGGAAACAATGACGCTGATGAGGTAACGGAAGCGTGGCGTTTTACCATTACCTACGCGTATGCGACGAACAATTAGATTGTTGTTTGATTGTTGTACGTCACAAGGCGCGGGCCAAATCGGATCGATGATAAATGTATGCATGTATGCAGTGTGCACCGCCTCCTTAACAACGCAGGGCGTCTCTATGTTCACAGTGTATGTGATGAATGACAATTGTTCAACTTTCACGATTACACAATATTTTTTCTTTAAAAAATCTCGTACTGAATAATTTCTGTTATTATCTATATAATGATAATTGGTCAATGTATAAAAATTCTAATCAAATCAGCTTCACGGTCTATACCGCACACTGCAGGGTAGGAAAAGAGGAGTTCCTAGTGTTATGACACTCTGTTCCCCAATTTGCGCCGCATTCTAGAGGAATTACGTCTTGTTGAGTGGCGCGAACTCAATGCCGAGGAAATGAAAATATAAATTTTAATAAAGCTTCCATTACCTCGAGTAGGGATCGAACCCATAACCAGTCACGTTTACGTGGTCTATGTGGCCCTTGCACAGTACCGTTCAACACCTGTTGCGTTTTTATTAAAATTTGCATCGAGTTAGACAAAAAGAGTTCAGTACAGTATGTAGAACAAAAATATATCCTTCCCAGACTTAACAGCTAATTAGCTGTACAACAAAAAAAACATTCAAATTTTTATCAAAATCGGTTCTCTCAATCAAAAGTTCTAAGATAACAGGATTAAAACCAGTCGAATTAATAACCTCTTTTTACAACAGTCGGCATTTTTTTTAATTATTATAAAATTGCTCTTGCATTTTTTTTAATTATGTATACACACGACCTTTTGTAACAGAGAATACTAAAAAAATGTAAATTGACTCTGCGTTTGCATCTTAAGCACACACAGTCGCTATGCAAAATCTTATGCTTCTTTTAATTTTTCTAGATTCTTAACGAAACTAAATATAAGTAAGTATAAGTAAATGTACAAATTGGTTAATAGGTTATTACCTATATAGATAGGGTAAAATCGTATCGGCAAGAAGCGCGAGTCGAGCTCGCCCACCTAGGGCTCCGTACAAAAATTCGGCGGTTTCGAGCTTTTTCCGAAATTCAAGCTTTGCTTAGCCTTTTCTTTGAACTTGGCTTCAATACCAAATATTGCCCCCTTTTTTTAGGATTTAACAAAAAATGTACAGTTTCAGATTTTTTCCTAAAACAGTACTACTTGTAGATGCTACCTGCCAAATTTCATAATTTTACGTCAACCATAGAAATAAAAGCGTTTTTACCATATAAACGGCCCTTTCTTCTTTTTGAGTAAAAGTATAAATATTTTTTTTTTTTTCAGAAAATCATGGGACCAAGTACATGGATTGCATTTCAACTCGATATCTGCAAGCATCCCTGAGATACTTCATATACAGTAGATACTTCATATACAGTCAGACAGGCGAACAACAAAATTATTTTAAAACTTAAAAAAAATTAACAAAACGAGTCAGACTTGCCCCACCGAGGCTTTCGTATAAAGTTCAGTGTTTTCGTATACCTAAACTAAATATTTATAGGTTTGTACAGATTTTTTTTTCTTTGAAAGTCCTATAAATTTTACTTTTCGGATTTATCATATATTTCTATTTTAAGCTCTTACTTCGTGGCAAAATTCAAAATTTTGAGGAACGGAACCCTAAAAATCTAGGTTTCCCTTATATGTTTAGAGTAAGTAGTATCAGGTCCAAACAAAAAAAGTCAAAAAAGGAGTAGCTTATCTATATTCTGTTTACACGACCAAATATAGTTAATGAAAAATATAAAATAATAGACAAGTTTCAATTGTTCAAATCTAATTGTTGGATGTTAACGAGAACTAACATATATTACTTATTTTATTTATATATGTTTATGTGCCAGTCGTGGCGCAGTGGTACATAGTGTGACTGTAAAACCGACTGGTTGTGGGTTCGATCCCCACGAGGAGATGAAATATTTACTTAAATTTATATTTTCATTTCTTCGCTCTGGTGTCGAGGAAAAGCGCGGCGTTGAGTTTTGCCACTCAACACGCAATGCCTCCAAAATTCGGCAGAAAGTGGGGAACGGAGTGTCTTAACACTAGGTTCCCTCTGCCTACCATGCTGTGTGCGGGATATAGCGTGAAGCTAATTTAATTTAATTTAATTTTATGTTTATGTATATCCCTAAAATTGTAAAATAAATATTAAGAACACTCACACCAATTTTTTACTATATTTATTATTCATTAATTACGCCTAGCGATCTCATCTTACACCATGACAAGGGCAAAAACCGAGTTGATTATACTTTCAATTTTTGAAGGTCATGAAACATATTGTCGTCGAGATCAAAATACGTAATTCCTTTTCGCTCGAGTTTTAATCTCCGCCAAGCCGGTTTTGCGCACCTTCTCGGGAATTTAAGTTCAATATAATTTTTACTGAAAAACAAAATAAGAGTGAGGTATTCGTTCAAACATACTCAGCCACCAGTCTGCGCAAGGTTCAAATTGTCTCTTTTTAGAGCGGTCAAGTACACTTCATGTTACGTAGAATGACACAAATCCTTGCTAGAATGCCGCGAGTCAGCGGTCGACTATTGGCTTGCCCAGTAAAGACTTCACTACGCACAGAGACGCGCGTCCCTTCGTCGTTCTCATACAACTTACGATACCGGTAACGAGAAATTACGAAAAATTGTTATTATTATAATGTGTTAGTGTGTGGCAAAAAATATAGGTGAGACGGCTAATTAAATATCAAGATTTTGAATTTGTTTTTATTCCCAGTGTAGTGGTTTAAATTTAAAATAACGTGCAAGTGGCGTTAAACAATATAGTGACATACGTAGAATAATTGAAATATTTGTTTATCAACTATAAATCTCAATCACGTACGTTATATAAATATTTTTGTTAGCTTCACGTTGTGTGTCGTACGTCACGGGGTAAGTGTTAAGGCACTCTGTTTCCCCCTTTCCGTCAAATTTTGAAGGCATTACGTTTTTCATTTTGAGTGCCAGAACTCAATACCACGCCTTACTTCATTACCAGAACGAGAATTAATAAATATATCATTTCCTCGAGTGGGAATCGAATCCACAACCCGTCGTGGATACAGTCGCGCACTTATGAATCTGCGCTCTGATTGGCCTTTATATACCTACTTATATAAATAAAGTTCTGATATATTCTGGTATGTGGTGAATGATTCAATATGTACCTATTCATAATCAAACATGTGAGAAATGTTCTTTAGCTCCGCAGTTCGCACAATACGTATGAGTCATTAAAAATTAGAAGACAACAAACTATAAAACTGGGGAACGTAGTGTCTTAACACTAGGTTCCCTCTGCTTTCCTTGCTATAAACGGCATACAGCATGACGCTGTTTTTTTTTTTTAAATAACAAACATCTATAAATTGTACTTTCAATATATGTAAGATCTTATACTTAAACTTGATTTTCAATGTTAGGTCATTGTAATCTGTGTCACTGTTAATGCGTAAATTATTCAAAACTTCATTACGTAAGAACAGATCAATTTAACCAACGCAATCGTAGGCAATCTAAACAACGTAAAACGTACAATCGATTTTTTTTTATAATAAAAAAAAACTAGAAAGTCGAATAATACTAAATTGTATTTTTTTTATGTATTTTGTGTTTTTCTATTTTTTTTTACAATAATTATATTAATACCTTAAATATAGCCTTCCTTCTCGTTATTAGAGTGAACAATAAAAAAAAATACGACCTTCTTGCCAAATTCTGCAACCATCCGTAATACTACCAAAATTTGCGTAATCTGTCTCATCAAAAAGTGGGACATATCTCATAACCCAAAATTAGATAAGCACATCTGATCAGAACGATCTGATGATTAGTTCTTCTTAAAAAAAAAAATTATAGTTACAAAACAAATAAACATTTGCAAGCGTATGCATTTCGCGTGCAGTCATCAGCGCCGCGTTGTTCCTTTACATCTAAAAATATAGTGACAAATGTAGATTCATTGTGATGTGGAGTATCGTATGAAATTGAAAATGATAACCTACTTTAACTCTGTCTCTCTTGCTATCTCAGTTGTTTTATACTATCGAATTTAATATACAAATACAATACTGTAGCGGTTTTATGTACTATAATCTATAATGTTATATTACATATACTTTTATGAGGTTTCGTTTCACGATCAAATAAATCCTCAATAATAATTGTAATTAAAATTTCACAAAAATAAAATAAAATAGAACTACACCTGTAATTTATTTGCTGATATGCAAGGTTATGCTATTATTATTTTTATGAGGCCAGTCGTGGCGCAACGGCACAAAGTGTGACTATAAAACTGACTGGTTGTGGGTTCGGTCCCCACTCGAGGAGATAAAATATTTACTTAAATTTATATTTTCATTTCTTCGCTCTGGTGTCGAGGCTAAACGCGGCGTTGAGTTCTGCCACTTAACACGCAATGTCTCCAGAATTCGGCAGAAAGTGGGAACAGAGTGCCTTAACACTAAGTTCCCTCTGCCTATCCTGCTGTGTGAAATTGATTTAGTTTGATTGATTTTTTTAACATACACTTTTATGGGGTTTTGTTTCACGATCAAATAAATCCTTAATAATAATCGTAATTAAAATTTCACAAAAATAAAATGAAATAGCTATATTTAGAACTACACCTGTAATTTATTTGATAATAGCAAGGTTATAATATTATTAGATACGATTTTATTTAAAAGCGTCAAAAGTGTAGATAGAAACATAGCCAGAATGTCCTAAATGCGTTAGTTTTATTATGTGTTTTATGTAACTAACAATAAATATTATATTATAATATAACTCGAAAACCATATACTATAAGCTAATGTTAACAGACCTTGAAGGTAATTTCAACATGGGCCTTTTTACAGTGGAGTTTTGTTTGATTAAAGGATAAATTGTTACAACTGATTCGACCTTGATATAGAAAAATGTTCATATTTAGTAATTATCATAATGATCATTATTAGGCGAACTGTTTAGATTTTCTATTAAAATCGAGGCATAGAGGTCAGTCGTGGCGCAGAGGCATAAAGCACGACTGGTTGTGGGTTCGATCTCTAATCGAGGTAATTAAATATTTTTTAATTTATATTTTAATTTCTTCGCTCTGGTGTCGAGGCAAAAGCGCGGAGTTGACTTCCACCACTCACCACGCAAATCCTGCAGAATTCTGCGGAAAGTGGCAACGGAGTGTCTTAACACTGACTTTCCTCTGTCTACCCTGTTGTGTGCGGGATACAGCGTGAAGCTGATTTTATCGAGGCATAGAAATACATTTTAAACAAGAAAATATATATTTTAGACGCCATTAAAATGATAAAATGACTACAAGGTCCTACGACCAACGGTTGACTGACACAATAATAACATGTTGGCCTAACTTCAGTTCGACCTGCATGCTCGTGTGCCTACTATTCACTGAAACTTGTCTTTGCTGTGTTGCAACCACGAGCGGCTCAGTTAGTCAGACCTTGAAATAAGCACAATGAAATTAGATAGCGTATATAATACGTAAGCAATTGTACGAAATTAAAAGAAATTATGATTCTTATATCACATTTACATGTAATATAAAATATGTGAGGCCAGTCGTGGCGCGGGGGCACCAAGTGTAACTGTAAAATCGACTGGTTGTGGGTTCGATCCCCACTCGAGGGAATTACATATTTAATTACATTTATATTTTCATTTCTTCGCCGTGGTGTCGAGGCGAAGTGCGGCGTCGAGTTCCGCCATTCAACAGAATTTAGCGGAAAGTGAGGAATCGAGTGACTTAACACCAAGTTCCCTCTGTCTATCTAGCTTTGTGCGGGATACAGAGTGAAAAGCTCGATCCTATAATAATTGTTTTTGTTATTATTATTGAATAGTGAAAATAAATGAATGGATTAGGTTAAAAACAATAAGAAAGTTATTGTCCAAATTTATATAAAAATTTACTATAATAAACTAAATAAGATATAGATAATTTTTAAATTAAGGTAATTAAATACAGATAATAACCTCAGCTAGGTAGCGCTGGCGCTTATATTGGTGATTTATGACCATTATTCAAATATTAAAAAGTTAAAAATAAACGTTTAATAGTTATAATAAATACTCTATGTCACTATGGATAATTGCACAGCGTTACTATTTTATTAATAAACCTGGTGTTGGTGGAGTGTTGATGGTTCAAATTGATCTTTTGGAATTGAGTAACGTTTATTACATAGGTACTTCAATTTGGTTACGAGATCACGAAACTTGAATAGTAAAATTTTTATTAACTTTTAATAAAATGTTTTTCCCTTTAGGTCCTTATGCTATCAAAAATTGTTTTTGTAAAGTATGTTTATTTTTTCGAGCTTTACATGCAAGTAGTCCTCTATACAATAAAATAATATGAGGTAAACATATTTAATAATTATTTATTGTTCTTTTATTCTATCCAGTCGTGAAGCAAAGGCACAAGCGTGTGACTGTGTAAACCTGACAGGTTATGAGTTCAATCCCCGCTCAGGGTAACGAAATATTTAATATTTTCATTTTTCTCCTACATACGAAATACAATCTGAAGCTGACAAAAAATAATAACGTAACGTAACTTTAATTAAGAACTAAGTAGATGATAATATTGTTTACTATATTTTTTTCTACTTGTGTTGCAGATTTCAAGAAAGACTAACTCTGTCAAAAAACCCTACGCAAGAGGAACAGCCGACTCAATGAGAAGGTCTATTACGAAAACGTTAACCGGACTAAACAACTTTTGGCGACACGATTTATAGCCATGGAGCAATTCGCTTTGAGTATAGCGATTGTTATATCTTTTATAAGTACAGGTTCGTATTGTATTTTTGTATATCTAATATATCGCCTATCCAAGTATTATTATCAGCTTCACGCTGTATCCCGCACATGGCAGGGTAGGCAGAGGGACCCTAGTGTTAAGACACTCCGTTCCCCAATTTGTGCCCGAATAAATATTTCAAAATTTGAATAAATATTTCATCTCCTTGTTTGGGGAAAGGTATTGAACCCACAGCCAGTCGCTTTTACAGTCACACTATATGCCCATGCGCCATCAGTAGCCTATTCAAATCCAAATCAAATTCAAGTATTAATTAATTAATTTACTATTTAACTTACAAATTGTCATCAATTTTATTTCCTTATTGTTCGGGGTCGACCCAAGTCTGATATGCATAACTAATTATGAAATAAAAAAAACCTAATACAATGTTTATAATATATGGTTTCTGGAGTAGTAAGGCTAGATTATGACTATACTATATAAAATTTAGACTTGCCCTAGAATGTGTTTTTATATAGTCCAAGTAATGTCTCTTTTAGATTTAAAAGTAAACGTTTAAAGTATGCAATGTCAACCGTCTGAACAATAACAAAAATTAAAAGAAGAATATGCTGACGACTTTCATGTTTTTCTTTGTGTTAAAACTAATTTTAAATATCCAAACGACGTTCATGCTTTTTGTACTAAAACGAATTTTAAATAAGGCATTATATATAATAAATTCATTTAACATTGTGAATTTAATTCATTTGAACTTACAGCAACTTATAAAGAGAATTAACAATTTAAAACAATTGTATAATGTAAGAATACACATGTATAATAAATAATATTATGTCACAATCGCCACTTGATTTTCACTTGAACACACTTTTCACACACATTTTGTTGGAATAGTGTTAAAGAATATTATTTTATATTATATTATATTAATATTCCATCATCTTAACAAAATAGTATTTTATACAAAATAGTATATTGTTTGTTATTATTTTAACTAAAAACTAAGGTATAACTATAAATATAGACAACTGTAACTAAGTGACCAAAATAACTTCAACTATATATGACTTCTTTAATTCAAAATTTATAAGTATATTAATAATTAATTGATATTTATTAAGTGTTTATAAGTACTTCAATATTAGTGTCGTATGGATCGTTGCTCAAAACTTACTATCATATCAAGTAAGGTCACACATACGTCATTTTAAAAGAATAGAGCGTCTTTAAAAAACATAACATTATTTACATATTACGTGTTACTGATTATCAAATGGTGGTAGTTCAAATAAGAGGGGGTTTATTCAGGTTTGTAACAAGAACTATAAAATTGTAATAGTAGTTTATGAATAATAAATATTATAGTTTTTAAAAATCGCTTGTTAGCCTTGGGACTGGCGGGATATTTAATGTTTTAATAAGGACAATTTTAAAACATGACGTAAATTAGTACCTACTACATACGCAAACAGATGGTTCTTACTTAAATTTTTCAAGTATACTTTAAAGGAGTATGTTCGGCAATACCGTGTGACTAGATTGTTTTTCAGATCCATTATATTATTAAGCACAAGACACTTCATTGAAAGAACAAAATTTATTAAAAATGCTTACACCTTTAAACTATCCATTCACAGTTCAGTTTTCAATAAATAAATACGGCACATAGTAGGTATTAGAATGATCATTGCTGACACATAAAATTGTGATATAGAGAGAGCTAATTATAAAATTAACATCAGTTTAAAAATAATATTTTCATACATCAACTCTATAACTCTCTTTTTCTGCCCAAATAAACTCTAGGTATAAGTTCAGTACATGAATTGTACATTTCGTATGAAGTTCGACAAACTTTTTATGTTGTATTAAGCAGTATATAAGTAAGTTATAATAATATAATTAATAATTTGTCTGTCTTATAACTCCACTAAAAAGATCATATAATATTAAGGAAAAAAGCGCTATCGGGGCCGCAATAGCAATAACTCTGAACCCTGCTGTAGGCTCTCTAAATTCATAGCATAGTCCGTCGTATACGCTACTTTTTTCTATACAAAAAGAACCAGGGGATCCCACTTCATATATTGATTCCTCTGTATCACATTTCGATTCGCTATCATCAGTAAATGTATGTCTCGCAACTAATCTAGCAACAAGACCTCTCGTACCATTGGAGTGATGATCAAATTGATTCCTTATCCAACCTTCATTATATACTTTTGTCAAAATGTCCACCCCCCACTGAGAATGAGAGGTTTCTGTTGTCAAAACCAGTTTATTTTGCGAAGTTACACCTTTTCCTACTGAAACATTTTTTACAAAACTATCGATACGTATATGATTCCATTTTATCCCGTAAGACGACAAAAAATTTAAATTCGTCACGTTTTCGTTATTACGAAAATATTGAATATCGCCATGATCTATCATACCACAAAATAATTTCGTGTCTAGATGAAATAGTGCCCCTGGGGAAAAATTACAAACAACTCTAATATTACCATTGGATCTTTCACCATAAGCACATCCAATTTTATTTGTTTTCGCCCAAAGCAATTGAACTGTATTAAATGTCCTTACAGTACTCCGGCCGCATAAGACGTCTATGTTAGACAATTCATTTCCAGCACTAGAAAACCAAACGTGAATACATCCAATAACAGGATGAACGAAGCATTCCGGTGAGGGTGTGCTAAAATAAATATACGATATTTAAGATTGGTGTCATCATTTACAGAACATTTATAAATAGATATATTTAAAAATAGATTTTATAAACAAACCATTGAGAGCTAGTTAACTTTTTTAAGCAACACATTTTCATATATTTTGTACATTCAAGTTGGGAAACCATTAGTCCGTCGAGAGCAGAACAAGGTGCAGCACCAGGCAGGCACTGACGTAGCCATGCTTCAGCTATTTTTTCTAAATCATAATCATAGTTTATTTGTTGCATGTTTGCAGCAGTAGGCAGGTGTGAATAAATATTTACTAATCCATGTGCGACGCGATTGCGCATGGAATTAATAGTACTAATTATTGTGATTTGATCCATAACACTTGGTGCTCGGACTCTGTATCCTTTATCGCATATATTTGACACCTCGGCGTTTGGGAATAGACAAAGAGTATGGTCTGCATAACATGGCTGTAACCCACACCATTTATTAACATTATGTGATATAGGAGGATCTCCGACTTTATAAGCGTTTTGTACTTCAGTCCAATTGTCGATGACGTTAACAAGATTGCCACCGTATATTAAAAATATTTTAGATTTCTTTTTCTTTTCTCCTAGTTTACCATAAATAACAGGTAAGTCCCAACACGGAAATTCTTGTGGCACATACCATATATTGTTACGAAGTAAAGTTTTATTTGTTTCTGTTTTTTTAACATGACTTATTGCAGATTCCAAATTGTAAAACTTTACGTTTGTTGACTTTATTATTTCAGACTGGTTTTGAAGGTCATTTTGAATTCGATTCTTAATGCTTTGGTTAGTATCAGGACCTGAAGTCGGAAATAGCCTATCAGTCCTTGTATCCTCAAATGCCTCATATTCATAATCTTTAAAAGATTTTAAATCAAATATGAACTTCGTTTTCCTTTGTGTGCATTGAATTTTATCCCCATTAAGATATGTGGAATTTCCGAAGCTTTTGCAGCCCTGTTCCAGAGCTCCAACAATGTCTTCATGCGGTTCAACTTTATAAGATGTTTCATTCTCCATCTTACTGCTAAAATTATATTGTTTTCGGGAATTACTCGGGTCGAAAAAATGGTTATTTAATTTCAACTTAGATATAGATTCTTTAATTGTACTTCGAGAATTTGTATGATTATGAACTGTAATGTTTTTAATGTTTTCCACAAAATCATCGTTATAATATTCCTCACTGATACAAAAACACTTATTATAAAATAAAAGCCACATTATGATTGTTATATTTAGAAACATTTTACAACTTGACATGTGTTACAATAAACGTCCTACTAGTTTTTTCTATATTATTTAAATGTAAAATATTATGTTTTCTACTAAAAATTAAGCGACAAGTAATACTAAATTTGTTAATTATTGCTTTTAAATCACTAAAGTTTCATTTACATTTTAAAGAATAAAATATAGCCTACAAATCCAAAACTATTTCAAGTTTGTTTCAATGTTTCAATTTCAATAAACTGTAGTACTTTTTTTTATTTGACTTTATAATGGCAATCGTAATATTTAAGTATGTACTAAAACAAGTAATTATTATTTATATTTGTTTCCAGAAGTGTCGTCACTACAGTGCTACCAATGTCTGATCAATCCGCCTCCTGGTCAATACTATAACACAACAAAGCGGCTTTGTGTACATTTTGACCATTCTGAAAAATTTATAGTTGAATGTCCCTTCTCCACGATGTGTATGAAGCAAGAATTTCATCTGGATATACAAGATGGAGGTATATTTATATAATATTACAATTAAAACTCTGATATTTACGGTTTTTTAAATTTTTTTTTAGTTTAAGAAACTTTATTTTAGTACTGTTTTATTCTTTAATATATGTAGATGGTCGAATTTAGCATTTTTGTATAAATAAATTGTATAAGTAAATTATTTATTAAAATAGATATTAAATACAGTAAATATAGGATAAACATTAAATATTTTCAGTAAGAATTACTGGTGTGCTTCGAGATTGCGCTCCACAAAAGAATGAGTATCAAGACTACAAGAACGGTCGGTGGTCATCTAAAACAGAAATATTAGAGCCGTACACAGAGGGTTGTTCTCAAATCGATGACAAAGGACAGAGGACCACGTCCACAAGGTAAATATATTTATGGTGAATTATTATAAACGATATTTTTTTTTAAAGAGAAATTTCGAGTTACTTAATCAAAGCTTACATTGTTCAGTTTTATTTAAACTTAATTATTTTTTGGCTATACTTAAAAACGTTTATTTTATACAAACGAAGCAATCTCTGTTCAATTTGGTTTCTTGATTATATAATACAAATTCTAAGCTTTTACCTATTTTTTTTTTAATAAATATTTAGCGTATCAGTTTATTCGTAGACATTCTACAACCTTATAATGTCAAAATATAATTTAATGCAATAAAAGTTGCAAATATTACAATTCTTTTTATTAACCAAGATATAAAACAATATTTTGCCAAGAACAATCTCATGGTTCAATGTTAAAATATTTTTAAATTCGTTACTTCTGTTTTAAATGAAGAATTCAAGATAATAAGCAGTCGTACTGCTATTGTCTTGAATTCTCCTTATCAGCCTAGTAGTCATTTACAAATGTGTTTTCTATTTAACCTCCATTTCAATAGTATTGAAGATTGGGCAGTGCGACTTATCAAATACTATATAATCATAGCATTTTAAACTGTAGTAGTATAGTTGGTTTTGTTATATTATTTTGTTTATATCTTTTATTTATAGCCATAATTTAATCATCTCTAACTTAACAAATTATCTCTTTTCCAGATATTGCTACTGTCGTCAGAGTCTTTGCAATTCATCGCCAACTTCGAACCACGAGGGTTACACTGACATCATGGGTGTAATAATGGTTTTCAACCTTATGAAGTATATTAATAGCATTAGATAAATAATAATAATAATATATTAGGCCAATTAAATCGATATATGTATCTACAAATATGTGTTTATAATTCTAGTAACAAAAAGTCAAATATTTCAAATTATACATTTTTGTAAGCCACATCCATACCGCATATGACGGCAACGCATACTTACTAAGAACGCACATAGCATATAAAATATGTAATTTGACGTTCTATGCAGTAAAATGATTCCTAATTTTGAAAATTGACACGACAAACTGTTTTTACTATTAGAAAATTGTTAAATAAATAAGGACCATATTAAGAAATATATTGTAATTTGTATAATACAAAGATCTATCTGAAAATGTGATTTTTAAATAGAAAATTGTGAAAATTAAGCATTATATTTAACCGATCTAATCTTTAAAATAATTCAATTTTATTATGTGATAGTGTGATAGTAATGTGTACATTTTTCATGATTTAATATTAACAATGTATGTGATTATGTAATTATTGTTTATAAGAGTAAACGCTATAAGCAAATATGTGATATGATGTGATGTTACCTACACAGTATCTCAAATACCGTGTTTATGACAATCCGAATGTATAATCTTAGTAAAATTAGTTATTTGCTTTATAATTTGTGTTAATATGCTCTAATAAAACATTATTTTACGTAGTTCGTGTAGAATAATACTTTAAAAATTTCAAAAACATTATTTTATTGTTATATCTATGTGATTATGAATACATTTTTATGACAATAGAAATTATAGAACCATAAAAGTTAGATACATTTAAAAAAAAAATAGTAAAAAAATAGAGCTTACGTTTGCAAAATTACCTTTTTGTTTAATGCAAGCCTATTTATATTTCTCAACGTTTTTTCGACTTGTTATTTCCGATCTAGCTTGACTTTAATGAAGAATAATCGCTAATGGAAGATAATACACCGTAAAATATGTTAGATTGATCAACTAAGTCTTTACAGTTTACACACACTTTTTACCCGACTGGTTAAGTATTTAGTGCTAATGTATGTCCGTTCCTTTGTTCTCCTTTTATTATACTTATAATTAAATCAGTGAAACATCGTTGGATTTGTCTTAATGGTGCGAGTGTTCTCTGGATATGGAGTTTTATATAAAACAATAATGTATATATTTGTACAACCATGCCATTATAAATATCCAGGTGATTGGCAGATTCATATGGTAAATATTAGAAAATCTAAAATAACTAATAGTTCATGAAAAATCACTGTTAATGTCAAAAAATAATAATTAAAGAGCTAATATCTCGAAAATTAATAATTATTAGAATAACATATTATATTATTTGTACACCAGCCAATATCCATACATTCTTTGATCTTTTTAATGGCAAGGGTTGCCTGGAAGAGATCAACTGTGGTGATAAGGCCGCCTTTACCAATTTTTTTATTATTGTTTTCCATGTAATTGTTATTATGTTGGTATAATAAAGTATTAAATAAAGAAATAAATAAATAATTTTTGATAATGCTGTCTCTATCACCTACTTCAACTTGTCCATCGACCATGGTGGCCATCCAAGTCACTCTGTCTTCCTAATTATATGTAATGGAGTAATGCTAGCTGTTACCAGCGGCTTCGTCCCCGTTTTTTTATTAGCTCCACGCTGCATCCCGCACACAGCAGGGTAGGCACAGTGCACCTAGTATTAAGAAACTTCGTTTCTCACATTCCGTCGAACTTTGGAAGCATTCCGTGTTGGGTGGCGGAATTCATCGAAGCTTTTTGCCTAGACACCCGAGCGATTAAATGGAAATATAAATTATAATAAATATTTAATTTTCTCGAGTGAGGATCGAACCCACTGCCGTTACGTTACATCACACCTTTTGCCCACACGGTCACGACGAAAAATATCAAAGTAACGAAACGATGTACGATTACGATGTATGATTTTCTTGTATCATAAATAAATGGACGACATATTAAAATTGTTTTATTGAATATTTTTTTTATCTGTCTATAATTAGATAGATATATTTGTTATATCCAAACCATTGATATATCCTAAATAATATCCTATCCTATCCTAAATAATATTTCTATAATGCAGGAGCCGCGGGTTCGGGTCCCGCGTTCAAATCTTTGTACAAAGGTTTCTAAATAATTATATAGAATTTTTCTTTCCTAAATGTGGAATAACACTTCAAAAGATATGTATATATATATATATATATCTTTTGAAGTGTTATAATTTTTAAAAGTAAAGATGTAACATACATACATACATACATGTATTTTGCCAGATGACTAAAATACTAAAACGATGCGTCAAAAGCCTGTAGTAACCGATCAGAATTATATTAATGTACTCAAAATATTCAAAAGTGCGGCAGTAACATGATGATAGACATGTTTTTTTTTTTTTAAATAGGGGTTTATATAAAAAATTTAGCCAAGCGCGAGTCGGACTAGCGCCGAGGAAAAAGAAGTAAAATTAATAAAAACTGAGAAATTTAAGTATTCGACGCACATTTTGTAGAAATGAGCTAAAATTATAAACATGTAATGCATAAGCATAAAGCATATTCTCTCATTTCTTCGATCATTTTTATGTGGGGGATGTACAATTAACAATTCATTTACCATGTTGGAAGATTTTTTTAAAAGATAGATTTTAAGAAAGAAGGAAAGGATCCTAACATTAGTATCATATTTGAAGATATATCTATAGATGTACTCGGGGTGCAAATTTAGGTTTAGTGTAATACAAATTAATAAAAGATGTAGTTTTGTAGACGTGACGTGAAGTTCTTATTTTTTTTTTATATTTTTAGTAAAAAATTGTAAAGTGGTTTATAAAACACACCTGATTTTCGAATTTGTATAGTCCTATAGTTTACACAGACAGGACTGACAGACGGGTATACATAACTAACGTTCACGCTGGAACCCGTGTATAACAGGGTCGGTGTAGGGAGCCTAATGTTAAGACACTACATTTCCCACTTTACGGCCAATTCTGAAAGCATTGCATGTGTCAACATGAACTCAACGCCGCGCTTTTGCCTTGACACCAGAGCGACAAAATAAAAAAATATATATTTTTCATTTTCTCGAATGGGAATCGAACCCACAACCTATTGCGTTTATAGTTGCGCTTGTAAAATGCTATAAATCCTAAACAGTATTATATTTTTCCGTCAATTAAAAGTAAATACTAAATACCGCTAAATATTTTTGTATAATGTATTCACGCGTGTGACAAATAAAAATTGCCAGATCATATCATGTAGGCATTTTATCGACACAAGTAAAGGATGTGACATATTATTCTGATATCAAGAGAAACGTTTCACAACAAAGCATAAAACTCATAAATTAACAAAGTACCCATAATCTTTGATATACAATACAAAATAATATTTTAAATTAATATTATATATAATTGAAAACTGAATAACGTTTTGACTCAACATAAAAAAATTATGAACTAATTAAAAAAAACACAAAAATAGAAAGAAAAAAATAATATAAAAAAATAATAAATATGTGCCAAAGTACACGAAAACATTGTATAACATATTCGACGTAAACGACGATAAAGAGACAAAGCAAAAAATCAAATCGAGCGCTCGAAGTGCGAGCAGCAAAAATACAAACAAATAATAATGTCAGCGAGACAGCCAAAAGTTGGCCAGCGTGAGCCAGTGTCGCGCCGGCGCCAGCATCGATCGCGTGACTCAAAACGTTATATTGCGCGTGTCTTTTGAGCCTTACTTAGACGATGTTCGAACATGTCCCGTTTCGCCGCTGGGCTTCCTTCCTGTGAATCATGGCCTAGGCGCCTGCATCCCCGCAGCGTGTTCAGTCAGTAACTCGGTAAACCACACGAGCCACCATACGCGCGAAGTGCGCGGTCGCAACAGCCGGTGCGGCGCGCGTTTGGTGTTATTTTATAATTTCGAAATTTCGATTTTTTTTTACGTTCGCAGTGGCAATTTGGCAATGGACTTTATCGGCACGAACTAAATAAGTGTATAAGTATAGAATGGATTTATCAATTTATTTTTTGGTGTTATCATTATTTATTAAGCGTGAGTTACCTTGACAATATTATCACAAATTCTGTATTATAAAATAAAGAATATAATTTTGTTGAAATTTTGTTGTTTACGACAATTTACTACATATTTTATGCCACGATTGTTTGATGGGTATAGTTAATAAATAAATAAACGGGCTGATTATTATTTTAAACAAATAATACTTTAATATTTACTTTATTGAGGCCAGTCGTGGCGCAGTGGCACAAAGTAATCGCAACTGGTTATGGGTTCGATCCCCACTACATAAAGCGTGAAGCTGATATTTTTATTAATCATATTATTGACATCGATATAATGTTAAATCTATATGTTTGTATAGTTTATAGTAACCTTATGTGTATATAGTGCGTTCATATTATAAATTTGAAAGGTTGTGCGGATGGATGTTTGACACACTTTCACGCAAAAAATACTTAACAGAATTAAATTGAACTCTACAGTAATATAACTTACACTTATATCAGAATAATACATGAGCTAGAATTTATGTAGGCATTTTGCATATTATTTAAATTTTGATTTTGTTTTGGATGTTAGACGTTTTTAAAAAAGAAATTAAAAAGTACACTACATGTAAATAGTAAAAAAAATTAACACGTTTTCGTATATTTTTTGCGTACAATAATAAATTATTACAAAATAATGTTAAAATTATCTTGGTACTTTTTATTACATTTTTAACTAATTATATTAAATAAATGAATCTGAAAGCTGTACTTTAAAGTTTGAGGACATATATATTTATTTACAAAATTGCGTACATAAAAAAATATTTAATTTAGCTAAGTTGTCATACTTAAAATTACAATACAGAGGATCTGTATGTTAATAATTTAATAAGCATAACTTATTATATACAATGTAAGTTAAAACAAATGCAGACGATATAGGTTTCTCTAGAAAACAAGTTAAATTATTTTTTAACTTTACTACGATTTTTTAAATATTTTTTGATGAATGACGAATTATTTAACATTTAACTTGGCTCTCATTGGACATTTATATTGCTGATGGAATACTAAAATTAAATATTTTTATTATTTCAATCATATAAAAAAAAAAGGTAAATTGTGAACTTTTACATACTTGTGATAAATAAATTCAAAGATATAAATAAAGCCAAAAACTATCCAAAGTCCAAAAACATTATTCTCCAAGCTCGAAACGTCTTTTAAAATTTGTGACAATTAATAAGTAACTCAATTTAATTAGCTACCGTTTAAGAGCATTAAAAACATTCCTCTCGTGTATGTAACCGTTTTACAATTCCTGTCACTGTTAATAAACTAATTCGCAACATATTAATTAATTAAACAATTCAGCAAATAGATTACGATATACTTAATCAATAATGTCTGTTGCGTGACTGTACACTATTTCACAGTCCTTGGACATAACGAAATGATCGAAGTCGAAGCCTTATTAAAATTCAACGAAACCATTATAGTCTAGTCCTCCCACAGTATTAAATGTTTTATGGACTCCTATTATATATTATATTATATTATATAATACAGAAATACAGAAATCATATTTAAAAAGAATAACAAGTCAGTTTCACGCTGTATCCCGCACACAGCATGCAGAGGAATAATGGTGTTAAGACACTGTTCTCCACTTTTCGCCGAAATTTTCCAGGCATTGCATGTTGAGTGGCAGAACTCAACGCCCGACTTTTGCCGTGATGCCAGAGCGTGGAAACAAAAATATGAATAAATAATAATTCACCCACAGCCCACAACCGTCGCTTTATAGTCACATCCTTGTGCCTCGGCGCCACGACGGCCTTTTATCTCTTCAAATCTTCAATATATAATGTAATAAATAATATTTAGGATTAATTGAATACTGTATGGTTTCAATTTCAGTTTCATCAAGTCTTCGATGTTTCAAATGTGAGGAAGAAGCGAACGACGGTTCATTATTATGTAAACATTTCGATGGTAGCGATAGATTTTTAGTTGACTGCGAGCATTCTACCATGTGTTTTAAGAGACAAACTACATTATCATTTGGGGATGACGGTGAGTATATTATTATTATTATCAGCGTCACGTTGTATACCGCACACAACAGGGCAGGCAGAGGGAACCTAGTGTTAAGACACTCCGTTCCCCACTTTCCGCCTAATTCTGGAGGTATTGCGTGACGGAACCCAACTGCCCACTTTGCCTCGACACGACGACGAAAAAAAATATATACATTTAAATAAACATTTCATTTCCTCGAGTGAAGATCGAACCCACAACCAGTCGCTATCAGTCACAATTGTGTCCCTGCGCCATGACTGGCCTCAACTATATTATAATTTGATAAATTAATACACCGCACATAATATTACTGGGAAGGAAATAAAAACCAATTACTCACACACATAGAGGAATTCCGTTTCACTTTATTAAACATATCTCTTTTTTCCTTATTGTTTATTACATTTTATTAAAAAAAAAGGTTTTAAAAATCTTTTAATTATATCCTACCAGTATAATATCCTATTATAATAAATTTAAAATATGAATTTGATGCTAAGCATACCGTGATCCACTATGATAATACGTATATGTAAGTCTTTAGTTGTTCTAAATCTTCTAAAATTATATTGTTCTAAATTTACTTTTAAATATATCGAAACTTAAAATAGCTCGGATCTAGTTGCTACTTTTACAGACAGAACGGACACGTAAGGCCTTTTTAAATTTTTAAGCTCATATTAGGTGCGGCCTATTAATCTTTATATGGAACCGTCAACATTTCAAAATTATTACACTACTACCTATGGCACTCACTATGTAATATTTCGCTATACAATATAATAATATTATTTTAGTTTTAGGTACTTTTTTTTGTTTTTGGAAATTTTTGTATTTACAGTTCCAATATCTCTTTACACTGTAAACCACCTTAGTCTCTACTATTCTCAATAAATATCTATAATAAAAATAATTTATATAATATTTTTTAAAACATTATGAATACGTCATTGTCAAAAGACTATTATGTTTTTTTTTCTAAATCTCAAAATATTAATAGTTAGATACTAATATGATAGAAGTAGGTAATAATAAAAAAAATCGATGCCTTGGCGCCTGATGTTACTCATTATAAAAACATGGGCGTATGTTTCAAAGTCGTCGAGAAACGCCAAACATTGAATACCACTAAACAGATGTTTCAATATGCAAAAACGTATTTAAAAATCAAATCATTCGAATAAGGTTTTTTGATAAAGACCGACGCTATAAACATATTATATTAAAGTATTTTTCATAGAAATAAAACAAAACTCACTTTACCCTAATTAAAAAAAAACACTTAAAACTATTTCGATATCAAGAAAAGTACGATAATGTGAGGGGCACAAGTGCGTGACTGTAAACGCGACTGGTTGTGAGTTCGATTCCCACTCGAAGAAATTACATGTATATAGTAATTAATATTTTCATTTCTTCGCTCTGGAGTCGAGGCAAATCTCGGCTTTAGAGTTCCGCCAATCAATGTGCAATGTCTCCAGAATTCAGTGGCAAATAAGGAACGGAGTGTCTTAACATTAACTTTCCTCTGCCTATGTATGCGGGACACAGCGTAAAGCAAAAAAAAACACACACAATAAATATTAAGTTAAGTTAAAGTATAATATTAATTATTTTTTTAACTTAGCGTAACACTCAAATACAAGATTTACAAAGGGCGTCTATATTATTTTACAGCAACCGCTGAGAGTAGAGATCAATTAACAAGTGCTAGGTTACATCACTACAGTGGTTGTTCTCGTTAACCACTTACTTCCCATTAGCTAAAACTGGAATATCAAATCACGCTTTCTCGTAATGTGTGCCGCTCTAATGATTTAACTTTTAATTGGAACGAAAATTTTTGCCTTCATTCAAATTATTTATATTGTGTTTAATTTTTTTATCACTTTTGACATTTTCATCTTCAAGCTGTATCCCGTGCAGGTAGAGGGGTAGAGGAAGCCTAATGTTAAGACACTCCACTCCCCACTTTCCGCCGAACTCTGAGTGTTTAGTGGCAGAACTAAACGCCGCAGTTTGCCTCGAAACCAAAACGAAGAAATGAAAGTTAAAATATTTCATTTCCTCGAGTGGGAATCAAACCCACAGCCTGTTTACAGTCACACGCTTGGTACCCCACCGCTACGGTTGACACACTCTACAGTGATTCATTTGGTTTATTCTATATATTATTATAATTCACTTTCATTGATCGTCCCTAACTCCAACCGTCATATCACAACGTCTCAATGACCACTCGGGATTTGAACCGCCACTTAACACTATATGAGAATAGCATGAAGCCATTAAAACGAATTTGCAGCGACAGTTTTCCTTTTCAACTATATAAACATAATTAGTGCATTGGACTCCATGTTATAACTTTAAGCGATAGCATAATACAGTACCTACTTAATTATAACATCATTTTAATGATGAGGAAAAATAGGATAGCATTTAATATTCTTGTATTATTAATAAGCAATATAATCAAACGCATTAAATTAAAACATTAAATTAGAACACCTTTAACATCATTACAAACCTTTTTGGTTTTTTTAGATGTTATATGTACAATACATATGAGCTTTCATTAATTTTTAAATAGTAAATGAATTGATATATATATTATATATATAAATATTTTTTTACACAGCATCGTCAGTGACTATCGTACAAAGGGGTTGCGCTCCACAAACTCTAGACGGCGACCAGGCGAAAATAAACGGAAAATGGCAACATGTCTACACTGCGTACGAAGTGTACGACGAAGACTGCAAAGAAGACACCTCCGATATGAGACTAGCTAAAATCCTCAATTGTTACTGTAGAGGGCACCTGTGCAATGGCTCGCGTGCTATTCTAGCTAACGTTAGCTTATACTTATTTATTATAATAGCGTATACCATTAGCTAGTTAAGACATTTAAAAATATCTGTGAATGTTAATGTAATTATTCCATATTAATAATATTTACTAGGTTTTAACACGTTAAAAATGGATGTGATCCATGTTAACCAAATAATTCATAATCTTTATTTAAATACACTAAAGTTAATTGGTGATAATTATATTATCATATATGTTTAAGGATTTCTCGGATGTAATCTGTATTTATATGACTTTTAACAAATATAATATTTAAATAGGTCGAAATAAACGCAAATACGTTCCAAATTGAAAAAAAATAATAATCTAATACTAGTCAACATAGACTAATGGAAAATGATTCACCATTAAACAATAAAACAACACTATTTCTTAAAGGGCCCCAATTACAAGTTAGTAAGTAGCAATACGGTGTTAATTATTTATAAATAAATAAAATAAGTCAGCTTCACGCTGTATCCCGCACACAACAGGGTAGGCAGGAACCTAGTCTAAGACATTCCGTTCCCCAATTTCTGCCGAATTCTGGAGGCATTGCGAGTTAAGTGGCAGAACTCCCACCAGACACCAGAGTGAAGAAATGGAAATATAAATTTAAGTTAATATTTCATCTCCCCGAGTGGGGATCGAACCCACATCCAGTGGTTTTGCAGTCACACTTTGTGCCGCTGCGCCACGTTCACACAATCCACAAAATTACAGCTTTGCCAAAATGACGTAGGTCTGGGGGCCCTAGAATCTAGGCTATAAGGAGTAACTGTATATGCCTACATATATTAATTGATATGTGTAAATATTTTTATAATAATTTATAAAACCAATGAATGAACAAAGTTCTGTTAGTTGTACGTACATATATGTATAAACTATAGAAATATAAAATTAGCGTTTTTTTAACAATTCTATATTTAAACGTCGTTTACTGTAAGCATTAAAAAAATGTTAAACCTATCTGTAGTTTAAATATTTATTAAATGCGCGATGTTGGTTGCATGCAAAAAAAATTGAATTTAGTAAAACACGCATTTATATTGTAATATAAATGCGTATGTATATTACTTTATTAGCACAGTGTTTTGCAACGTGGGGCCCACGCCTCTTTTTGGGGCAATTTGATAGTTAAGAGGGGCTAGTCAAAAATTAACTCGGTATAACTTTAACCCTTTCGCTTCGGCCCATTGTAGGCAATGCATAGATTTAATCGATCATCGGTGCCAAATTTAACAATAAAAAAGGGAAATTCTTAAATAATTGCCGTAAATAATTATTAGGTATAATTTTGTTTGACGAGATCACAATATCAACTTTGTGGTTGAAGTCTTCAAGGAGACCACGGGCCCATCGCAACATAGTGTTTCACATCATTCAGTTGGTGTTAATTTTAAATAAGTGTCCGTCAAAACTGTTGTTCGTAAGTATTTGATTTCATTTTTATTAAAAATTTTAGAAAGGTTAAGGTGGGGCATGGCACAAAAAAGATTGAGAAACACTGCTAGTATCTTTAGTTAATTTTTATATATTTCGATTTCTATATTTTTGTTTTCATATATTTAATTTTTATATATATATTTTTGTGTGATATAGGCGTGTGCTTATAATATACGACTATGTAATATTAAGGTAAAATCAATTAATTTACTTTATGCTCATGTCATTTGTACAAAAATAGCTTGTCACTGGCCTAATTAAGGTATCAATTTTTCATTTAGTTTAATCCACTTTATATTTATTTACTCATTAGGCTATTATTTTTTTGTCATTAGGTACCTATTTTACACAAAACTAGTCTTTCTGACAATTTCTGACACAACTTCCAAAAGTTTCCAATTTCAAGATTGTAGATAATGGGAAGTGTGCATGAGTGAATAATTGTATGAAATTAACTAAAAATAATTAATTATTTAATTATAATCAGCTTCAAGCTGTATCCCGCACACAGCAGGGTAGGCAGTGGGAACTCAGTGTTAAGACACTCCATTCTCCACTTTCCGCCAAGTCCTGGAGGCATTGCGTGTTGAGTGGCGGAACTCAACGCCGCCTCGCCTTAACTCGGACTAGAGCGAAGAAATGAAAATATAAATGTAAATATACATTTAATCTCCTCGAGTGGGGTTCGAACCCGCAACCAGTCAATTATACAGTCACACTTTGTGCCTCTGCGTCACGACTGGCCTCAAAAAAAAGCAAAATACCTATAAATACAAAATATACATATGAATGTATTTACATTATAGATATTTTTTTTTATCGAAGACTCATTGTATAGACATCTTCCTTTTATTACACACCGAAACTTTTCCACCCTTGTAATTGAATGAATTTACAAAAATCGTGATGCTGCAATTATAACGCAGTTATGACGAGTAAGTATCCGAAGTGATGATGGGTTCGATCCCCACTCGAGGAGATGAAATATTTACTTAAATTTATATTTTCATTTCTTCGCTCTGGTGTCGAGGCAAAGCGCGGTGTTGAGTTCTGCCACTCAACACGCAATGCCTCCAAAAATTCGGCAGAAAGTTGGGAACGGAGTGTCTTAACACTAAGTTCCCTCTGCCTACCCTGCTGTGTGCGGGATATAGCGTGAAGCTAATTTATTTTTATTTATTTTAGTATCCGATGTTTAGGAATACTATTTATAAGAGGCACAGGTTCAAATCCTGGCACGTTCAAATTTTGATACGTTTTCTTAATAGGTATTTTTTTAGGATTTCTCTTATCTTTAAAAAACTATATATTCTATATTCCCAAACGATAATTCTAATTAATTATCTTTGGGTAGCGGAAATTCGTAAAAATCTCTCTACAGAGATGCTAACAAAATAAATAAGTTGTAACAAGCATATAAGAACTTCGACGTAGCCCGATGAGAAAGTATGGCTTAGTTGGTCAGAGTGCTTGGACGGTTTTCAAAGAGGTGCAGGTTCAAATCCCGCTACGTTAAAATTTTTATACGTTTTCTTAATAAGCATTAATAATATTTCTACTTCGGGGAAAGCTGAGTCTCAAAACATGAATCATGAGTTAATTTATTATACGAAGCGAGGCCGAAGTAAATGGGATGGGCAATGGGCATACTATTAAATTCTTTGTATATCCCGTCAGACTGTAAGTACCCTACTTAAACTGTCGAAAAAGACATACGTCCAAGAACTAGAACACTAGTCCTTCCAAAGTCTTGTTTGTTTGCAAAAACTGGTTTTAGTATGATTGTCTATACTGTTATATATGCACTTAATAAATCACAATTTCAATCTTTTTGAGATTTTATTTGATTTTGCTCCCAAAAGTTATCGTATTTAATAGAGAAATTTTTAGTTCATAAGTTTTTTGATTTTCCCGATTATTTTTAAATAAAAACTATTTTCACCGGATTGATCGCGTATATGTAGAATTATTCGTTTTACTACCCATCACTACGAACCACGACTACTGCAAAGTGTTCGAAACGTCAGCTTTCCAAAAATGTATAATAATCCTAATTATACGCGATTAATCCGGTTAAAATAGTGTCATTTAAAAAAATGTTTCGTTATTTCATATCTATCGGCTTAAACGGCGGTGTCTTCACGAACATATCCATAACCAGTTTATTATCTCCTTTTCTTTACAAAGTATGCAAGTACTAGTATTTAAGATTAATTTCTAGTTGTAGTAGTTAAATGTGAGTTCGATTTTCACGCAAAAACATTTACATATTAAGTATATAAATTTTAGTGTAAACAGGCTGGTTCTCCTATTGTGATAAAGAACCCAGCTGGTGTAAAGACACCATTCTCCACTTTGCATCCAAATTTGTCTTGGTGAGGAAAACTCAAAGCGCGACTGTGACAACTCAGTCTTACCAGAGCGGGAAAATAAAAAGTGTTTGAAAACCGGGTTAAACACTAAATCGCGTGCAAAGTTTCCTTGTTTCACGGCGTGATGGCCACGCTTTACTTATCATTATTTAAAGTTGGGGTAATTAAATACATGACTTGTTTCACTGTGTTCCTAATGCAAGTAAGTCGACTTCTAGTAAACATTTATAACTATTTAAAATGTACATTTAAAAATAGTTTTATTTTCATTTCAAACAAAAACCAATGCAGCACGAATACTGTTATTTAAGTAAACGGTAATAATAATATTGTGAATGCTAACGTTTTTGTTTTTAATTTCGAAACAGTTAGTATAATTAATTAATAATCTATATTTAACATATATAAGTAAAATAATAAATAATAAAAGCACTTACATTGGCATGGTTTTCAACGAGGCACAGGAACACGACGTCCTCTCGCAGCAACCTGACCGCTCCATGCAGGGGCTGCGGAGTTTTACTCTTCAACATACGATATAGCAGAGCTGATGACATGTGTGCAAAATCTTCTCCTGTTACACAATTTTATTTACGTCAAGAATAAAAGCATATAATTTCGAAAAATCTTACGAATATTTTATTTGAGTTTATCGTGGCGCAGCACTGAACTCCTGTCTGTAAGCGCAATGGTTATAGGTTCGATTTTCACTGTAAGGAATGAAATCCTTAGTCGTAAGTGGAAATCAAACCTCCATGACATTTAATCACAAGTTCAAAGGATTAAAATTTATTTTAAGAATTAAAGTTGCTTTAAGTACTGTCTGCCGGCTGTATTAATGATTTATGACCAAATGATACCGGATATGACGCGCACGAGTGTGCACATACAATAAGGGAGTGTAAAAAAAAGTTGAGGCACAAAGTGAGACTGTAAAAAACACAACTGGTTGTGGGTTCGATCCCCACTCGGAGAAATTAAATATTTATTTAAATTTATATTTTCATTTCTTCGCTCAGGTACACGCACAAAACGCGGCGTTGAGTTCCGCCACTCAACACGCAATTCCTCCAGAATTCGGCGGATAATGAGGAACAATGTTTTTTGCTCTAGGTTCCCTTTCCCTATCCTACTGTGTGCGAGTACAGCGTGAAGATGAAAAAAATTAATCAAACAGGCTGATTTTGCTATCTACCATACTAAATCATCAATTCAAGATGCCTAATGCGTTCAATTATTAACAAACATATTGTCTGTTCCCATTAAAATTGTCAGTGGTGACAACTGACAATTTTACAGGAGAATTAGAATTTTAAGTTCATAATTCATATTGAACTGAAGGTATAACATGATTGTAGGTCATGTTAGGTACAAAATATAAAGGTTGACAAACTTAAGCTTGCCAGATTACACATTAATTTTGTATGAAATTTATCTATCTTAAGATAGAATGATTTATTTTTTATAAAAAAGACACGGCAAACGAGCGTTCGGGTCATCTGATGGTAAGTGATTACCGCCGCCCATGACCCCGTGCAACACCAGAGAAGTTACATGTGTTTTGCCGGCCTTATTGTGGGTTGAGCTCCGGAGCCCGGCATTACCTGATGCGAAACGAATTGGCATAAAGCCACTACTTCACGCCGTGGTAATGTCCGGTCGAGTCTGCCCATGCGTTGCCATTGCTGGTGACGTGACTCTACCACACGTACTTTAGTCGCCTCTTACGACACAACCAGTACCAGCATGAACCTATTCTAGGCCAGGATCACAGGACACAAAATCTTGACAGACATACAGACCAAGAGATATACAAGAAAGTTGTCTGACATGGATTTAACTTTTTTCTTTTGACATATGAAACAGTCAGGAGCATTTTAACATTATTCATACAATGTAACATAATTTCAAATCCAGAATAAGATTTTTTAAGTTTTTTTTTTAGAAACTCCCCTTTTACAATAACAATAACATATAAAATAAATACCTGTAAGATCATCCCAATGAGCTGATATTAGTCCAGAACAATGTTCTTTTAATGCTGATGCCCCAATTTCATCAGCTGCTGAATAAAACTTGACACAAGTTCTGAAACATACAAATGGTATTTATTCATTAACCTGCCAAATCTTCAAGACATTTCTTGTTGAGTGTCAAAATTTAACACCACAATTTCTCAACCAGAGCAGAGAAATAAAAATAATACAAATACACAACAACCAATTTTGCCAAAATTGGTGATGTTCATAATATCAATACTATAAATAGGAATAAATTTGTTGCACTGGTAACCCGATTACAGCGGGTCCGTAATTCTTTTATGGGACAGTCTGTACGCTTTTTTTTGTACAATAGGATCCCAGAAAACGTCAGGGAATTTTCTATATCACGATTTAAAAAAATTGTGAAAAGATGTTTGTGTGTTAATGGTTATTACCAAATTAATGATTTTGTAAATGATAACACGCCTTGGGAATGAAATGCTCGCCCCAGTCTGTTTCAAAGGTATCATTGTCACAGATAATTAAATATGTATTTGTTTAACATTGATTTTAAAAAAATAAGTCCCGCTGGGTTTCTTGCGCCAGTTCTTCTCAGGTCTGAGGCACTAACTTTAGTGAACTGGTGGTAAATTATTTGACGTTCAAAAAATGAAGCATGTAACTTCTTATTATGAATAAAATTATTTGACTTTGACTTTGACTTTGACCTTAGAGTTGACAATCAGAAATCAATTGTTGGTTGAGTCACTTGAGATAAACAACAATAAGACCTAGAACTTCTAATGTCTAGGTCTATATTTGATATGTCAAATTCAACACATAAATAAACACACTGAGGGTCCCCCCTAAACTCTCGTAGGCTAGTTCTCTACCAATTTTATGATTAATAATATGTAAACAGGAATGTGACTTATAAAAGTTGACAAATTTAAATTTATTTATTTGTTCAATTTGTTTCAGATAACTACTAAGATGATATTTTTATCAAAATAAGTTTACATTTGTGAAGAATTTTTCCTCAATTTGTTTATTATAATTCTAGGTCAGGAGGGAAATACCCTAGGTTCTGACAACAAAGCCAATTTTCCTACAAAAATGATGTTCATACAAATGTTTGTATCTTTTGATCTACTGCTTCAAAGGTAGGTGCTTCACAGTAGTTTTGAGTATTTGATTTGAATTTCAATTTGTTGTCTATATTGTAAATAGAGGTATTTACATACATAAACAACAAAGTGATCCTATTAGAGCTCCTGTTTTTAAGGTATTATGTTAGGTAAGGAACCCTAAAAATATATTATAATGATATTTTGAATATTTTTGGAAGAGAAAATTATAGAAGAATTGTATAAAATAACATACTTCTTATGAGCTTACCTCACTCCCACTGATGCAATTAGTGCTTGTTCACATTTTCCAACTAGTCCATATAGCTTGAAATTTGCTGCTGACTTCATAAGCTGAAGTGCAAAGGAATCACCACGAGAAAGATCTACCACATCAGTATACAACCATTTTAACAAGGCTGAGCCAACATCGTCTGGCAAATTGGACCAATCTACAATAAAATTAGTAAACATCTAGTAAGATCTACCAAATTAATGGGAATTACATTTGTAATGAATAATGGTAATTGAAAAAAATATAATTAGAAATTACCTAGTTCCGATGAATTTTTTAGGGCTTCTTCATTCCAATCATCAGAGCGAGCATTCAAAACAAACTTATGTCCAGGGACTGTTTTATTCTGCAGTTTAATTACGATATCAGAATAAGTTTCTCGACCATATAATGTAGATACAGTCATAAGAAGTCTAGCAACAAAACTGGTTTCACTTAGGTCACCAGCCGACGCTGCAGCGAGAGTGTATTTTCGCTCCACTTCTGAACAGTGACTCTGCAATTTCCCATATTCTTCTTTCAGGAGCGCCAAATGTTGCTGAAGCTTTGTTACTTCACTCGACGCTGTATATAGAAACATAACTTCAAGTTTTTATCACTTTCAATTAGAGACTTTAACAACACCGCCCACTTATATAAAGAGATAATATTTTAGTAAAAAATTGTATACACTCACCCATAACGGGGTCTAATTAGTCAATTATGTTCGTAATAAAGGCCAATTTTTTTATTGCTTTATATATCAAAATAAAAATACAAAATCTACTTCCAAGTTAACGATGAAAATGACATTTGACAATTCTTTTGTCAATGATTAAGTGTAGCAGCTACACCGGAGTGTAATTATGCTACTTTTACAGTCTAGTACCAAGTCAGTATTATTTATATACATTTTAAGACTTTATATTTTTCACGCTGTATATTTAAAGGCAGTATTGTTAATTCCTATTTACTTTCGTTCAAATTTACCTTTGAAATTTAATATAATTTTGTATCAATTTCTTGTGAAAAGTAAAAAGCATACACTAAGATATTCATTGCTAAGTAATTTAAAAATAGTATTGCGTATTTATTTACTGGCTTACAATAGACTCATAAATATGTTGCCAAGTAAATACAATTTTGTAGTCTGTAATATTTTAAAATATATTGTCAAATCAAATTTGTTATCATTTTGTTTGCGGTCATCTACAACAGATGTCACTTTTGGACCGAATTCTATTTTCAAGATAACCTTCAAGTGATTTAGTCAAATGAATTGATAACAGCAAGTAGATATATTGGCGGCTTGAAATTAAGTGAAATTTGCAAAACATTTAAGCAATATTGAAGTCTTGTAAAGATGAATTCTCTTAATAGAGTTCTAGCTTTAAATTCAGCAATACCTAAAAATTCAAGGTATAAATGTTGTAAATGATATGTGTTATTTAATTTTATTATGGAAAGACTAACATATACAATGGCTTATATTATAGGTTAATATCGACAACAAGTACAAGATTGAATGCTGATGATGGCTGGCTGTCGAAATTATTAGTGCGAAAGATAGAACCGACGAAAGAATCCCATAGTCGTATGCTTAGCGACAAGGAGATAGTGTATGCGTTGCACACTCATAATATTCGGCCCGATTCGGTGGATAAATACTTACAAAATTAGTACGTATATTATATACATATATATGTGTTGCACTCTGATCTCACAACAAATAAGTTTGTGATTATGCAACATTCCCTAAATAGATTTGTCAGTTGCATATATAAGATATACTTCTATTTGAAAATGTTATGATAGATTGAACTATCTCTAGATGTCCATGACCCTTAAGATAAATAATCTAATATACTCGTAAAAATATTTGCAAGCATTTTTAAGGAACCTTACATCTACTCTTATATACATTATTATTTTAGCCTCTTACAAAAGAATATTTTTAATAACATTTTTTTTGGTAAACTTGATCATTTATTGTTCCAAAAAAAATTATATAGTTTTATATACCAAATTTTTCTTGTCATTATTTAATTCACCCAATTTTTAAATAGCAAAACATCAGTAGCGTTTGTTGAATCTCGCAAATCAGAACTTGGATGTGAATTAGTTGGATCATGGACTGTGTCTGTGGGAGACATGGATCAAGCACTTCATCTCTGGCGCTATGTGGGTGGATTTGAGAAAATTGACAAAGCAAAAATATTATTTAAAGAAAACCCAGTAAGTCAACTACTATTTTATTAAAATAAAAAAAGTTTTGTTCCACACTGAAGAAAGAAAAATACTTTTTGGAAAATGTATAAAATGTAACAGGATTTAAATGTGTCTTATTGTTGCTAGTTGTAGTAGTAGTAGTTTTTTTTACAAATTCCCTCTACCCAAAGATAATTACTTAGAATTATCATTTGTTGAGAGAGCCTATAGTATAATATATATTTTCAAAAAAGTATATTAAAAATAAATTATTTAAACAATATAGTGTTTTTTTTTTAAATTGTATTGATCTTTTCTTAATAAGATATTGTATCCTTATTTTGGAAATTGTAATGTGTTTTTCTTTTTAGGACACAAGTAATAATACTATACATGATTTGTTCTTTTTTAGGATTACCGTGCATTAGAAAAAGAGAGAGGCAACTTTGTGAGATCTCGTCATTTGCAGTATTTGCTTGCATTTAGTTTTTGGCCATCTGGAGAACCACGCCCAGACAAAAACATTTATGAAATTAGGTCCTACAGGTATATATAAAATAATATCTAATCATAATTTTAAAGTATACAAATATAACACTAATTTCAAATAATCACAATTTTAGTCTCAAACCAGGCACCATGATTGAGTGGGGCAACAACTGGGCTCGTGGTCTCACCTACCGACGCTCACAAAACGAAGCATTTGCAGGATACTTTTCTCAAATTGGGAGACTTTACAATGTTCATCATATCTGGTGTAAGTTAAATGTGATGTCCATAACTTAGCGTTTTTACTGACTGCAGTTAAATGAAAAAACTTAGTTTTTTCTTGTTACATCTATATGCCCTACTTTCAAACCATGCCAGTTAAGTAGTGGAACTAAACAACAACTCAACATAACTTTTGCAGGCTACAAAGATTTGCAAGCCCGTCGTGAAACCCGTGAGAGCACATGGCGTAATCCTGGATGGGATGAATGTGTTGCGTATACAGTACCCCTTATTCGAGAAATGCATTGCCGTATTCTCGAACCTACTGAATTCTCACCTACACAATAGAAGCGCACTTAGAATACTTCACACTAGCATGTTTAAAAAATTCATAAAAGAAAAATACCATCAACTCTAATATCACTTGTATACTACATATAGCAATTTTTGTAAATTGTTATATGTATATGCATTTATTTGATTTTCTTTATATTTTTTCTTTTGAAAGTGCTAGTATGGTTCTCTTTCACCAACAAAGCATGTCATCCCAAATGGGTCAAAATGTAATGTAAATAATTTGTAAAATTGTATGAAATGTTTTATACTGTTGTCTACACCAAATATGGATAGATAGCATTTTTTCATTGATTTTAAAATCATGTAATTTAAATATATATATAACTACATTGATATGTCTTTTATTTATTTAATAATTATAGTCATGGTGCAAAATGTGACTGAAAAACTGACTGGTTGTGGGTTCAATCCCTACTCGAGGAGATGAAATATTTATTTAAATTTATATTTCCATTACTTCACTCTGGTGTTGAGGTGAAGCGCGGAGTTGTGCCACTTAGTGGGGAATGGAGTGTCTTAATACTAGGTTCGGCTTAATACAGGATAGAGCGTAAAGTTGATTAATTTAATTTTAATAATTATATAAACAATGTTTAAATTTGGCCTAATTAATAATCCTAAATAACTTAAATTTAGTTTTAGAATATGATTTTTGGAATATTTTATGAATTTACAACTCCAGTAGTTGCAATGATGATTGATGTGTATACATCCATTGATGTGGTCATTTAAATAAATAAAAAAAAAATGGCAAATATTATTTATTGCATTTAAACTTACATATTAATCATATACAACTATTTTTTTTACTGATTGAATGTTATTTTTTTAATTGGTTAAGATACCAAATAATATATTCACCAAGAATGTTCTGATCCATGTCCCTTTGCAGTTCATAAGACTTATAAAATTGTACAAAGAAGAATAATTAAAAACATTTAATTGTTTGAATTTAAAAACTTACAAAAGTCGTGTCAATTATTACTGCTACACTTAATAGTTAAATTTTCAGTACTTGTCAAAAAGTAAAAGGATATATATATATATATATATATATATAGCAAATTTTAAATCTATATAACATTTCTCGATGTATAAGCAAATAACTATTTTAAGTAGTATTTACTGTCATAACATTTCAATGTTCATTAATATTACATTGAATTTTGTCTTTGCTGAAAGTGAACAATTTCAGTTTTAAAAATGCCTAGATTCAAATATCTACAATATGTAGCACTTTTATTATTATACGAAAAATAAAATCTGTCGCATTAAATCTGTGCAAAAAAGTACTTATAAAAATAATATCAAAACATTTATCTAGTTTTTTACCATGACAACTTTTTCTGTAAGGCATGTTATGAAGAATGACATACCTGAAACATAAGATAGTAAAATTATTTTAAACCTTTTGGCATATATTAAAAAAAAAAATTCTAACAATTTCTTATATTCATCAATATTATCTTAAACATCTATCGAAGCACAATTAAATCTAAATAATTTTAATTAAAAACTTGGACTTACAGACTCAAAATAAAATAATATGAGTATATTGTCAGCTTGGAGAGTTAGTAGAGTCTGATCGAAAGTTCGGTTACAGTCGAGTTTCGGCAAAAAAACCTATCAGTTTCGCAAATTATATAATCAAACATAACAACAAAAATATTTAAATTATCTCATCTTGAAATCATTGTAAATTTTATTTTTTTTATTATATTGTCACTTTGTTTCATTCATAATATGGTTCCAGTTGGGCTCTAATAAGAAACCAATTAATATTGTGGTGTATATATTATATATTATTATAATTACATTCAACACAACAAGGATACAGTGTTAACAAAAAAAAGTATTATATTTGTATACCTCAATCTTCAGTATTTCCCTCATCTGCCGCAGGTGTATGCCACGTTAATCTCTCTTCATAGAACTGGATAACGACTTGTGGACATCTGACGTTTGCCTGTTTAGCTGGCACTAAATCTGCTTCATCTGTGCCTTGCCATTTCATTAGGAACATTAGCTCTCCACTGCTGTCTGTAGCACCTATAAATACATTATTTTGTTGTATTTATAGTATGTTTACATAAATTCTATTAAAACATTGCATTAAAGAATATGAAACATGTTTGACACTAAAGTTGCGCTACATCAACTCTCTCTATAGATGTTAAAAATATCCTATGTGGTTTTTATGAAACTAAATTCTGTTTTAAATTTTGGCTTATTGGTATTGAAACTATTGAACTAAGAATACATTTGCAATTAAACTTAAACTTAACTTATTAACATGAAGTCTTTTTATTCTTTATATATAGAAGGTATGAGAGTATTTTAATGGGAACACGGTGTCTTAACACCAGGTTCTCAGGTTCCATGTGCGTACCCTGTTCTATGCAGGACATATCTTTTTGTTTATCTTCATGCTGTATCAGCATGAAGATAAACAAAAAGATTATAAGTTTTCTTACAGTGTATTTGATATATTTTGCTATATTCACATACATTTTACAGGAGTGAAAATATTCATTTTGCTTCATTTCATTGTTGGATTGAAATATCTAAATGTATTGATAATAAGAAAATACACACTTTAATTTGAAATGTTTGATTTAAGTGGACCACTCAAAAAGAGTAAATATCATTTATTTTACATGAAAAATATCAAATGACAAAGTATTGATATTCTGCACCTCAAGACATATAGGGAGGAATTTACTAGTCGAGTTTAAATTTGTTTGTATGTGCTGATCAGGCTGAACAGCCAGTGCACAACCTTTGATTGAATATTCAGAACCAAAGGAGTGTTATTATGTTTTCTCTACTCACCATGATAGTGTGACATACATCACAGCCTATAAAATAAAGTGCTTTGTAGGATAACCGCAAAGTACTATTTAAATTACATCCAATTGATCCTTGGATTGGAGATTGGTTTGATAACTTGGATTAAGAAATGGTATATAAATCACTATTTACCTTTAATTTTAAATTGTTAAACATTTTATGTATGTTACATACCAATAATTTTCTCTGGTTCAAGGCCACGGTCAAATCCAGAAGCTTTTTTGTCATCACTTTTACTTTTCTTAGCACCTTTGAGATCTGGAGTTGCTGCACTTGATTTTCTTTTTTTCGCATCTTTTTCAATTTTACCCTTTCCCTCTGTAATTATTTTAGTGTAAATAGGAAATATTGCCAATATGTATCTACAAACATTTGTTGTTATAATAAATACAATTAATTACCAGCTTCTTTTTTCTTTCTTGCTTCTTCGAAAGCTTGAATAAGGTCAGGGCAATCTAAGTTTTCTTCTGGTTCCCATGTGTTATCTTCGTCACTATAACCTTTCCATTTTAAGTAGTATTCCACCTAAGTATATATAAAGTTGTAAGAAGTTTTACATACATTCGTATATTATTATTAAAATTAATTATTTACTGAAATAGGTCTTATGACCAATTATTTGTTCACCTTTCCATTCCTCACGCGTCTATCCAATACTTTTTCTACGGAAAATTCTTCTTCGCCTTCTGCTTCAGGTCCTTCTTTTTTTTTATCAGCCATCTGTACACAATACTGATAATTGTAAATATTTCCAATACATGTAAATCTGAACTGGATATAGTTAAGTAATGTACATAATCGCTTGAAAGTTTTTAAAGAGTTAAGCGGTATATAAAATACAAATTATGGCGCGCAAATTCAGAAAAATAACACAAGTTGTTGGTATGCCTTGGCGTGCTCACTAAATTGAACTTTCTTAAAGTCTTATAATAGAAATAACATGCTGACTTTGACAACTGAAATTATTATTTACAAAATAAAAACGACAAATTAACAATATTGTTGTATAAATGTCTAATTTTAAACCGCCATTTTGATTACATAGAAAGTAAGCTAACCAAATTGTAAACTTAGACCTAACATTTGTTCGTTTTTAACTTGTTAATGTTAAATTGATAATTATACTTGTAATTTTTTTTAAATATTACTCACTTTTATTGAAGAATTTATTATTTGTTTATAAAATAGAAGCAAACAAATTAAACCGGCAAATCGTTATGCTGTCCAAGTCAATGAAGCACAATATGACAATTTTATATTCTGTGCTCTGTGGCGTCTTGCCATTCGCCACAACTTTACTTAAGTAAAAATTTAAAATTGATATTATTTCATGAATATTAAAAAGTAAAAGATAAATAGGTGTTTATCCACATATCAGACATATTTTTTTACTTTCCATTTTACATTTACCGCTTCACAGACACTGCACGATTTAGTAATCATTATTTTATGTAAATTAAAACATATCATATTATAAAACTAACTCGTAAACGGTACACTCAAAAACGGTGGTGTGTTGTATTTCTAAATACTAAATAGAATATATTAAAACTATGATGATTATTCTGATATATCTGCTAAGTACATTTTTTAATTATAATTAAAATTATTTCATTTATGGACGGATATATAATAAAAACTTGATAAAATTAATCATTGCGTTACTTCTAATTTAATATATTTATACTTTAATTATAGATAGCATAGTAAGCCACTTTTTTAGTTTCACGCTGTATACTGGGTTAATAAATTGAATACAGTATCTTAAATCACCAAATAATAAATTAAAATGTTATATTCTATAGAGTATAATGTTCTTGATGCATAGACTAGAGCTTAGCATAAATAAGGTAATCATTGTCATATCGTATTAAAAAAAATACATGTCAAACTTACAATAAGCGACAGAAGAGGGCGCCCTTAATCGAAGTCATTGAGAGAGATTATTTTCCAGTACGGGAAAGTTGTAAATAGTTTTCAATAAAATTTGGACTTAATATTTGTAACAAATGAGTATCATAAATAAAAAGTGATAAGATGTGTAATAAATGAGTGGCGAAAGTGATGGAAAACCATTAAGTGTGTGCCTTGTAAAACAAAAAGCTATCTTCGCATACTTTACCCCAACGCCATTTTGAGGCGAAATTTTGTATTGTAAGTGCCAAGTATTTCGCAATATTTTCTTTTCTAACCCTCGTAATGGGTATTATTGGCTTATATTTATATATATCAGTGTAAAAGGCGTTTATGGCGGTTTCTACTTAGTTCGAAATACCCCATTGTTGGGTCGGGATCGTGGATGTCCCGAGGTAGGTTGGTTTCAGACTGACTCAAGATACCATTTAATTTGATTATAGATATTTTTGTTTCTTTCTTGATTATTTAATATGCACGATATAAATAAGTATTATTTTACATTTTTCTGGGATATAAGAAAAGAGTTATAATTCGGCGTGGCCTGTTATCTGTGTCGTTTCCGACTATTGCAGATAGCGGGTGCGGAGGATGGCCCGAGGCGGCAGAATTGCTCTAATTAACTGACGGACACCGCCGGCTTTCGGCTGGCACAAGTAGTATGTTAAATTTTATACAGATTTTTATTTGTTAGCTACCATTATTCTAACAATGTAGATAATTTTAAAATATTAAATTTAGAAACTAAAATGCTTAATATTCTCATTTGCTTAATTTATGACAATCTCAGTGTTTTGAATTGTATTTTGATTTTTAAAATTATAATTTCATTTAAACCTATATATTTTTAAAATTGATTTCATTAATTTTGAATTTAAATTAGCATAAAATATATATTAAATATAATATTATGCATATGTTATTGTAAAGATTAAATAACTTAAAATCTGAAGTATCTAACACCACCAGTCCTTTTATGTTAAAAATGAAAAGTAACTATGACTAATACTCATTTAAAATTTAACAAGATTAGTCCATTACCTTAAGTAATATATAATATATGATTGTACTATTCTTTATTGACTTTATTTACTTATTTTTTGTATACATTCAAATATCATAAATGACAATAACAGTACCAGTTAACAGTTTATGCACTCTTAAACATTGTTAAGAAATGGTTTACACTGGTAAATCTTATTGATGCTTGAATAGTTCTCTCAAAGAAAACAAATAATAATATATATAAAAATAATAGGGAAAAATGCCTCGTCCTGGCAGTCTCAAGGACCCAGATATAGCAGAATTGTTCAGCAAACATGATCCTGATAAAATATTTGAGGATCTACGTGAAATTGGCCATGGCTCTTTTGGAGCTGTGTATTATGCCAGATGCAATCTCACCAAAGAGATTGTGGCTATTAAGAAGATGTCATACCTTGGAAAGCAGAGTGAGGAAAAGTGGCAGGACATATTGAAAGAAATTAAGTAAGATCTATAATATTATTTATGTTTAAGGTCAAAGCTTTATATGTTTATTTTGAGGATTATTAAATGGGGAAATGTTAAATAAAATATTGTGTCTATCAGTTGGATATATGGCTAAAATTTTACTTTTATATAACTTCTTTACCTGAATTTCGGACATTTTGAGTAAGAAAATGCTGTCTCTTGACAAAGCAGGCAAATTATATTAATCTACTCAGGCTCATGCTGGATCAAACTCACCACCATTGTATTTAAAGTCATGTTTTGTCCCACTGCACCAGGGTGGTTTCAAAATCTTAGTAATATATTATTGAGTTGTTCCATACCACATTTAACAATTTGCAAAACCATATTTATATAAGAAACAAAAAATCATGCAATTGTATATATGCAATAAATTATTATGTATTTGTTTTGATATAAATAATGATTATTATTATAGGTTTCTAAAGCAACTGGATCATCCTAACACCATAGAATACAAAGGTTGTTACAAAAGAGAGCATACAGCATGGCTTGTCATGGAGTATTGTGTAGGCTCAGCTTCTGATATCATTGAGGTAAGACTTACTAATTTATTTTAAAGGTATATATTTGCACAGTAGATGGGAGTGAAAAAGGTTGGAGGAGGCCTTTGCCAATTGGCAAACAGATTTGCAGACCTTAAGCAAATCACAAATTGTACAAGTTTAGTGAAATATAAACAAAAAAAAAAAGGTTTTAAATACTGAATAAAGGCTTATTATTATTATTATATGCACAGTATAAACAATGTAAACAATAGGCATTCTTGAAAGAGACACCAGCTTATAAATATAAATAAATTTGAGAATAGAATTTTCACAATTTATGTATTTCTGTTGCTACTATAACAGCAAATACTAAAAAAAGAATAAAACAAATACTTAGAGAGCTCCCTTTTATACATCACAAACACAATGACATTTTAATTAATAATGGTACGGAACCCATTTTGTGTGTGAATCCAACTTGCACTTTGCTGGTTTTTAAATCTGAAAAAAAAATCTAAAGTAAATAGCAAAGAGATGAAAATATAAATTTAAAAAAATATTTCAATTCCTCAAGTGGGGATTGAACCCACGGCCATTTGCTTTTATAGTTACACATTGTGCCCTTGCTCTACAACTGACCTCTAGATATAGTTTTTCGGCTTTGCCTCCACTTGGCCAAAAAGAAGTAAGAGTAACTGTTCTAAGTAGGGAATAAGTAGGGATACATTAAACAAATTATGTGACGGAATAACCTTATAGCATTGCTAAATAAATGCTCTATTCAACACCAAATAAAAACTATTTAATTGATAGTTTCTGACAAGAGTGCTTTCAACCAAACAACTGCAGCTTTTAGTATGATGTAGAATTATAGATTTTTACATTATACAACTTCTTTTAAAAAAGTATTTAGTTTTGTATTTAAAACTAATAAGATTAAAATAAATCAATTATCAGTATCATATTTTAACATTGGTCCATGAGTTTTGTATGATTGGGTTGTCATTGTGGGAACTATTATATTATCTGTGGTCTAACCTTGGTTAAATCTTTTGTTATTTTTTTTATATAAAGTAATTACTATAATATATTATTATTTATTTGAAATTCGGTAGAATTAGTCTTATGCAGGATCAAAATATGTGCAATTTCCGAATGAGGTCATTTGTTTCTTAGAAGGAGATGTGATTTAACAGAACATATACATGAGCTTTTGAGTCATCTCCCAATCACAGTCGTAACTGTTATTATATCACGTTATCAGACTGTAGATACGCTATGTATCATCGATTTATCAAAATTCCACCTCATTATAGATAGCCATTATTAAACGTATTCACTTCTTATATCAGCTTCAAACTGTATCCTGCACACAGCGGGATATGCAAAGGGAACACTCAGTTCCCTCTGCATTCCGCCGAATTCTGGACGCATTGCGTGTTGAGTGGCAGGAACGCAATTCAACGCTGTGCTTTTGCCTCGATCCCAAAACGTAACAAAACAAAAGTGTCAATATAAATTTAAGTAAATATTGAGTGGGTATCAAACTTATAATCAATCACACTTTGTGCCCCTGCGCCCTGACTGGCTACCTTTATTACCAGCTTAAATACGATTTCAATATTTACTTAAATTTACATTTCCATTTATTCGCTCTGGTCTCGAGGCTAAGCGCGGCGTTGAGTTCTGTCACTCAACACGTAATGCCTTCAGAATACGGCAGATGGTGAGGAACGGAGTGTCTTAACACTAGGTTCCCTCTGTCTACCCTGCTATGTGCGGGATACAGCGTAAAGCTGATAAATACGATTTCAAATATGTACTGATAATTTATTAATTAGTTATTTCGAGTCCCTAATATTTTTGGAATTTTATTAATTTAACTTTTTTTGTTTATTTGTTTATCTAGAAACTTACATATTATGTAACCTCTAATAGTTCAATGTGATATATATTTATTGATTTAAGCCAATAAACCGCCTTCTATTTTCACCTCTCATTCACCTAATCTTATAATTGGATAATTAGATCTACTAATTAGACCAAGTTACCTAAAATGTGTGTTAAGTAAAATGTCGTTAGTATTTTGGTGATGATCTTGGTAGAAATATGATAACTAGAGACGTGTATTTACAGTTTTACTTAGCGTCGCGTATTGCTGTGTGTGCAGAGCGAACGTACGTAGTGTTAAGACACTCCGTTCCCCTTTCTCCGACGAATTTTCGAAGCAATGAAAATGGATCACTCTTAGTGATAAGACCGCCTTTTCACATTCTTTTTTATGGATTTATTTGTTAATTCATGTAATTTTCTGGTGTGAAATAAAGAGTTTTTATGTTATGTAATGTTATGGAAATAATAAATATTTCATTTCTTCGAGTGAGAATCTAACCCACGAACTGTCGCAATTACACTTTGTGCCCCTGCGCCACGACTGTCTTTGTATATATTTAGAGATAGATAGATATATAAAAGATATATGTCTCTGTAATTCATAGATACTATTTTTCAATTAATTTAATGATTATATTGTATATAAACATTTAATTCATTGAAAAATTATGAGGCCAGTCGTGGCGCAGTGGCACAGGGTGTGACTGTAAAATCGACTGGTTGTGGGTTCGATCCCCACTCGAGGAAACAATATATTTATTAACAATTTTTTTATTTTCATTTCTTAGCTCTGGTATAAAGGCAAAGCGCGGTGTTGAGTACCGCCACTCAACACGCAATGTCTCCAGAACTTGGCGGAAAGTGGGGAACGGAGTGTCTTAACACTAGATTTCCTTCTGCCTAACCTCCTTTTTTATATATTATTATACCTTATGATGCTTTATTTTCCTGATCTTAAAAGAAGATTATAAGAAAACCAAAATATAATGTATGTGTATTGTCTACGTAAATATATCGACGTATTTTAAAGCGGACGTCACAATATTGTTTATTAGTAAGAAATTAACTTAATTTTCGATTAATATTATAAAAAAAAATCTAAAATATAATGAAGTGCTTAATCGATAGAACCATATTGTGGGATAACGTTTTATATAGAGAAGGAACTTGGTATTCCATTGATTCTTCGTGATGGTGCAAATCTCACTGTCGGAGTAGGGGCTTGTGGTCCAAGTGTAGGGACCCCTTTAAATTCCAAATGAACACTCGCTTCAATTGCGAGAGCTCCTGTCTTTTCCTACATAATATAACCAAACCGAAAGTATATGACTTCTAAAGATATTAATGTACATGTACACACAAATATTAGTGTTTCGTGTTCTTAGATTTTTGTACTTTTGTGTTCTTGGATACTAAATGAATATAAATATAATTATTTTATAATTAGTTATATTTTTTTAATTCAGAAATTGGGAAGTCAAGTTTGTTTACCATTGATCAACTATTCATTATGTTCCTCAATGACGATACATTTGCATTTCCTCGCTTTGCTTTTTCTAACGAGAGAATGCACGGCGTTAAATTCCGCCACTTCACACAGTGCCTCTAGAAGGGGTGGAAGTGTGTTGAGTGTCTTAACACTAGATTTCCAGGTTTCCCTTACTACCTATACTACAGCTGCAGCCTTATAAAATACGATTATATTACTCGAATGCGTGAGATAATCGAATTCTTTTGCTCTCACGAAATCAGCCATATTGTTCGAAGTTTTCCGATTAAAAATATTTTTTTATTATTTTATTTGTGTCTTTCTCTTTATTTATTATTTCTCATGGAGAATTTGGATTTTAGTACATATATATATATATATATATTTTTTACCTTCTGTTTAAAGTTCTTTATCATTAAATTCAAAATACTACATACTACTGCAAATGTTTCTAAAATTGGCGTACAGTGGGATACGGAGTGTCTTAACAATAAATTCTCTCTGCCTACCCCTATTATTTGCGGGAGACAGCGTCAAGAAAGCTGAGAAAAAAAATAAGACCATTTTTTGCTAAACATAAATAGCATACAGCTTTCTCTTCCTATTTTGAAAGTAAACTGAAGTTTTAAATAATTTCAAACTATTGTATATTACAATTGGCAAATCGTGGCGCAGGGCCTAGTGTTAAGATGCTAGATGCTTGCGACTGTAAACCCAGGTGGTGAGTCATCTTAACTCTAGGTCTCATCCCAGGGTCCTTCTGCCAACCCTGCTATGTGCGGGATACAGCGTGAACCTACATCCTTTATTCATTTACATTATTGTAAAGTAATATAAGAAGTTGAGGCCAGTCGTGGCGCAGTGGCACGAAGTGTGACTGTAAAACCGACTGGTTGTGGGTTCGACCCCTACTCGAGGAGATGAAATATTTACTTAAATTTATATTTCCATTCCTTCACTCTGGTGTCGAGAGAAAGCGCGGCGTTGAGTTCTGCCACTCAATACGCAATGCCTCCAGAATCCGGCAGTGGGGAACGGGAGTGTTTTAATACTACGTTCCCTCTGCCTACCCTCCTGTGTGCGCGATACAGCGTGAGGCTGTTGTGATTTTAATATAATAACTATGTATTAATTGCCAGTGTGATGATTGAAAAGATAAAAGAAAAAAAAATAGGTGAAATAAAAAATTATGATATACCGACCGAGAAGAAGTTTATTGTTTCTTATAAAACATGAAAACAACATTATTTTAAATTAAACATTTTAGTTTTAATTTATTTATAAAAGTAATTAATATCGGTTTCGATGTCATTAATGCAAGACACATTCCCGATAGAATCGCTGTATGCTAATTACGTAATTATTATTATAATAATGTGAAGTTTATTTCCTGTTTATATTACACAGGATATGAGTTGAGCTTTCGACCTACAAGGGGACGTGTCGCTTTTTATTTGTTTACTAATCGGAGACCTGTCGTAGCGCAGTTGGTACAAAGTGTGACTGTAAACGCGATTGGTTGTGGGTTCGATCACCACTCGTAGGAATGAAATATTTATTTATATTTCCATTTCTTTTGCTCTGATGTCGAGGCAGAATTCGGCGGAAAGTGGGTAACGGATTTCTTTTAACACTAGGTTCCCTTTGTCTACTCTGCTGTGTGCGGTATACAGCGTGAAACTGTTTTTTTTATTAATCGGTACATTGTACTAGCTACAGGATCGGCTTATTAGCGGACTGCTGTGAATAATATTTAAAAATAATCGTATAATGTAATGTGTATTGTGCCATAATTGGCACGTTTGAATTAAAAAATATATGTTATAATTTTTCATACAAATTTCCTAGTAAAATTCTTTTTCCTTAATTCTCTGTTTATTGTAACATTTTTATAGTAAACGACTTTGACATTTTGTCAATTTTATACCTATACAAATGTTGAAATGACTAAGCTGTAAATGTAAAATTATTGATTGTAAATGTAAAATTATTGATTGTAAATTTGAGGCCAGTCGTGGCGCAGTGGCACAAAGTGTGACTGTAAAACCGACTGGTTGTGGGTTCGATCCCCACTAGAGGAGATGAAATATTTACTTAAATTTACATTTTCATTTCTTCGCTCTGGTGTCGAGGCAAAGCGCGGCGTTGAGTTCTGCCACTCAACACGCAATGCCTCCAAAATTCGGCAGAAAGTGGGGAACGGAGTGTCTTAACACTGGGTTCCCTCTGCCTACCCTGCTGTGTGCGGGATAAAGCGTGAAGCTAATTTAATTTTTTTTTATTGATTGTAAACGCGACTAGTTGTGGGTTCGATCCCACTCGTGGAAATAAAATATTTATTTAAATGTATTCCCATTATAAGCTTTTCCATTTCTTCGCTCTGGTGTCGAGGCAAAGCGCAGCGTTGAGCTCCGCCAGTTTACCGCTCAGCACGCAATGCTTCGATAATTCGGCGAAAAGTGGGGAACGGAGTGACTTAACACTAGGGTATCTCTGCCTACCCTGCTGTGAGCGGGATACAACGTGAAGCTGATTTTCTATAATATATAAAATTTTATTATAATAATACATGGTTATAAAACTATTGAATCACTATATCCTATTTACAATTTCCAATTTATAGTAAACTATAATTATATAACTAATAGGTTCACAAGCGGCCATTACGTGAAGAAGAAATAGCTGCAATATGTGAGGGTGTCGTCTGTGGCCTATCGTACTTGCATAGTCTTGGTCGTATCCATCGTGATATCAAAGCTGGCAACATTCTACTGACGGAAAATGGCACTGTGAAGTTAGCTGACTTCGGCAGTGCAAGCATAAAATGTCCAGCAAACAGCTTTGTCGGTACTCCATATTGGATGGCACCTGAGGTGATACTAGCCATGGATGAAGGGCAGTACGATGGAAAGGTATTTTTATTTGTAGTATTATTAAAAATTGTATTTTTTTTTAAATAATTATTTGTCGACATAATTTGGATTTTTATTACGAAAGTGTGAGTTTTATTAGATATAATAATGCACTAGTAGTGCTATATTCTATTTCGTCTATCTATCTTCTTTGATTTTGTATTAATTTTAAATTTTGTCAACTTTCAGGTGGATGTATGGTCACTCGGTATAACTTGTATCGAGCTGGCAGAGAGAAAACCCCCTTATTTTAATATGAATGCTATGTCTGCTCTCTATCACATTGCACAAAATGACTCGCCTCCATTACAAGTAAGTTACATGTGTTTTCGCACATAGAAAAACAAATATGTTGACTTCCAGCTTCCTCTTCATATATAAGGCTGAGAGGAGGCTAAGGATTTTTTAAAAAAGTTTAATGCTGCATCCTGCACAAAGCAGGGTACACAGAGAAAACCCAAGGACGTAGTGTTGAGACACTCCATTCCCTTTAAGTCTCTTCTGTTCCCCGTGTTCCGCCGAATTTTGGAGACATTGCGTTTTGAGTGGCGGAACTTAACACAGTGCTTTAAGCTGTCACCAGAGCAAATAAATTAAAATATTCAATACTTTATCTCCTTAGTGCTAGGACGATTTTACGGACAATGGACTCGATAGACTCGATTCGACTTCTAAATTTTTAAACTATTAACACATCCACTTCACAGGCGCCAGAATGGACGGACACTTTCCGATATTTTGTTGAAGCTTGTCTCCAAAAGAATCCTCAAGATCGGCCCTCCTCTACCAAGCTTCTCTCCCACCCATACATAACGAGGCCTCGGTCACCCAATGTACTGGTGGACCTCATACAGAGGACCAAGGCGGCCGTACGAGATCTGGACAACCTGAACTATAGGAAAATGAAGAAGATATTGATGGTTGATGCGGATAATGAAAGTGCAATTGGTAAGTTTGACAAAAAAAAAATAGTTTAACTTTTTATATATTTTTGTAGCTTTATTCTTACGTGTAATGGTTACAAATATGAAATAATATTACAATACTTTCTTATAAAGGCTAACCTTATAAAAGTATATACTATTATTTTATTAAGTTTATCTGGAACTCTATTAGTACAGAATACAAAATGAATTCTTCCTTTTTTATAATATAACTAATAGTTTCACGCTATGTCCCATACACAGTAGGGTAGGCAGAGGAAATCTAGTGTGAAGTGTGAAACATACCGTTCTCCACTTTCCGCCGAACTATGGAGGCATTGCCTGTTGGGTAGCGGAACCCAAACGCCGCACTTTGCCTCGACACCAGAGTGAAGAAATGAAAACATAAATTTAAATAAACATTTCATTTCTTCGAGTGGGGATCAAACCCACAACCAGTAAGATGCGCACTTTGTGCCCCTGCGCTATGACTGGTCTCATAGTTCATACTTCTTATTTTAAATTTAAAAACAAAAAACTTTAATGTGCATTTACAATACGAGGGTAATTTTATAATTTAATCTTCCAGGCGATAGTGAGGAGACAGCAGAAGAGCGCTCGGGCGGTGACAGCTCCAAGTCAAACTCCGCTACTTCAGAACATAGTGCAGCGGGCGCCTCTAGCCAGAGTTCATCTTCTGGAAGCTTGAGAAGGCGGCGACCGGTAATTAAACTAAATAAACAAATTAGCCATTATCGAGGCTGGTTGTGAGAAATTACCTAGAATTAGGCGGAAAGTGAGATATAATTGTAATTAAAATAAGAATTTAACGTCAAACTTTATCTTGGCACCGGATCGAGGAAATGATAGTAATTTATTTTGCAGTGGGAATTGAAAATAGTAGTTATATATTTTATAGTACGACGTTGTTCCACTGTGCCACAACTGCCTTATAAATAATGTTCCATGCAAATGAAATATAGAGGTTTTCCATATTGTGTTTAGTTTTAATAATATTATTTATGATTTCGTATTATTTTATTAGTTTATGTTATTTTTTTTATTGTTTATGTTTTTTTTTATTATAATTGTTTTATACAAACCAAACTAAACAAATACAAAATTGACAACTCCTGTACCATTTACAGCTGAACGCAAATCACCAAAACCAGCAACAGCCGACATACCAGCAATACAACCACCAACCAGCCCACTCCGCCAGGTACCACATCACTTGCATAAACTAAACCATTGTAAATAGATAACATCAATGATTATTCTATGTATTATTGCTTTACCTACTGCTTTTTGAAATCAATTATGTCTGTTTTAGAAATCTATTCTTTCCTTTTTCTTTTTTAACTCTTTACTTTTAAAAAAAAAAAAACAATTTTTCTATTTATAATGGATTCACTATTTTACTAACCAACTCATCTGCACTAACACCCAAACCATCACACTTTGTTCATTTTTTGCTTTAATTATATTTTAAATATTACGCATGCACTATTAAATCGATAGAAATATCGAACTTTTATAAAGTAGCGGCACAGCGTCTGACTGTAAACGGGACGGCTGTGGATTCAATTCCTGTTTAAGGGAATGAATTTTTTTTTTATTTCGTTGCTTCGCAAAAAATAATCCGTTTCCCTATTGAGGTGAGAATCGGAGTGTCTTAACACTAGATTCGCCCTGCCTCCCTTCATATGTGGCGTAAAGCGCGGCGTTAAGTTGCGCAATATCTCGAACGTAGGCGGTAAGTGAGCAACGCAGTGTCTTATTAACACTGTTTCTGATACTTAAAAATGAACTTGTTTACACAAATGATCACGCTTGCCTCATCTTATACGCACCTCACGCATTAGTTAGACCTCTTCCTTTCAGAGCAAGCAAGGGTTGGCTTTACTCATGTTGCTGTTTCATACGCAGAGACAGCGAGTCGCCGGTCCCGGGTTCACACGACGACTACGTTAACAGGGAAGTATTACGGGACTACGCGAACAGGGACTCGTTGTGTGACGATTACGGCGATGATTATGCGAATCGCGAAGCGATAAGAGAGGCTCAGAGGGAACGAGAGAGGGAGAAACAGGCGAATGAGTACAGGGAGTACGTGAACGCGCCGTCGACCTGGCAGCAGGACAGCGGTGATGATAACAGGAACACTCAGCGTAGACAGTCGCATAGAGGTTAATTGTTTTTTTTATTTGTTTTGTTGTTATATCGTTATGATTGTAATGTCACAATAATGCGCGTTGTATTCCGCAATTTGAAAATCAAATTTTCCGATATGTGACAGAATGTGTATAACTGAGTTTATTGAAACTTTACTTCTTTGAGCATACCCTGCTGCTGTGAAAGAGGAGTGAAACTAGCTTCATAGATATGATAGATTCAAAAATGTCATTAGTCCAGATAGAAATGAAATTAATAGTCTTATATTCCATTTGAGGAATTTAATATTTGCATTTTTTCGCTCTGAAGACGTGCAACGCGCGGCGTCGAGTTTCGCGACTCAACACGCAATGCCTCAAGAATTCGGAGGAAAGTGGGGGAAGTCTTAATGAGGAGCGTAATGTCTAATACCTACAGTATGCTGTTATGGTGTTTAGCAAAAAATAAAGAAACGACACTTTACCATATGTTTGTTATTTCAGGCGTTAGCAATAATGTGTCAGCCGCAATATCTCTGGTATCAGAGCACGGCGCGAACAACTTTGCTACGATACGAACCACCAGTATCGTAACGAAACAGCAGAAAGAGCACAATCAGGTAATTTTTAGACCATTTTTTAGACCATTGTTTTTCTAACATTTTTATATACATTTCCTCGATACATCTACGAAATATATATTTTTGAAATTGAATTCTTAATATGTCAACTTCAAGACACTGACAAACCACACGTAAGACGCTTAGTTTTAAAAAAAATCAATAAAAAGGGTATGAATCTAAATGTGACGGTTGCGGGTATGATTCCCACAGCGGGTAAGGAATTATTTTAATTTTCTCTATCTGGTAACAAGAGAAAAAGTGGCAAACCGTCGTTTAATACGAAATGTCTCAGAAATAATACACTAGAATCTCTGCTTTTCCTACTTTATGTGAGATAAACGTATATTTTTTAGTTCACGTAAAAAATATATTTGTTTGAAAAAAATGTTCGTCCATTCTAACCCTATATTACACACAAATGTTTACAGGAAATGCACGAACAAATGTCTGGCTACAAACGCATGCGTCGCGAGCACCAGGCCGCTCTCCTCAAGCTGGAGGAGCGCTGCAAGGCGGACGTGGAGGCGCACAAGGCGCAGCTCGACCGCGAGTACGACTCGCTGTTGCAGCAGCTTTGTAGAGAACTGGAGCGGCTGCAGGTTGGTTGTGGAAATAGAAATTAAATGATAATGAAACAAACTCCTTTGTTATTGTGGTTGTGGTTTTGATCCACTTTAATTGCATAAAATGTGTCATTGGATTTTGCTGAAAAGTGAAGACAACACACACACACAATCACATACGAACATACACTTTATTGAGCTTAGATTAGGTTTTTTATGGAAAAAATTGAAAATTTTAAAGTGGACTACGACGATATATTAAGTATATTATAAAGATTATTTTCTACTTCAGACAAAACACGTGCAAGAATTAGAGAGAAAGCAAAAACAAAACGCAGCTGCCGAAAAGAAGCTCATAAAAGATATAACAGCTCGTCAAGAACAAGAGAAAAAAGCGTTCGAGACACAACGCAAGCGCGAATACAAGGCTAACAAGGAGAGATGGAAAAAAGAACTTAGTATGGACGACGCCACGCCTAAACGGCAAAGGGATGCTACATTACAGTGAGTGTTAGAACTGTGCATAATCTTTTATACTATAATCTAAAACTATTAGATATTTATTTTTATTCATTATGACAGATAGATAACTATTTCATCAGTTTAAATTTCATAAGGATTATATTAGTATAAATTTTGTTGATGATATCTTAAATACTTATGTTGAGAAAACCAATGTTTATGTAAAAGATTGTAAACTCAATAAATCCATTACTATAGATGTTACAGACAAAAAAATTGTAATTTCAGTAATTTGCATCAAAATTAATACGATATCAGTATACTTTTCTTATTTTGATCTTGCTAGATCTTTTCTTCTCTCAAGAATAGTGCTAATATTCGTCATTTGGCAAGAGAAAGTCTCTTGCCAAATGACTGACTCTCTAATTTCTCAGCATATATTCCTTTCGTATGTGTATAACAATTAAAAATATTATACTATCCTCAGGTCCCAAAAGGATAACCTCAAGCAGGCGGAGGCGGTCGAGGAGGCGCGACTAGTGCGTTCCCAACGCGAGTACCTCGAGCTCGAATTGCGACGGTTCCGACGGCGTCGTATGCTCGCTCTTCATCACAAGGAGCAGGAGTTGCTTAGAGAGGTAGAATAAACGTTAAATGAAGCTAACCGTCGCGTATATAATTAGGCCCCGCTCTTGGCTGATGTGCCACGACATCAATGGTTGGAGAGATAATTTGTCAATTTTCCTAGTCCCATTGTAAAATAAATAATGTCAACCAAGAAAGATAAGTTATATGTATTTAAGTGTTGATTTATTTTAAGTATATTGTTACTTTTAGGAGTTAAATAAGCGACAGACGCAATTAGAGCAAGCTCATTCAATGCTTCTTCGTCACCATGAAAAAACGCAAGATCTAGAGTACAGGCAACAGAAAGGAGTGCATTCGTTAAGGTACTAGTTTTTATTGATAACCTTCTTCATTACGAACGTAAAATGTTTGGTAAATTACTTTTTTCATATAATAATATTCATGATATATCGTTTCTATAAACTTTATAATCATAAACGAGGTATAATATACACCCCTTTTCGTGTCTCAATTTGGTTCTAAGGTCTTGAGAAACCAAAAAAAAAATACATATTTATATTAACAGTAAACATATAAATTGCATTTAAATGTACATTTTCAAATTTTGTGCGTTGACACTTTGTTTACAAGACCATAACTTACAAGATTTCATATTCTGGCGGATGCTGATTTTTACAAAAACAGATGAAATAATAACAATTTGAAATTTCTGATATTTTTATATTTTTACGTACATTTTGTTATTTTATGAAATACACTTAAGTTATGAGTACTATATAATCAGTCCTCAACACATCAACTACAGTTAATCAAATATATACAGGGAAGAGCAACTGGCCAACCAGCACGCAACGGAGTTGGCGAACCAGCGCGATTATATGCAGCGCGCTGAGCACGAACTGCGCAAGAAGCACGCGTTGCAGCTCAAACAGCAACCTAAGAGCTTAAAGGTATATTTATTAATTATATTAGCGGGCTCGGTAAATTGAAATATGAACTCTTCAAAATATGGATCAAAAATTTTTTATCCAGATGTAGAAGTGCAGTGAAAAATTATATATATAAATTATGTCGTCTAAAAATTGTAAATTGTTAGTGTTGCTCGTGCAATCTCACATATGGATGTTGAGCCAGTAACCATCGCGTGTCCACTATAGGCCAACTGTGCTATAATAGTAACATCAATTTTTTTATATATATATTTTTTTAAATAGAAACTTATGCGATTAAAACGTTTTCTTAATTTAATTTCATTATTTTCATTATCTGTATCTGAGCTAATCCATATAGAGTAATATTGTGTAATATTTTTTTACACAGCAAAAAGAAATGCAAATTCGCAAACAATTCCGTGAAACCTGCAAGATACAGACGCGCCAGTACAAAGCACTCAAAACGCAGATTTTACAAATGACTCCTAAGGTAATATACCTTTAATTTATTTGTAAATAACTCATAAGCATTATTTATTTATAAAAACACTATCTGAATTGTTATTATTATCTTAATCAATACTTTTATATATTGAAATGGTAAAATTAAGTTGAAGTATCAATAATATATTTAAAAAATTGTGTTATATATTAATCTCTAGGAACAATAAATGAGAAACTGTTTATTGCTTTCCACCGAATTTAAATATAATTTGAGTGGGGATTGAACTAATAACCAGAGCCAAATCAGATGCTGTCCCTCTATGCAAAGTGAATGTGATGTAATGAATTATAGTTGTCTATATATGTTTGTTATATTGTTACAATTATTCTGTTATTCCAAAATTCTAAAACTTGAATATTATTCTTTAGGAGCAACAAAAGGAAGTAATAAAATCGCTCAAAGATGAGAAACGTCGCAAATTAGTTCTCCTTGGTGAGCAATATGATCAGAGTATCAGTGAGATGTTGCAGAAACAAACTGTCCGGCTTGATGAGAGTCAAATGGTAAACATTTTTTTTTATTTTGTTTTTTTATTTTTATTTTGTCTGTTTACTGGTTTAAAAAAAATATGTATATTTTTGTATTTTGTTCCAAATGATTAATTTACGTAATATTACAATAGATGGAGTGCCAACAACTCAAGATGCAACTAGTCCACGAGCTGGACATGCTAACGGCGTACCAGAGTAAGAGTAAGATGCAAGCCGAGGCGCAACGCAACAGGGAGCGGCGTGAGCTGGAGGAGCGTGTTGCTGTACGGCGGGCGCTTTTGGAAGCGAAGGTACTTTTTTTAATAATTTTTTTTTTTTAATTTCAGTGTTATTATTATTATTATGCTATGTACGTTTCGCCTTAACTTTGTTTTAAATAAGTTCTTAAAATTATGTTTACATAGATTGAAAATAAGTCTACCACATATGGTTAAATATATTTCCGACATTTCCATGTTTGCAAATACGATGTATACTGTATACAATGAGAATGAAAGTACTTTACATATATATAAACGTTACAAGAACTGGCCGTTACCTACAGAGAAAATAAAAACCTTAAATCTTTTCCTTATGTTTGAAAGTTAGCGAGAAAGTATGTGACAACGTAAAGACAATTACTAACTACAATACAATAGTTTATACGTAACTTTATAAAATTGAACAGATGGAGTCGGAGTGCGCGCAGTTCGTAGCGGAGCGGGCCGAGCGCACGCGGATGCTGCACGAGCGCCACGAGCGGGAGCTCGAACACTTCGACAGCGAGAGCGCACGACTTGGCTTTAGGTACGGTATATTAGTACTTTATAGACAAAATAAGTTAAATTAAAATGAAATTAGCATTCCATGGCTGAGTGTCGTTTTAGCAGAATGAGGATCTCAAAGCAGTCTCGACCCAAGTCTATATTTAAAAATAGACCCTTTTAAATGCGCATCAACGCTCCTCAACCGACCCAGCTCCTGTTAAAACCAAAATGAATTTTGAAATGATTCTATTAAAGCAGTATTATATACGTTTGTGTAAGACACTAAATTCATGATTTAGTCTTTGAACTTTTCTTACCCATTGCTATATTGTGAGAAAAAAAAATCTTAACTTGATAGATTATATTCTAATTCAAGTTTGGTGGAATACTAACTCAGAACAATAACAAACAGTATAGAGTATACATTTGCGCATTCATCAAACATACTTGAAGTCTAAACTGGACGAAATTATAGAATAGGTTTTAGGTATACATTCATTTTAATTTCTATTAGTTCCATTTCTATTTTTCTTTAATAATAATTACAGTGCAATGGCGATTGCGGAAGGAAGCCGAGAAGGTTACGGCGAGGAGGAGCAGTCGCTATCGGGCTCCATGTTGTCGCTTGCCCACAGCAATTCCTCGGCCAGTTTTCCAGCGGGCTCACTTTAAATCATCACACGCCAATAGTGTTGCCAGATATTAAAAATAACAGTCTAATGTTACACAACTCTGACAACCTGTTCATTGAAAATGTAATAATTATTTAATTGTATTCTGTGGAGGCGCACCTGCCAACATTTATTACAAAGCTGTAGTTAGATGACAATCGCAGAGATGGCCATGTCATAATATATATTGGATTGCTTAAATTCATTTAGGCCACACTGTAGTGATGGACTGCAGTTTTGTATTATGATATTCCAAAACACATTCGTATATCACATACCCATATCCCATACAATAACAATCTCATGTCATACATTCTGCCCAGTTAGTGCTGTCGCTACTAGTGTCTAGTGACAATAGTACGTAGATATAACTCACTTATATAAAAAAAGTGTCTCATGAGTTCGCAACACTATTTAAAAAAAAAAAACATATTTAGCCATAAGATTTGTTAGGAAGAATAATCGAATGATTTTAATGGAAGTGAATTTTGAATATGCTGATTACTGTGTTTTGTATTCGTACACAGCCGATGTGTACCGAATGAGAAATGTTTATTTTTTAGTGCAATTGTAAATTAAAATATATTATCTTGTCTGCTTCACTTACCCTATGTACATAATGTACGCGATGTTTTACATGTTAGTTGTGTTAGAATGAGGTAATAAATACTTAGAAACTGTAGATACTTTTGTAGCTATATGGCTCATTGTTTGTTTAGCGCAAAGTTGTTTTAGGAACATGTAACGAAATATTTGAAAAAAATAAATGTAATAATTTAAGGCGGTGCCTGTGTTAATTGCGAGATGGACGACTGCTGTCTAACCTGTCTTAAAAAAAATAAATAGAATATTAGAATAAATAAATAGGTATGTCACTATAGCAATTTCTAAGTAACATATTGTATAAATTGCCAAATAAAATATATTTTATCTGTCGTCAAAATCTAAAAGTATCTTTGATATCTATTGTTTTGTATTATAGTAATTATTAATAATAAACAAAATGCACAATAATACACGAGCGATGTCTAATCGTTGGTTTCCCTAGCCCCTGCTCTAGATATATATATATATATATATATATATAAAGATATTCCATTCAATTATTTAAAATAAAAATAATTATCACTTCTAGCGGCAGCGCCTCATTTCACCCCTTTTCATTTGGTATTGAGACTGTAAAGCCCTCCCGTTATTGCTTTGTCATTTCATTCAGGAACTAATCATTCGAGTTTACTCTCTCCGTCGAACTGAGGGCCATCCAACAAATACGCTATAGGATTTATATTTTTTACTTGTCATCAGCTGGTCATATTTCTAAGACCACCGCCGCTGATCTTGTATAACGTCACATATTTTACAATTAGAAATTACCAAATTAAAACTGCAATTAACAGGTATATATTGTGATATTGTGTATATTATATATGAAAAATGTGGAATTCAGGTCTCCTCTCACCAAACGAGCCTCGTACGCCATAAATTTCACAGTTCGTCGACTCTCTCTCCCATTCCTTTTGCATTATGTATGGATGGCCCCTATAGGCGTTAATGCCAACATGAGTTTGTGTATTTGTAAATAAATCTCGTGATAACAGCAATACAGTCTAGTTATTGCTTATTTATACTATTATTTAAAATATATATATCTCTTTTGTTATATTATATTTTCGTTAAGTCTTCCATAAATACGACAGTATTTGATTAAGCCAATAAATAGGAACCGGGAGGGCGTTTCCTATATAACATATTAAGTTTGTAGCACTCTAAATTTATTTTATAAATGAACGCTGTGGTGTTTCTGACACTAAGATAGATATTTAATTTGTTATGTTAAATAATATATTATTACATGCATGACATACAATAATTAAATCAAAATAAATTATTTAACATTTGTTTGTATTGGAATATTTTCTTTATGAAACTTTTATTAATATGAAAAATAAAATGCAACACATAAAAGAAAAATGGACAATTTAAATATATTTTTATCAGTTTATGTATATTACAAGTCACATTTTAATACACTGTGACCATAGGTTTATTTTTTTTATTAAACGTTATAAACATTGAGTTTTATAAATGCATTAAAGGATCCAGGAAAAATGTTTTAATTTAAAATATCAATCTATGTATATTATTGCTTATATAACTGCTTTAGTGTCAAAGATGCAGTTGCTGGTGTAAATGATATTTATAGGATAATATGATAAGTTGTTCGCGTTTGCCGAGAGGATGGTTCAATGTAACAGTGGAGTGAGCATGAGACGCTTTTATTAGAGTTTTACTAGACTTCGCTCTGTTTGTTTATATTAACAACAACTTTTGCACTATATGTTACCAAATTGTACCGACGTCGATCGTTTTACTATTGTGACTGAACTAAACCGAAAATTTCACACGTTTCTAGCAAAAAATAATAGTTTTTTTTTTAATTTAATAATTTTTGCACAGTTTTAGTTAGTGTTAAATATTTACATAGTAAATTATTGTTTTAGTTTTTTTATGTATTCGATTTTAAAATTGACGTAATTTTTTACAATATATTTTTTGCACCCTAGTTGCGATCAATTCTTTTGTAGATTTTGCATATGGGACAACGATAAGTCGAACATTCACAAAGTTAGGCCGTCCATCTTGTACTGTGCACACTCCATATAAAGGCAGAGCGGAGTCCAGTAGTAGGCATTATTTAAATTATGATACTAGCACTTTCGATCTACTCTTGTATAATATGTAGTCTATCGTAAGTTTCTATAGTGATTTTAGCTATTTTTTTTCCATCTTGATCCATTCTTATCAGATAATTCAAGATTGAAAAATTCCTAAATAGAAAAAAAATAATAATAAAACCTTGGAATGGTATAAATCTAAGATAAACTTCGTAGTGTAACCGGGAATTGAGCTTAGTTTCCCCACGGTGAGTGAGCCGCCGACCGCGCGCCCCTACACGCTGCGACTATCGAACAGAGATATATTATTATTTATAATATTAGATAGTCAAAATTATTATATTCATATCATTAGTTTATAATTTAGGCGTTATTTTTACATATATGACTATGTTATTTTTTTTTTATACAATATTAATTTGCGTTCGATCTGAACTAGATATAAAGGTTATCCAGTCAGATCGTTCCTGAAGCGGTATGACGGTATCTATCGATTGCGATAAATATATTTTTTAAATTTTATAAGTGACACGCTTTATTGTACGAAAAGAGCAGGTGCTGTTGTATGTCGTATGACTGACTGCCATTTATAATTTGTAAATATAATAATATATATATGAATATGTATAATGTATGAAGCGAAGTACGAGATTTGCCTTACGGTGGCGGTGCGCGTCGGCGGCCTGTACATAGTCCACTACTATACTATATATAGTACTTGCTTGTTTGTTTGTTTGTTACTTCTGTGAGGCGCGTGCGTGTGCGGTAAACAGTGCTATTTTGTTCTTTCTTTAAATTAGTCTTCTTAATACATTACTGTATTTTCGACTAAGCTTACCAGTCATATGTATAGGCGAATACATATTATTATTTAATTTAACGAGGATTTTAGTCATAAATATCCAAATTTAGTTAATTATTATTATTTGTACTCTTTTTTTTTATTATTTCTCATGATAATTTTGTAAAGCGATCACGAGATATGATCTCTATCTCGATGTTTATCGTATCCCTGAGTGGATTATTATTTAGATATTTCAATATTCCATAAGTATGTCAATGAAAATTAATATAAAATATTAGGTATATATTTTAATATTTTTGACAATAACGTCTCTACACAAGGTTTGATTTTTTTTCTTATAATATATAATATGTATTCCTTGTGAGTTTCCGTTTGTTCGATGTGTAAACATCTCTTGTACGACACCTATATATACTAGGCTTTACTCGACCCTCATCACGAGCTGACCAAAATTAATGACAATAATATATAGACAGCCTAACCAAGACTCGTCATCTGGTCTCCGTACTGTTTTAACAGAGGGCCCACGCGTGATAGTGCAGCGGTGGTAAAAAAATATATTATTTATTAAATTATGTAATCATTATATTTTCATTTTCTCTGAAACGTGTATATGTATGTGTGTTAGTTTTTGTAGACAAACAAAATGACAGACAAATCTATGGTCCGCAGGTAAAGTATCGAAAGTGAAAAATCACGATTTTTTATTACTTTTTTTGAACTAGTATAAAGTGTAGTTTTAATGTTTTTTTTTTTTTTTCAAAATTTCAAGTAAATAATATTATTGAGACTAACATATAATCGAAAACTACCCATGTTAGTAGTTCAAAACAATTTTCCACTTTTCATACTTTGCCTAGGGACCGTTCAAATGTTGTAAATTCTACAATTTATCACAACGAAATTTCATGCAGGTGATATATTATATATTGGTCGACTTCGTTAGCTGTGTAAGTTCAGTGATATTTTTTTATATCTGTATATATATATATATATATATAATATATATATATATATATATATATATATATATATATATATATATATATATATATATATATATATATATATATATATATGTAGTGTAGTAATATATAAACATTTTTATACGCGGAAGCATTTAGTATCTCTAACGCCACCGTTGTCACACTACAAAGGCAAATTCGTAGCAATATCTGGGAGTGAAGCACTAAGGAATTGAAAATGTAAGCTGTAGCTTTGCTCGAGTGCGTTAGACGATTGGTACTTAAAGCTAGGCAAGTTAGGCGAGTAGCATTTTATCATTGTCACAGTGCCTCTGGACGAGCCACGCGGTCACTTGTTAGCCTAAAATCCAAAAATCCCGACTAGTGGTAATTTAATCGACTAAAACGTCAATATAATCGATTAAAATCTTTATTTAATCGATTACAACATCAAATATAATCGATTCCAACGCGAACATGATGGATTAAAACGTCAATATAACCGTACAAATTAAATGGCTGCATCGGCGAGAGGTACAAGCGTAGTGTTTAGGTGCATCGGTCCTCCTCCAACCTCCCACCACTTGCTAGTTGGACTAAGAATGTTTATTAATCATTATGTCGCGTGTGACGTAAAATAAATTATATATAAGTACCAAACTAGTAGATAGTGTTCACGTATTATGTAAATTGTAACTATAATTTTTTTTTTATATTTTACCATTATGTATATGTATAGTTATGGGACATCGCTGGTTTGAAAGTTACGCGCGAGGTGCGACGAAGTGCGAGGCGCGCTCGCGACGTCTCCCGCACTGTTGTTTTCTTTTAATTTTTTTTTGTTATATATTTAAATAACACAATCGACTTCTAGTTTTAATAATTATTATCATTAATTATTATATTGTAATATAATCTTATTAATGAAAAAATCAAACAAAATAAATAATAGAAAAGAAATTTATATGTTTATTTATTTAATTTTAATTTATATTTCCTTTTGCTTGGTTGTTCTCTTGAATTGTTGTGACAAGTAGTAAATCTGTTAATGTTACTGACAGTAGTTTAAACAATCCAAAATTGATAAATCAGTAAGTAGTACTTACTGATTATTCTACTGTTATTAATATCTAGATTTTTTATACGTCTTAATTATTTTAATTAAATATGACATAAAAATATTCAAATTATTTTTATTTTTCCCGCTCTGATAAGATAAAACTATGTTGAGTGAGCTTAGCGACGTACCACGTAATGTCTCCGAAATTAGATATTTTTTCTTTAGGATTCCGTACCTCGAAAGAAAAAAGTGGAAGCCTTAACATATCACGTTGTTGTCTGTATGTACATATGTCTGTCTGTTAAAATCATTCATATCTATATCACGTCGTGTTATCAAAACTGAAATTTATATCAAATATCCAGGTCTACGGCACTTTAAAGCACATAAAAACTAAGCTTCTAAGTCAACGCAATGAAAAGCATCGAGCGTTTATACCAAAGCTTGATTTTCATTAAATTTTTAAAAACATTTTTTATCTGCATTTTGTATGACATTGAAGTATTACTTTCTGTGTTGTGTACATTTATGAAATTCGGCAAGAAATAAGAAATACAATACAATTAAAGGAAAAAATAAAAGTATTTATAGATATAAAAATATATTTATATTACATATGAAATCATTTTAAACTTACATATATTTGTACTTAATTTCATATAAAATTAATGCATCACATCCACAAATTTAAATTTTACAGCTTTTATAGGCCATGATCGATAATAATAATGGTTCGGAACGCCGGTTGGCGATACCAATTCGCACTTGACCGATTTTTTATTAATATTGCATTTGAAAATGGATGATTTCAAAGGTAACAAATATTACAAATAGTGTTGTATTTTTAATTGAAATCCTTATAACAGATAGTAGGCGTACTTAGTAGGCGTACATAATCAAGATTCAAATTATTTTTTAATATTGTATTCAGGAGTCTCGAGGAGTCTTTTTTATTGAATAGATAATGTAGTGAGTCATTTCATATAGTCTTAAATATGTGTATACTTAATTGGAGGCGTCAAAGCGCCGTCATGGCAGAGTGGCACGTGTGACTAAACACGACGGATGGTGGTTTCGATTCTCACTCGGGGAAAGGAGTTATTATTTATTAATATTTACATTTTTTGTCTTTGGTAAAAAGGGAAAGCGTTGAGTTTCGCCAATACGCATGGCGTCCATGATTCAGAGGATAGTCGGGAACTGCAGCGTCTTGATGAGAACGGAGTGCTTTAGTAGATGCTGAACGCTGTGGCATGTATAGAAGGAGCATATGATCACAGCAACATCTATGTTTTGTTTATATTTCGATATTAAGAAATATTAAGATTCTATTAAATTACATTTATTTATAGAATAGGTAAGGAAAATATCGAGTAGTAGCTCTAAATGAAACTGCTTAACAGATATTACTATTATTGGAAAAAAATATATTTATTTACTGAAGCGTTTAAAAAGTGTAAATATCACTTTCCGACGAATTCTGCTGTCAAAAGTCGGAACTTAACGCCGCGCTTTGCCTTGACACCAGAGTGGAGAAACGGTAATATTAAATATTCCATTTCCGTGAGTGAGGAAGCGAGAGTGAACCGAACCCACGACCTGTCACGTTCACAGTCAGACTTTGTGCTATTGCGCCACGACTGGCCTCAAATTTAAAGACCTTATCATTTACACTTAAAAAGCAACGAATACAAGGTAAAACACCAACAGTAACATAGATACAAATAAATGTATTGTATAATACTTATTTAGAAAACGTATAAAATAGCGGGATTTGAACCCGCGCCTCCTGGAAACTGACCGACTAGGAACCGGCCGGATACGTTCAAATTTTTATACATTTTTTAAATAAGTGTTTTTCTTTCTTAAGTGTGGAATTATTCTTTATAAATTTATTGTATCTACTACTTATTACATCGCGTTTAAAATAAAAATGAAAAATATGTTTTTCCAAAGGAAACGTTAAACAGTATTTTATAGAGATATTTGTACATCAACATTAGCTTATTTATAACAATCGAAGGGAAATTGTTACAATATAATAATACCGTTTAATATAATTTATGTTATTATAAGCATATATTTATTTACCTCTTTTATAGTTTATTTAATTTATAGTGTGCTTATATAAATGGTCTGGAACGTTCATAATAGAAGGCGGGACACACCCAATCCCGCGTTCTTGCCCTAATATCTTTTGATTACACTTACTTAGACCACATTATGATGGTAGGTATCACCCGTTCACTCATAGGGTTGCCAGCTTTCTTTTGTTATGTAAGAAATTGTTTTGTAGAAAAAAAAAAATTAAAACGAAAGGTGGAGCAGTATTTGAGCATTTAAGGGATAGTTGTGGGTTCAATTTTACTCAAGGATCGATTTTGAATTACTATTTGGTGAAATAAAATGTGGCCTTGGGTCGTCATCAAACACGTGGGGCTTTCTATAGTTTGTCCTCATGTAAACAAAAGCCAAAGACAATAAGGAGAATAGGAGTGTGTTTTGTTAAAAGTAAATGTTGTTTTTTAAAGACCAAGAGAAACTACTTTTACAACATTTTGGGAATTAAAGAACAATATACTTTAATACGGGTTACAAATTTTTATTGTAAAGAAAAAAATACGACGCATTTTTGTATCTGTGCTATTTTATTAGGTAACATTTATGAAGAAAAGGATGATTGAGCTCGCAAACTTAAGTTTGTCAACTTTTATAAGTTGTACCATTCGTTGACCTACAATCCTGATAATAGATTGTACGGATGCCTCAGTGTCGAGACCGATTTGTACTTAACCGATTCTTTATATTTAATCTAAATGTATTTAAATATGTATATTTAGGTAGGTATCTATTATAAAAAAATATTATAAGTCCCAATTATTTAAAAATTAAATCATCTTCACGCTGTATCCCGCAAACAGCAGGGTCGAGGGAACCTAGTGTTAATTTCCCACTTTCCGCCCGAAATCTTGGTGGCATTGCGTGTTGACTAGCGAAACTCAACGCCACGCTTTGCCTCGACACCAGAGTGAAGAAATGAAAATATTAATTTAAATAAATATTTCATCTCCTCGAGTAGGGATCGAATCCACAACCTGTCGATATTGCAGCCTTCCATCCCCCCCTGTCCCTCTGCGCCACGACTGGCCCCAATTACAAATTTAACCATTACACCAAACAGCATAAAATCAGAAAAAACGATCCAACAAATTAATATATCATATCGTATTAAAATCAACGCATTCATAAAATAAATCATACAAAGCGACAAATATGTAATTTGTGACAGATATGCCAGCGGCCGCTGTAATTATATTTTCAATCAGTTCAAATCAATATGTATGAAATGGAAGGAATGGTATTTATGTTATTATTATGTCTATATTTACGAGCCGAGACAGCTAAATAAAAAGGCCTGTACGCAATAATGACAATGCGTTTATCGTAATTGTGGTACCACCAGCTGGTTGTAGTACCAGAACCAGATATAAGGGTCACTTGGGACCGTGTAGTAGTTAGTAATTCATTACGTTTTACATGAAAAGTTATCAATCTATTTTAAATGTGATATGTACTGTTGTTGTTGTGTTCCCCGTCTTCTAATAATAATCTGAAGTATTTTTTAGCATTTTTTAAAGTGTTATTCCACACTTAGGAAATAAAAATACTTATTTAGAAAACGGTAGGTTTCCAGGAGGCGCGGGTTCGAGTCCCGCTACGTTCAAATTCTTATACGTTTTCTAAATAAGTAATAATATGAAGTGTGATACAGCTGCGTCTGTCACGTTGTGTAGAAAGTTAAAGTACTTGTTTATTAAAAGTTCTATATTTAAATATTCGATATTACGTATATTCCTCTTTAGAACAGTATTTATTTGCATTATAAATAACAATATTAAAAACAAATGATACAATTTAACGTTTAAATAAATAGTCTGCACAAGGCCTTATATTAAAAGTAACAGTGTAAGTGGTACGAAAATCTAATTCCCCGATACAAACCTACCGCGCCCACTGCTGACGTTCTCTTTGTACGTTCAATAAGAAAATAATAGCCACTCTTCATTTTCAACAGTCTTCAAGATCGTATTTGAAATATAAAAGGTTATTTTTAACGTGGTTAATCCACACTTAGGAAAGAAATATATTTATTTAAAAAACGTATAAAAATTTCAACGTAGTAGGACTTGAGGAGGTTCCAGGAGGCGCGGGTTTGACTCCTGTTACGTTCAAATTTTTATACGTTTTCGAAATAAGTATTATGTAAAGTTAGTTCATGAGTCATTTTTCAAACTGATGATAGTTTTTTGTTCCGGCAGCCCAAGACTTGTCTATTTGTTGGTTGATTATTTTATAAATAAATCAGCTTCATGCTGTATTCCACACACAGCAGACACAGAGGGAACCTAGTATTGAGACACTCCGTTATATATTATTTTATGTTTTATTTTCTCTCGCCAAATGATAATTCTAAGCAATTATCTTTCGACGTTGCTCGATAGAACGTATGGCTTAATTGGTCAGCTTAGATGATTGGCACAGTTTCCAATAGGCGCGGGTTCAAGTCCCGCTACGTTCAAATATTTATGTGTTTTTAAAATAGTATGTTTGTTTTCTTGAAGTTGCTGTGCGCCACAGATTTTGATCGTTCTTTCTTAATTAACTTTTGATTTTTGTGAAGTTGATTAATAGATCGGTATCAGTAAAGTTCACTAAAACATTCTATATTTTATAAGTATATGATAATCTAATCACGGTCAATACTTCTAGATACAAAAAGGTAACAACTTAATTCAATTTTACGTGTATTACCAATTAAAATCTACTTTTAATACAGAACGACTCAGTCAACCTATAAATTTAAAGTTATGTATAAACTAGAAGCAATAAACGATAATGATTTTAAGTTAAACTTAATAGTTAACAATTCCAAATGCAATATTTAATGTTTAAGTATATTATATTAATTATACATTCGAAGTCTATATTTAATCAAATGTATCTTATAAATTTTAATTTTATAAGCTCCATATTTTTATATTTATTTGTTATAAAATTTCGTATGATTAATTACATTCGATATTTTATCATAGTAATAAAAATAAATAAATCAAATAAATCAGCTTCACACTGTATCCCGCACACAGTATGGTAGGCAGAGGGAACCTAATGCTAAGACACTCTGTTCCCCTCTTTCCACCAAGATCTGAAGGCATTGCGTGTTGAGTGGTGGAACTCAACGCCGCGCTTTGCCTGGACACCAGAGCGAAAAAATGTAAATAAATATTAGAATCCCTCGAGTGGGGATCGAACCCACAACCAGTCGATTCTACAGTCACACTTTGTGCCTCTGCGCCACGACTGGCCTCAATAATGTCAATATAGTAGTAGTTTTAACAATAAATTTTTATTATGTTACTTTACATACAAACGAGTTAGCTTAAGCATACCTTCCTATAGCATACTATTTACAGTTGATATAAACAAATAAAAATTTCTTGACAACTTCTGGAACCAAGTTCTGGAACAATTTGATTAAAAATTGTTTTACTTATTTATCACTTTTTGAAATACATTATTTTTAATCTCTCACCCTGGTTAGGCAAATTGAGGCGTTGAATTCCATCACCTAACACGGAACCGACAGAACGGAATGTCTTCACAATAGGAACTTGTATATGCGGTATACAATGTGGAACTGAAGAAAAAGGATAGCTTATCATACTTATATATTAAATCATCTCTATATTGATCTGTCTCTATCATTGTCGTTATATTTTATATTTTCTTCTGATCTCACTGCCTATCCTGTTGTTTGCAGAAAAGTGTGTGGCTTAAAAAATAATTTGGTTAAAACTTTCTCCTAAAAAGGAGAGCCATTTTATTTTTATAGCAGAAATTATAGTAGAATTATTAGGCCAGTCGTGGCGCAGTGGTACAAAGTGTGACTGTAAAACCGACTGGTTGTGGGTTCGATCCCCACTCGAGGAGATGAAACATTTACTTAAATTTATATTTTCATTTCTTTACTCTGGTGTCGAGGCAAAGCGCGGCGTTGAGTTCTGCCACTCAACACGCAAAGCCTCCAAAATTCGGCAGAAAGTGGAGAATCGAGTAGCTTAACATTAGGTTCCCTCTGCCTACCCTGCTGTGTGCGGGATATAGCGTGAAGCTAATTCTATAGTAGAATCTGCAACGTAGCCCAAATACGGTACAGGGTGACGTGTATTTAAAGAAAACATTCTGTTATTTTTGCCTGGTTTGTAGGAGTTGTGAACAGTGAGTATAGCTGTCAATATCTATCACTATTCCTTCCTGTTTGAACTCAAAACGGAAACTGATAGCAGTGCAACATTTGATGATAGTTTAAACCAATTAATGCAACTCCGGGGTGCACTGGAGCGTACACCACGCGACCCAAGAATGTCGAGTAATTACTAGTATGTGTAACAAGTGGAAAAAAAGGTGTAAAAATTGAAATTAAATATACATTATATTTACTTAGTAATATAAAAAATATAAATCAGCTTCACGCCGTATCCCACATACAGCAGGGTAGGCACAGGGTACTTAGTGTAAAGGCACTGCGTTGCCCACTTTCCGCCCAAATCCGGAGGTGTTGTGTGTTGAGTGGCGGAACTCAACGCCGCGCTTTTCTTTCGAGACCAGAGCGAAGAAATTTAAATATAAATTTCAATAAATATTTCAAACATAAAGTCTTTGATATATTTGCAAAAAAGACATATGTCAGATGTTCGATATCTTATCTAAATGATAATTTAATTTTGTTTTAGTTATAATTATTTTGTCTACTTGTTTCTTACGTCCTACATTGTAAACATCGTATAGACATTTAAATTGAAAGCCTTCGCGATTTTGATATTTAAACGTAAATAATATTTTTTAAATAAACATTTTTTTCCTTAAAATTTTACACACGCTAGTCGTGGCGCAGGGGCACAAGTGGATTGTAAGCACAGCAGGTTTCGGGTTCGATTCTCTTTCGAGGAAATGAAATATTTAATATTTTTATCCTTCTCGTTCTGATTACGCGGCTAAGCGCGACGTCGAGTTCCTGTCCGAGAGTGGGAAACAGAAACGTGTTAATAGGAACGAAACGTCTTAACGGTAAGTTTCAATGTTCCCTCTGGCTTACCTGCGGTCTGGCAACGAGACAAAACGCGGTGTTCAGTTCCGTAACTCAATACACAAGGTCTCCGGAAATCTTCCGAAAGTGGGGAACAATATTGTGTTAATAGAAACAGAGGGTCTTAACGTTTCCTCTGCCTCTCAGCTTAGTGCGGCGAAAACAAATACATAAGAATCGAATTCACAATCTTTATGTCATTAGATACTGTCAGTTTATATTTACCATTGATATTTTAGTTGCATATTACAATCTAGTTTACCTCATTGAAAATAATAACTGATCATAGAAAATCATATTAATTAACATATATCTTGTAACGTTTAAATAATTTAAAGTTAAAGAAAATGTTTCAATTATGTTACAACTGCCACTACTACTAAATTTTATTATTTCCAACAACAAATTATTGTTAGTTTTTATTACATCTAATGTACTGACCGAGTACGACTGATTGAGTATGTTCTAGTGAATTATTCATTTCTGCACCTACTTGTGTTTTTGTTGACAGCAGTCGTTTTAAACATCGACCTTGTGTTTTAACCTTTTATTCATTTTCATATTTACTAGCCCAACCCATGCCTCTTTTATAGTTTGTTTCACGCTGTATCACGCAAGTAGCAGGGTTAGAAGATTGAAATTGGGAACCTAGTGTTATGACACTCCGTCGTCATTGAGACATTTATTTTCTCATTTTCCGCTGAATTCTGGAGGCATTGCTTGGTGAGTGATGAAACTCAACGCCGTGCTTTGTCGCGTTACCAGAGTGAGGGCATTTACTGTTAAGACGACTGTCTTAACACAATTACCATTAACACAATTCCGTTCCTCACTTTCGACCGATATCTAGAGGTACTGTGGGTTGAGTCGTGGAACTAAACGTAATGCTTTGTCTCGTTGCCAGAGTAAGTTAGGCAAAGGGAACCTGATAACACACTCCGTTTCCATTGACACGATTCCGTTACCCACAATCAGCCAAATTCTGGAGACATTGTGTATTCATTTGAGGAACTCAATACCGCGCTTTGCCGCGTTACAAGAGCGAGAAAATGTAAATATTAAATATTTCTTTTCTTCAACTGAGTATCAAACCCAAAACACGTCGCGTTTACAGTCGCACGCTGGTACCCTGCCCCACGATTGTCCTCTATGATTATAAATTAAGCTTTTATGTTAATAAAGAGACGACTCGTTCACGTATTCAGTAGTCAAGGAAGCCGAGAAAAGATTGCCAACTTTGCGTACCCTGGTATACAAAAAAAAAACCTGACGCTGTATTTTATTAAGTGTATTAGACATTAAAAAATATAGACATACAAATTTGCTAAGATATATATATATATATATATATATATATATATATATATATATATATATATATATATCTATATATATATATATATATATATATATAGATACATTACACGTATTAAATTGTCATTTTATGAACAATACATATATAAATTATATAAAACTAGTCTCAACCTACGTGACTAGGGTAATAGATTTATGCGGAGAAATACAGAACCAGAGGAAGTCTATTGAGAAGTCATTTATCGTAGCACCTGTTGCTACACACTCGCGATAGACTTCAATATTAGTTTTGAAATTTAATAAAAATATATTTATTTTATTAGTTTATATTATATTTATATATTATAAATCAGGCCATTCCTGGCGCAAAGGCACGGAACGGTTGACTGTAAATGCGGCAGGTTGTGGGTTCGATCCCCCCTCGAAGAAATGCAATGTTTTGATTTCTTCTGGTGTCGAGGCAAACCGTGGCGTTGACTTCCGCTACTCAACACGCAATGCCTCCAGAATTCGGAGAAGTAAACACTACCCTTCGCACTTCCCTCTTTCTACTCTGCTGGGTGCGGCGTACAACGTAATTTACTAATTTATTTTTTTATAAAAAAAAATAGTCATTACATTTTTATTTTCTACTAGCGACCCGCTCGCGGCTTCGCCCGCTTAAACCACAGAACTATTTACTTAACACACTGAATTATGTTCGTGTTTTGATATACTTATAATGTATGTTTGCAATGTAATGAAGATTTTTTATGAAAAAGTTGTTAAAACTGTAGGTCGCATTTTCGTACCTCCCATAAGAATCTTCAATTGAATGTCTGAAATAAAAACACAACTTATCGATACTTACTATATGTGCGTTTCTTCACGATAATCTCAGAAAAGGCTTTAAATACTTTTTTTGTTTGTATTCTGGCAAACTGCCCTTAAATATTAAGCATTAGTTTTATTTTAAGCAGCTTCATGCTAGTCAGAGGGAGGAACCTAGTATTAAGACACTCCGTTCCCCACTTTCTACCGAATTCTGGACGCATTGCGTGTTGAGTGGCAGAACGCAACGCCGTGCTTAACCTCGACCCCAGAGCGAAGAAATGGAAATATAAATTTAAGTAAATATTTCATCTCCTCGTGTGGGGATCGAACTCAGAGAACCAGTCGGTTTTACAGTCACACTTGTGCCGCTGCGCCACGACTGGCCTCAACTGGACTGGACTTTATTTTAATCGGTTCACATAAAGTTAAATCCAGATCCACGCTTTATCCCGCCCTTAGTAGGGCAACTTAGTATAAGATATTGGGTATAATGTGTGACTGATGTGCGAAATGAAAATATTATTAAATTGTAATTCAATCCTGCATGTGTGGATCGGACCCACAACGTCGCGTTACAGTTACAATTGGACATATAGGGTAAAATAGTTTAAACCCGTACCTAAAGAAGCAAGATACATCAACAGTGAAGACGTAGGTTTTTTTCTCATTTCACAATGTTTATTCATATCTATATTTCGTATGACGCGGTTACGCATAGGTACCAATAATGTAAACACATACTACTACAAAAATAGTACTAAAATGTTTAGAACTTTAAACCTTGCCGCCAATACCTACGACTCGATTTCGCAATGAGGCGTATGCGGCGGTTTCCCTTTGATAGGTTTATGTGTGCGTGCGTCGTTCTTGACAAATTGTATTTTATTTTACAGCGATAATTTTATTATTTATTTTGTTTGAAAAAATAACTTTTTTATTTTCGGGTTTTTAATTTAATATGTAATAGGCTTTTATAGAGTAGTTAAACTGTGGTTTCATTTAAAGTCGTCCTAACAAAAAAACTCTGTATAATTGAGCATATTTAATATTTATAGTGATTTTTTGGAAAATAGATACCAATAGTTATTACAACCACTTGCGAAGAAGCATAGTTTAGGCAATTTTTTATTCTTATACCTTTTGAAAAACTACCATCGTTCTTATAGTTAATATATTTATTTTTCAAATTAAAAAAATTGTCTATGTCATCATAATGGCGGAAAAATATTCAAAATGTATTGTAATACCACATTAGTATCGACAATGTAGTGTCGATAGTAATTGAAAATAGTTATACTACAGGAGGATACCTTGATATGCACTATTTTAACCTGTTTTATGTATAATATAGAATAATATATTGTATAGAGGAATCACACATTCTTTTTATTCAGTTTCGTAAATACATTTTTTAGAGGTTACTCTGTACTAAAATGGCACGCAACTCTGTTCCCGCATTTACGTTCCTGATATATATAATAGAAATACAAAATATAGGAAGGAAACACAAATGCAATTATATTGCATTTTTTCTTTTTTTCATACTTGAAACGTATTAATAAATGACATATTATGTATTACATACAATTAATTTCTTTTGAATATAACACTAAGTTTAATCAGCTTCACGCTATTTTAACAGATAACATAAGATGACATTAAAACGTATTGACATCACCACGTGATCCATCTAAACACAATATAAACTTTTATAAACTATGAACTCACAATCAGAATTTACTTTCCAAATACATATACTTTTTATTCTACACATCGCCATATGAGCTAATTCCGTAAAATATACCTACTTTATTATGTTTGTTAATATCACCAACGTTGACGTTTGAAATAATAATTATGGTAGACTGAACAAATATTGATTATACTTCTTTTTTTAGCTTCACGCTGTATCCCGCACACAGCAGGGTAGGCATAGGACACCTAGTGTTAAGACACTCTGTTCCCTACTTTCATCGGAATTCTGTAGGCATTGCGTGCTGAGTAGTGAATCTCAACGCCGCACTTTATATAAATGGAAATATAAATTTAAATAAATATTTCGTTTCCTTGCGTGGTAATCGAACTCACAACAATTACACTTTGTGCCCCTGTGCAGCGAACGGCCTCAATTTACTTTCTTCTTTTAAAATGTGGTTAAATAAAATAGTCGTAATTTAATTATGTCGGATTACTATTAACCGACTTCTTAAAAGGGGTCATCAATTGGGCTGTATTTTTTAGCCTTGTTACCTTAGAATTTTTGATTGTATGAACGGATTTTAATGATTCTTTTTTTATTTGAAAGCTAATGCCTCCCGTGTAGTCTTATTTTAATTTAGTTTATATTCAACAATGGTATCTATGAGAAAATCATATAAATCTCAAATTCGCATTAAGTATATGCGCGACAAATGAACGTATAAGTCAAAATCAATTCAACATCAATTCAACCGATTTTAATGATTCTTTTTTTATTAGAAAGGGTACATATAAGGGGTAGTTTGGTGATAGTTTAGTTAAGTTCAGAGTGTGAAATCCGGTTGAAATTGAAGAAGTCGATTTTTTTTATTAAAAAATATAATTATGTAATTTTTTCTACAAAAAATTCTTTATACTCCATGATAAAAACTATCCTATAAGTGACATTAGGCTTTGAACTATTACCATGCCAAAATTAAATTAATTTCATACAGTAGTTATCGGTATTTTAGGTAATTTATATTTTTCAGTTTTTATTTTTTTTAAAGAAAACTATCATGAAATTCGGAATGAAACCAAAAAAAAAATGTACCTTGAGGCCCTAGGCTAACACCTTGCAAAAATTCATCAATTTCTGTCAGGTAGTTTTTGCGTGATTGACGCACAAACAAACCGACAGACAGACAGACAGACAGACAGACAGACAGACAGACAGACAAGAATTCTGCTGAGTGGTTTTTTAGGTTCTATAATCGACATATTAACCGACCTAATTTTTATTTTTTTTATATCTTTCATGTACAGAATTGACTTTTCTATCCTTTTATTATATATGGAGATTATTTTCTATTATATTAAATATTTTGTTTATATATATGCCTATTTTTTTCCTCAAAGACTAGAACTATACCAAAGGGGTATAGTATATTTCTAGTATTTCATATTATATTTACTAAAGGTTTGAGGCCAGTCGTGGCGCAGTGGCACAAAGTGTGACTGTAAAACCGACTGGTTGTGGGTTCGATCCCCACTCGAGGAGATGAAATATTTACTTAAATTTATATTTCCATTTCTTCGCTCTGGTGTCGAGGCAAAGCGCGGCGTTGAGTTCTGCCACTCAACACGCAATGCCTCAAAAATTCGGCAGAAAATGGGGAACGGAGTGTCTTATACTAGGTTCCCTCTGCCTACTCTGTGTGCGGGATACAGCGTGAAGCTAATTTAATAATAATTTATTTACTAAAGGTCAAAGCTAGCATAAATCAAATTTTGATTTTATAACCATATTTTTTTCGCCAACTAATATCATTCTATAAATGAAAAAAATAATTTTTGCGGAAGTATTCTAACAGAACTAAATACTTAATCAGATCTAGAACGATTTATTGAGCAATTGTTTTCAACGAAAGGAAAGTTGTGTCAATTGTTAATCGAAAAATATTTTATGTTATGAAATATTACAAACATGATTATAAATTAGAGGCCGTGGTGGCGCTGTGGTACTAGGGTGTTACCGTAACGTGAAGGTTGTGGGTTCGATGGGAACGAATTGTTATTTGGTAATATTTCCATTTCTCTGTCCTGGCACTAAGGCAAACATCTGACGTTTTATTATTCTGCCACTCAACACGAAATGCCTCTGAAAATTCGGTGAAATGTGAGTAACGGAGTGTCTTAACACTATGTTCCCTCTGTCTAACCTGCGCCACTGCCTATACAGCGAAAAGCTGATTATTTTTTGTAAATACTACAGTACCAATTATAAATTACGTGTATGTTGTATTGCGTTGTATTCTATAATGCTTTATTAGGGTACTCCATTATATGAAGTATGGAATTAGAAGATTGAGTTCTGGCGAATAATAGGTATCTCAGGCAATTAGGGTGTTCAGTAGGTGGCTAAGGTACCTTCATAATGGAATCGAACTCATAACCTGCCGCGTTTACAGTCGCAAGTTTGTTTTTTTACATTATACACAATTTTCTTTCTCCGTCTGATCAGGAACATGTAGGATGGCGAATCCTACATGTTCCTGATCAGACGGAGAATTTATGCAATTTATCTCTAAATTGGAAAGAGTTTCTTAGCCTGCTGCCTTCTCAATGTAAAAATATATATGTGATATTAAAATAAAATGTTACAATTATTTTTAATGGATTAATTGAATTTAATGAAAATTAAAAAGGAAATCGCGGAGAGCAGGAGGCAGAGGAAACCTAAACATAAGATGCTTCGTTCCCATGACGACACTTCCTCGCTTTTCGCCTAATTCTGGTAGCATTTGTGTTAAGTGGCGGAAATCAACGCCGCTGTATTTCATTTACTAAGTGTAACTAATAAACATAAATAAATAAATAAATATACAAAAAATACCTATTGAAAATTGAGACCACGAGTAAAATCGACTGGTTGTAGGTTCGATCTCTACTCGGGGAAATGAAATATTTATTTAACTTTATATTTCCATATATTCGCGCTGGTGTCGAGGCTAAGCGTGGTGTTCATTTCCTCCACTCAACACGCAATGCCTCCAGAATTCCCCGGAGTGTCTTAACACTGCAGTGACGGTGCATGACTTTTACCACATTGAGTGTGGGTTCGACTCTGACTCATTGAGTATATATATTTTTATTCTTCTGCCCAACACTTGGTCTAAATCAAAGTAATATACATCTATATATGATTAAGACAAAACAAAATAATTGAAATATAGATACTTAATAGAGAATGCGAGTGATTTAACAATTTTTTTTGCCGACCATACAGACACATCACACACCACGGATTTATTTGTTCAGGCTTTTCTTTATTATTTTTAATTTCAATATTGACAGATTGAATTGTAGATTTTTTTTTATTATTCAATCTTTATGTAGAGGTTAAGCTTAGGTGTAGCCTAAGCTTAGGTAAATTAGTATATGTAAATTAATAAACGCAGCGTTGAGTTCCGCCACTCAACACGCAAAATCTCTAAAATTCAGTGGAAAATTGGGAACGGAGTGTCTTAATTCTAGGTTGTCTCTGCCTATATATTTTTTTTCAGATGAAACTAGTAAAAAGTATTTTTTTTGTACGAAATAAATATTTACAATATATTCGGGTTTAAACCAAAACTATATAAAATCAAATCAAATCGGTATCACGCTGTATCCCGCACACTACAGGGTCGGCAGAGGGAACCTAGTATTGAGACACTACGTTCCCCACTTTCTGCCAAATTCTAGAGGCATTGCATGTTGAGTGGCAGAACTCAACGCCGCGCTTGTCCTCGACACCAGAGCGCAGAAATGGAAATATAAATTTAAGTAAATATTTCATCTCCTCGAGTGGGGATCGAACCACTCGAGGTCCATCAGTCCAGAACAACCAGTCGGTTTTACAGTCACACTTTGTGCCCCTGCGCCACGACTGGCCTCAAACCATACCAAACCAAAACTATATGACTATATAAAATAGAAAAGCCCAATATATCTAGTGTTTTTATTATTATACCAAATATTTACGTTTATAAAGTACTTACTTCTTACCCAGCTGCGTCCAGGATATCGCGTGAAGCTATTTTTTTGCACCTACCTATTTAGCAAATCGATTAAGTCACTTCAAAGTATCATATGTAAATGTCGACATTCATAAACAACAACACTTTATTTATAATCAAATTTAATTGTCCATGCCTCTGGCCAAATACAATGTTTTCTATCGTGATTTTAGTTCTAATTGTGTGTAAATTGATTAACCTTCTACTAAATATAAATAATTAAAACAAAAACACAGTAACCATTGCTGTTTTTGTATAAACCGATTTCATTTTTACATTCGTATAATACGCAATCAAAATCAGTATTTTAAATAAATACGATTTGGATATGATTATGGAGTAGAGACTAGTTACGAGTATGTAGTGCTAATATATTACTATTTAGAAGGCAGTCGAGATTTTAAATCACTGAATAGTAGGAAATAAAACATTTGGATTCATAATTACTGGTTATTTGACCTGGTTTTATTATGGCAATTATATAAAATTTGTAAATCAGCAAGGAAGGGCGCTAAGGTTTGAGGATAGCTGTCTGTTTGTTGTGATTTATGAGCAACACTTATCAGTTGCGTGATATTTATGCTATTTTACATTACTATAATATAATTTAGATGGTAAATATTCTAGTTTGTTATTATTCTATTATATTACGCATTCTATAATATAAATTTAAAGAATAAATTCGGCGGATACTTAGGAGCGAAGAGTCTTAACACTAAGTTCCCTCTGCCTACCCTGTTATATGCGAAATTTGAAAGCGAAAATTTAAAAAATATGTAGGTACCTTCTTTTTCATCACATGACATAGATAACAATATAGAAACTTCACTGCCGATTGTAAATACGTCAAAGAGCTAACTCAATGATTTTTTTGAATTAAAAATTATTTAAAATAATAAATATTATAAAATGATCACATGTGATGTGATGTGTAATGTATGTTAAAAATATTATATATAATAATAAGTTCCTTGATTTTCACGATTATTACACAGTTTAAATGAAACTATTTTAACCGGATCCGGATTTCATTTAAAATATAAATTATAATACTGTAAGACTTCTAGGTTGTTAGTGCTGACTCGGAGCCAGCACCATTGAAAAATCCACATAAAATCTAAGCAGCTTTCTCAAATGATTATTCTACAATAATGAAAATAAAATGACATATACATATGCTAAATCAGATTCACGCTGTATTCCGCACACAGCAGAGTAGGCAGAGGGAAACTAGTATTAAGACACTCTGTTCCCCACTTTCCATCGAGTTCTGTGGACACATTGCGTGTTGAGTGGCGGAACTCAACGCCGCGCTTTGCCTCAACACCAGAGCGAAGAAATGAAAATAAATATTTAATTTCCTCGAGTGGGGATCGAACCCACAACCAGTCGATTTTACAGTCACACCTTGTGGCCCTGCGCCACGACTGGTCTTAATTCATACATATATTACATAGTAAGTATTGACAAAATATTACGTCAATGTTACTGACACATTTTTTATCAATTTACAACGTTTTTTTATTCCAATTTGACAACAGAATTAGTTTTAAGATAAATGGGTAGATAACATTCACCTTGTGTAAATAAAACAGCAAATAATACATTAGAGTATTGTCAGTATATTAGGAAACTGTCAGATCGATTAAAGTTTAAAATGTGTTTTTAAAATTTTAATGAGAGAGACCAGACGTGGAACAAGGGTTCCAAGTAACTGTAAACGTGAGTGGTTGTAGGTTCGATATTTATTTACATATATATTTTCATTTCTTCACTCTAGTGTCGACACAAAGCGCGGCATTGTGTTCTGCTACTCACAATCACAAATTCGCTGGAAAGTGGGGGATGGAGTGTCTTAACTCTAGATTTCCTCTGCTTACTCTGCTGCGGAACACAGCGTGAAGCAATTTTTTTAAGTTTCCTTTCTTTAGAATTGTTGAGGATTGCAACCTACCGATAAATATTGGTACTTACTAAAAAAAATCACAATCTAGTCTGGTACAGCTATAGCTGGTCTAGCAAAGCTAAGCGTTTTTGTCTTAACGTAAGCTTCTTTTTCATCTTCATTAACTCCGTGTTTTCGTGGAGCTGGATACCTTAAAAAATCACATGATGAACAAGTCTGTGTTCGTGAACTTCACATTTTTGGTTCCCAAAAGTGAACGTTATTAGAAGACTTTTATTATAGATTATTTTCAGTAATAATGGATTACGTAAAAAGTGTACTTATATAAAGCATTAAAAATCAATTTCTAAAAATTTTTTTATCTACAAGTATATTATAACTATTAATACTAATAATATGTTAAATATTGTATAAAAATACCTACAAATGTTTAAATTAAGCGATGTATTGGTGTATAGATTAATATTATTTAGGTAAACTAATTTTAAACTATGATTGCGATCTAGGTATTTGATGAAAAATGACAAGACGAAATAAACGTTCATGTTTTAGAATTCAACGCGTTTCTGTGTATTAATTATAACTTTATTAAATTAAAAGTTCGTTTAAAAGGCTCGTTTCTTCTGTTTCTCGTAGAAATTTCGGATAATCCTTTTCTAGTAGCTCCCCTTTACTCTCCAAAGGAATATGTAAAATTCCGGCTGTGCGTTGTTTTTAAACCTTTAAAAAAAAGAGTTTTATATATAAAGATAATTTACTACGATAATTACCGGTGGTTAAGTTCAAGTATATTATACCAGCGACTTAACGCAGGGATGTTCCTATAGGTGAATAATTCAAATACTACTATTATTAATATACTGTAATGATTAATATTTATATTCAACACATACATTTGTGTGTCACATATTTATAAACACTTGTAAGCTCTAGACAGCTATAAATCTTACTAGGCGACCTGCATTATTAAATACAGGTCATAGGAATCTTATAAAAAAACCAGACAAGCGCGAGTCAGGCTCCCCCTCTGCGGATTTTTTTGAATTTCAGGCATAGCTTTAGTTAGAGTCCTTTCATCTGATACCTCACCTTTTTTAGGTACCTACCTTTTTCAGGTAGGTATATGGTTTGAATTTCAACTCGATATCTCCAAGCGTTCCTGAGATAAAGGGTCTTGACAGACAAACAGACAAACGGACAACAGATTGATCTTATAAAGATTTCCTTTTTCTTTAAAAAGCACGGAACCTTAAAAACGAGGATTAAATTTTATATGTAATTTAGTAGTATTTTTAGGGTTCCATATATCAAAAGGAAAAACGAAACGCTCATAGCATCGGTTTTTTGTTTGTTTATCTGTTGAGAGCATTTATCTCAAGAACGTGTGGATTTTTCAGCTAAAATTAATATGAAATATTTAGATCTGTGACCTAAAGCACAAAAACGATCAAAGTTCTGATTCAACGCATTTAAAACATACTTACAAGCATTTATGCATCAATTTTGCTGCATTTTGTATGAATTTCAACGTGGAACGATACTTTTAGTGAACTTGTTCCCGTAAGAAATTTCGATGTGGGAACTTAGTATAGATGATAAAAACCAAAAAGTGAAAATGTATAGATAAATGATGTAAAGAAAAAAAAATACAAAATGTGAAAATTTATTGGTATTTCATAGAATAAAACATTACATAATTATGTTAGTAGTTCATTTTATACAAAAAACAGTACATATGCTTACACACTTAGGTTTGTCAACTTTTATGTGTTCCGAAATTTTGTTTCCTACAATCCTGAAATTGGTATGGAATTCTCGTTGGGCGAATGCGATTCATACTTGACCGTTTTTTTTGACTTAGCATATAATAAGTAACAATAACGTTAACTAATTATTTTTGTGTCATGTGGATCTGTCGAAATATCCAGAAGCTAGGTGAAAGGGCCGACCGACACTGCGCAAGGTTAAGTACACAATGCGATAACACCGGTTTAATGCACTACTTGCGCAGCTCGTTACACATACACGTCCGTACGTACGTCGTTATAGAAGTTAGGCAAACTTTGTGCACATAAATTGACGCTGTATCCCGCACACAGTAGGGTAGGCAGAAGGAACCTAATGTTTCGACATTCTGTTCCCCAATTACTACCGAATTGTGGAGGCATTGCGTTTTGAGTGGTGGAACTCAACGCCGTACTTTTGCCTTGGTGCCAGAGGGGAGAAATTGATTTATAAATTTAAATAAATATTTCACTTCCTGGTTCAGAGCTCGAACCCACAACCACTCGCGTTTACAGTCACACTTTGCGCCTCCGCGCCACGACTGGCCTTTGTGCATATACTTAAAATATTACAGGTGGAATTTAGTTATGAAAGCTCTACGTTACGGCATTCTTACAAGACAATACACGAGGTAATAAAAAATAATTATTAAGTCTATTTTTAAATGTTATTGTTACGTTCATTTACCTTTGTTTAGAGTATTATTTCGTATTTTTTTATATCTATGCAAAATATACAATGTAATGAGGGCGTAAGTTTAAGTTTGTACTGTGTGTGTTATTTGTTTAAATGTTGATGGAAAATTTATTACTATTAAAGTGTTTGGGGTGGGCACAGGACTCTTATGGGGTGGACCCGGACCACCCAGCCCACTTTTCGCTTTTCTTTTTTTTAAATCGTCCCAGATTGGTAATAATTTAAATAGCCTGTATCTTCCACTTCGTCGTGGAGAAAATGTGAAAGAACAGTAAAAATAAAAATATATCGATTTTTACAATAAAAAAAAATACGTAAAAGAAATTAATACTAAAGTCAAACTCTATATTAGATTATAAAAACACATATAAATTGTTGAGACTAGTCGTGGCGCAGTGGTACAAAGTGAGACTGTAAAACCGACTGGTTGTGGGTTCTATCCCCCCCCCCACTCGAGGAGATGAAATATTTACTTAAATTAATATTTTCATTTCTTCGCTCTGGTGTCGAGGCTAAGCGCGGCGTTGAGTTCAGCCACTCAATACGCAATGCCTCCAAAATTCGGCAGAAAGTGGGGAACGGAGTGTCTTAACACTAGGTTTTCTCTGCCTACCCTGCTGTGTGCGGGATACAGCGTGAAGCTAATTTTATTTATTTATTTATAAATTGTTTAAAACCACAAGAGCTTAGAATGTTCACTAATGCAATATAATTTATTATGTTCAGTTATTTCATGTCCGACGACTGCTGTGACATCTGTAGCAAATGCATAAGTGAATCGTAATATTGTAATACATATAAGAAATATAATAGACTTTACTATAAAAAATGCACTTATTTTGATGCAATCAATTTTTTTTTTCAGCTTCACGCTGTATCCCGCTTCTAGTATAGGCAGAGGGAGGCCAGAATTTAGACACTCCACTTCCCACTGAATTCTCTAGGCATTGCGTGTTGAGTAGTGGAACTCATCACCGCAATTTTTCAGGAGAAGTTAAAATATGAAATATTTTATTTCTTCGAGTGGGAATCGAATCCACAACCTTCCTCCTCCTCCTTCGTCGCGTTTACAGTCACACACTGCCAAGACTTAAAAGACTTTACCTACGACCTAGTGTTAAGACACTCCGTTCCTCAGGAGGAAGGACCTCCTCCTTTTTTACTTTCGCCGAATTTTCGAGGCATTGTGTGTTCAACTCGACGCTGTGCTTAACCTTGTTACCAGAGCGAAAAACTAAAAATATTAAAAAAATCCCTACCACTAGTGAGCAATCAAACCTACAACCGTTTATTTCAAGCATTAAATGATTTACAATTTTATACATATTTATATCTTTTTCAATAGAACAATCTTATGAAAAGTGACAAATGACTTTAGTTACTATAATATATCAGTTTCTATCATTGTCGTTGTGGTGCTGCTTGGGTGAATATTAAGTTTATCCTTGAACGTTATGGGTGATCGAGTTCAAATAGTTCACTTACATAAGATATTGACCGATTTTTATTAATTGCGATTGTGTAACGTAGAAAACAACCATAAAATATGGTTGTAATTTATTTATAAATTAAACTTTCAAAAAAATATATCCCGTAAAGTTAATTAGTATATGTATGTATGTATGTATATATATACAGTGAAATTTTTAGAAACTATTTTGGTGAATCAAATTTCAATTTAATTTAAGCTAATTTTGTTTTTTTTTCGTAAGAGATAGACGACGAAATATTTCTTTTTTGTATTAATTTTATTATTTTTCCACATGCAAGATACTTAATTTGTTATTTTATTGAGGCCGTCTTGGCGTAAGGGCACAAGAGTGTAAGTAGCGCGATGTTTGTGGATTCATTCCTCACTCGGGGAAATGAATTATTATTTATAAATATTTTTATTTCATCGCTCTGGCACCAAGACAAAAACCCGGCGCTGAGTACCGCCACCCAACAAGCAATGCCTCGAAAAATCGGCGGAAAGTTGTGAACGTAGTGTCCTTTTATATTAGGTTCCCTCTGCGTATCCGCGCTACGTACGGAAAATAGTTTTTTTTATAAATATATGAAATTGCCATATATATATATAATTGTGTCCGTATATAAAACGAGCACATTAAATACATTTATGATTTATTTGATTGTTACGCGGAAACGGAGGTCCTTGTCACAAGGACGAAGCACAGTATATGAGTATATGAGTATACTGGAAGAATATTCGAGAAAAGATCCGAAACCACTACCCACCGCTGACTAACCGCTACCGTCTACCGCGTACACTTTCATGTATAATTAAACACCTTGAAATACGAACCTACCTGATAGTTTAGGCGTCGGGACGCGCATTCGCGTAAAGTGCGTCACTTCGTCACATTTTACTGATTTGTCATATCTAAATTAGTTTGTACTTGTCTCTTGATTGTAAATTATTATTTGTATTCTCGACACGTTTACTACAAGAATTTTAATAGATATAATTTTATAAATGGAGGCCAGTCGTGGCGCAGTGGCACAAAGTGTGACTGAAAACCGACTGGTTGTGGGTTCGATCCCCACTCGAGGAGATGAAATATTTACTTAAATTTATATTTCCATTTCTTTGCACTGGTGTCGAGACAAAGCGCGGCTTTGAGTTTTGCCAATCAACACGCTATGCCTCCAGAATTCGGCAGAAAGTGGGTAACGGAGTGTTTTAACATTAGGTTCCCTCTGCCTACCCTGCTATGTGCGGGATACAACGTGAAGCTGATTTGATTTCAGTTATTTAGTTTTGGGCGATTAAATACATAGTGATCCGTAGAACCTTCCTCTAAATCACAATTACAAATAAAATCCTTTTTCATACAATGTAATCTTGGTGAGTAGCACCTACATTTACCTGACAGCTGAATTAAAAATATTTGATTGCATATATGTACCATATATGTATGTGTATGTATAGTTCGTAATTATTAACATTCTTTAAATGAACAGACGGTGAGTAAATTATTAATATTGGGTTTTTAATTTTTTTACGGTAGTTTCCTTAAAATTTAATTTTGGAAGTAAGAAAATATGTGTCACTATCGTGACGTCATGAAGCAGCGCATTAATTAACATTTTTCCGTATTATTTATCGTTTATTATATACATATTTAATTAATTTTTTTTTATTATATTAATTATTTTTTTATAATAAATAAAATTGTATACATAGAGTCGTCGTCCGATTTCTGCCTTTCAACACACAATGCTTAGGAAATTCGATGCGGATGACGGAGAACGGAGTGTCTTAACATTAGGTTACTACTCTGCTATAGGCGATTTATAGCATGAAAATAAAGAAAAAAGTATAGATAAAAGTATTTACTGTATTAAAAAAGTAAAAAGCACCACCAGCCACGTAGGGTCGCCTTTATCAAATTATTGATTAGCTATGTGCCCTACACACTTTCCATTTTCAATTTCCAGTTCTGGCAAGGCGAGCAATACTATAATAAAACACTTGTCACTTTAATAATACACAAACAAAGGTTCCTATTAAACCGTGGCATGCCGCGCAACCAGTTTCGGAATTACGATTTCGGTGAGATTATTAAGAAAAATCGCCAAAATTGAGATCGTCGTGGCGCAGTGGCAAAAGGTGTGACTGTAACGCGATGTATGTGGTTCGATCCCTACTCGAAGGAATGGATTATTATTTATTAATCTTTTAATTTCTTCGCTTTGATACCAAGGCAAAAGCCCGGCGTTGAGTTATGTCACTCAACACGTAATATCTCAAAAACTTTAGCGTAAAGTGGAGTACGGAGAGTCTTAAAATTAGGTTCCGTTCAGAAAAAGCTTGCTTGCTATATAGATAGCTGTTAATTCAAATACACATCTCGTTCAAATATTATATTATATAATAAAAATTTTATATATATAAATGTATATAATCAAAAAAATATATAAAAATATACAAGATAAGACTATAGGTGCATTTTTATTTGTTTTATTTTGCTTTCAGTTGTACAACCAATTATTATCAACTAGGTTTAAATTTTAAACGTGCTTGCCCTAAAATCTTGCTAATCTCTTCTCTTGAGCGGCCAAGGAAAATGGCCTAAAGGTACAAAAATGTGCTTGGCATATAATTATCACCTCTAATGTATGATTACATAGAATAAGAAGTGTTATGTGTTTGTGAAATCAAAACTAATTGGGGCTTGTCTTGTTAGATTACGCAACGTGGGACGCCTAATAGAGACTTTGAGAGTTAAATATATATAATATATAGATTATAAGATCTTATTTATTTATTTGAAGATATTGGCCGCCAAACTTGAAATTGCCAGGGCCGCAAGAGTGTAACGCGACGGTTGTGGGTTCGATCCCCATTGGAGGAAATGAAATATTTATTTAAATTTATATTTCTATTTCTTCGCTCTAATGTCGAGACTAAGAGTGTTGTTGAATTCCGCGATTAAACACGAAATGCCCGTTGAGTTCCGCCACTAAACACGCAATGCCTTCAAAATTTGGCTGAAAGTGGGGAACGGAGTATCTTAATACTAGGTTCCCTCTGCCTACACTACTGTGTGCGAGATACAGCGTGAACCCGATATTTTTTTTTTAAATATTTGCCATACTGTTTTATAGCTCTCAACGCTTACACATTCGGATACAATTCCTGTGACAAGAGCGTTGAAAGGAAATATAGAAAATATTTTTGGAAGTGCCATATTGTTGTGATACGCAATGTAATCAATTTTTTAACCACGACTGAACGGACGATTTGACGTTTGTGTGTTTGCGTACACCAATTTTGTCATCTCCAAAACCACTGGTCCGATTTTAATACGTATTTTTTTTATGGGTTTGGATTTGACTCGAGCATGTTTTTAGATTACTATTTTTAGTTATGTGCCAATGTTACCACTTTTATCTATATGAAAGAAGTTCTACCTACGGGTAGAACGAGTATAGATTCCTTTTTCGGGAAAGCTTAATATACGGCATCTTAATAATTGTATATACTATATACAAGAGGTTAATAAATTTATATATCTTAATTTAAAAAAAATGTAAATATTTAAATTAAAAGCATTTTTGTATCATTTCTAAACTGCCTCTAGGTGTTTGCTTAGTAACGTCGGTATTCCAAATTACAAGTGAATGGTATAAGGTATGTTTGATGGCTGTTTGTCTATTGAGTCATACTGATAGACAGCGAGATGTGGTTTGGAGACAATTGCACCCTACTACACGAAATGAGGCTCAATTTGACTCGTATGTAATACAATTTATGTCATTCTTGTATGAGTGACGGCATAGTATAATAAATATGTTTGTTATTTTAATAAATCTGTTAAAATAGTGTTACAATTGGTATTTTTATACATTTTTTTTTTTGCTTTTTTAATTTTTTTGTAGCATCAAGCTTTAACTTGTATGTAGCAGGGTATTCTGATTGAGCCTTGTGTTAAGACACTTCGCTCCCCAATTTCCTCCGAATTCTGTAGCCATTGCGTGTTGAGCAGCGAAGAAATAAAATTATTGCATCGCCTCGATTGGGATTCGAACCCACATTTGAACCTGTCGCGTTTACAGTTACACAATTGTGCCCGTGCGCCTCATTTTACATAGTGTCATAATAAATACGAAGTATGTATCCCTCTATATGGAGAATCTTTGTAATTGAAAAG